>JAUTXW010005169.1:600000-968848 GCA_030620095.1 Kuschelorhynchus macadamiae
GAAATGCAAAAATTGCAAACAGCCGGTGGAAAGTTCAATAACCTCTGGCTCGATTCACAGAAAATCAAGCATACAGGACTTGGCTGCAGAGAAGCTAGCGGCCTGCATAGGTTCTATTCGATATTCTATTGTGGCTGGGTCGGAGTCAAGGCCGCATTTATTATGGGCTTAATAACTAAGATAATATTTTAGCATTTTTAATATAAACTAAATTAATAGTTTCCTATTTGAAAAATTACATTTTAAAAGATGTTTTGTAATTTTTTTTGGGAAACCACTGCTTCCCTTGCTCTGATTCCATGCGCTCTTGCCTTAAAACTACGAAACGATTATTTACATTTAACAGTTTAAAACACACTCGACCAAAGCTAAACATCTGCTTCCCTAGTTTACCGTTTTTAGTTTCTAATTTAAATACCTGTAGTATAATTAATAAATTTTCATTGAGAATAGCAGTGATATGCAACTTGGCAGGAATCAATTATTGACGAGTAAGTACAGTTACCACTTACGTTTTAACTTTTATAGACTCAAATTTTTTAAAAAAGAAAAAACACGGTTTTATGTATACAGGGTGTTAATTAATGTCGTCGACATATTTCAGGGGGTGACAGTACTCGATAAAAGAAGAAACAAATGCCAATATACACATAGTCAAAAACGCACCATTTTCGTTATACAGGGTGTCAAATTTTCAATTTTTTTCTCTTTTTTTGCGGTTTTTTCCAGTTCCTTCTGAGACAATTAGTTCAAATTTAGAACATGTATTATTTTTAAGAACCTCTGCGATAAAATATTAAAATCGTGGATGGCAGTATACAGGTTGTTAAATTTTTTTGCACCACCTACAAGTTTATCTTGCGGAACTTTTTTTTGCAGCACCCTGAATTCTGATATAAAATTTAAACTCTTTGTTCATTTATTTAGCTCTCTCGTATTTTGCATTATTCTCGTATCTATCACAGTTTTTGACTTATAATTCTATGGTAATAATTGCCATAGAAGCAAATTAAGTGTAGGCTAAATAATGAAACTGGAAAAAAGGTAGTAGGCCGAGGCAGGTCATTTGTTAATTCTGTTCTTTAATCTGACATTTTGTAAGAAATATTTTTTGTTTGACATTTCCGTAGTTGTTTCGAGTTGTTTAATGATGGTTAGGACTCCTGAAGTCGAGGAAGCAGTCCTGAAAGTCGAAAATGATCCTGCTACCAGTACGGGGAAAATTGCAGCAACACTTAACATTTCATTTGTGCTTATATGGAAAATTTTATTAGACAACTTAATGTATCCTTACCACATTCAAAAGGTTCAAGCTCTTCTCCCACGTGACTTTCCACTCCGTTTAAATTTTTGCCATTATTTGGAAACACGATTTTATTTAGCGATGAGACAAATTTTTCTAGGAATGCCATATGTAATTTTCATAATAATAATTTTTGGGCAGAAGAGAATCCGCATTCGATACATGAAAATAATTCCCAGCAACAATTTTCAGTAAATGTGTGGGCCGGCATTATTGGAGATTATTTGATAGGTCCATTTTTTCTGCCCGCAAGACTAAACGGACGATATTATCGTCAATTTCTCGAACACGAACTGCCGGTTTTGTTAGAAGACGTGCCAATTCTTCTTAGAAATCAAATGTGGTTCATGCACGATGGTGCACCAGCACATTTCAGCATAGAGCTGAGGGAGTTCCTAAATAATAATTTTAACAACCGTTGGATAGGGCGAGGGGACCTTAGCCATGGCCCCCTAGATCTCCAGACCTGAATAACCTGGATTTCTTTTTCTGGGGACACCAGAAAACATTGGTGTATCAGACCCCAACCCAGACAGAAGAAGATTTAAGAAACAGAATAATAGCTTCATGAGACATCATTTGCAATACTCCTGGAATATTTGACAGAGTCCGTCAGTCCATGAGGCGAAGACGCGATTCTTGCATTCTAGCAAGAGGCGGACATTTTCAACAACTATTATAATTTTGTTTTACTTTTAATTTAACTGTAATAATTTTATCTGATTGTTCATTATCATGTCGGTTGATTTAAAATAAAACCCGTTTCTTAATTTTTTGCTTAATTTCGCCTACATGCCAGCGAGGCAATGCATCGATTATTGCAAATAAGTCGAAAACTGTGATAGACACGAGAATAATGCAAAATAGGAAAGAGCTAAAGAAATGAACAAAGAGTTTAAATTTTATATCAGAATTCATACAGGGTGCTCCAGAAAAAAGTCCCGCGAGATAAATTGTAGAGGGTGAAAAAAAATGTAACACCCTGTATATTACCATCCACGATCGTATAGGCTCTTAAAAATAATACATGTTCTAAATTTGAACTAATTGTCTCAAAAGGAACTGGCAAAAAACCAAAAAACCAGAAAAAAATTGAAATTTTGTATATATATATATATATATATATATATATATATATTGGAAATTTTTTTCCTATTTTGTCGGATACTATCATCCACAGAAATATGTCCACGACATTAATTAACACCCTATATATATAAAAAAAAAATTGTCTTAAATTTGTTTTATCCTGTATGTTCTCTTGTAGGGTCATAGCCCTAAAGATGATAAATTGTCGAAAGCGCTAGGCAGACAATAAAAAAGTTTACGCTAATTACTCCAAAACGTGTTTTTTATTTGCTAAGAACATAGCGCACACCTGAAACCCCTCAATTTAAATTTCAATTAGTCGGAATATTATGTAAATTAAAACTAAAACGTATCCGAATGCTCTAATTTAAAAGTCAGCTAGCCAAGTCGAACTCACAAATTTATTAAATTAAATAGCAATAAACCATAACAAATACCAAAAATAAAACCTTATAACGTAGCGTAATTATCTTATTGCAAAATTAAACATAATGTCAGAACATGGCATCAAATTAATTTCAGATGAATTTCTAATTCTCTACCAGCTGCGCGGATCCGACATAATCTGAGGCGACAATCGGCAAGTGGCATCGTGGATTAAAGACCGATACAAGCGATCGATCGATGTGGTGAATTTATGAAAGTGCCTGATGGCCTGTCTATTCAAAGTATAATAGGTCTTTGGCAATACAAACAAATAAATCGACAAGTTTCATAAGATACAGTTTTGTTGCATGCACCTGGTTTTTCTATTTGCTTTTCTATTATATTAAAAAAAATGCAATATTTTGAACTTACATCTCTGAGGTCGAATGTGATTTCCAAGTTCGTCAGGAAGTGGTTGAAAAATTCAGGGTATAGTTCCAGAACGTCAAGCAAGTCGTCCCTATGGATTTTATGCAGATCACAGTAAGTCAAAGCTCGCACATTGCAAGCACTCTTTCCTAAAACATTAGACAAATTTCAAAATTTTGGCCACCACACACCCACTACATTTATTTAAGAATCTCATCAGAATTATTTAAATTAAAATATTTAAATTGTGGCAGGTAATACAGGACCATCCAGTATACTCACCTATCGTACTATGCAAACAAGGATTCTCTCCAAAAATATCGTTTTTCCCCAAAATAGCCACTACCATGTCGTCCCTTAATATTTCTATTGAGCCTCTTGATATAAAATAGAGCGACGTGAGGACGTCTCCCCGGTGCACCAGGGTGTCGCCAGGTGGTGCATGCGTAGTTTTAAATTTCAGCGACAAAGCCCTGAAAAAATAGCAGATATTGAATTATTTAGTAAAAGTCTGATAGGTAAAAATGAAATGCAGGACTCAAGGGACACATTTATTCCCACTTCTGAAATCTTAATTGCGATAAGAAAATATCTTTTTTTAAGCTATTTACAGTGAAACCTTCCTTAACGGACACCTCCGAACAATGGACACCTCTATTGAACGGACAATTTTGAAGTCAACGACCGTCATTATATGTATTCCTGTGTATTAAACCCTCTTGACAACGCACACGGACCGTAAAATTTGGAACATTTATAATAAAAACAGTAAAATGCCGGTATATAATAGGCTAGCTTATGCTGTCTGGCTTTGTGGTAAATTGCGGTGAATTGCATAATAAATTAGTAAATAGACATAAGCATAAGAAAATGTTAAAAGATGCCACTACTCTGCAAACACCTGAGGCTTCCAATAAATTTATTGTAATCTTATATGATCTATACGAGAGGTCTAGAAAAAGTACTTAAAAACGTAGGTTTTAGAGTAGCCTACAAAACAGAGAACAGTTTGAAAAATCTCCTTGGAAACCCCAAAGACAAAGTCGTTTTGAGGGAGAGAAATCTATGAAATTAGCTGTAATGTGCAACCAAGTCTGACCAAATTTACCTATAAATAGTCTCGGTTAGGATAAGTTACTTTAGTTTATATCATCTGCTGATGATGCTAACTTGGTTAGCGAAACGCGCGTCCAGAACGTAACAAGTTGTGGTGTAGTGTGGTTAGAACTCTTGCATTTTGATTTAATAATTTGTACTAAACATATTATTCTTTTACTTAAAAATAAAATATTTTTTTAAATAAAATTATATTGGTATTTAATTTGTTCACTCCTCACAACGGACAGTTTCTGTGGCACGGCTACTGTCCGTTGTTGAGAGATTTCACTGTATAGCTATAATAAGTAAATTGATCGAAATCAGGGTTGGGCGTCGACGCGTCGACTTTTATTGTAGACCTCGACACGTCGACAATACGTCGACAAACGTCGACAATGTCGACAATGTCACAGACGTGGTTTTGAGGTTAGGTTTGTAATTAGAAGAGAAGTGATTGATTAATGAACGTTACAAGTGGTGGTTATTGTTTCCCTTTATCAGTTAATTGCAGTTCATTAAACCTTAAAAAATGAGTGGCAGAAAGTGTAATAAAAACTTTCAAGAACTAAAGTTTGATCTGGTAAACGTAAATGGCAAGCACGCCGCAAAATGTAGGCTATGTACAAATATTATAAAAAATACCGGTGCCGGAAGATTGCAAGGCCACAGGTGAGTAAAGTAAAATAGGGAATGAAGTGGCTGTGTACACGTAATATATAATCGAATTTCTTAAGGCTGAAAATGGTTATACATATTATATATGTCATATAAATAACAATAGTGATAGTCAGTCAGTTGGTCGTTAGAACAGGGCTGGTCACTCTGGTCAGTCAGACCCAAAGTATGTAAAAAATAAATTACCTGCTAAGAATTCGTTAAGCCTTTTTTACAAATTTTAATAAGTTGATCGATAGCTCAGCGGTTAGTATATCGGAGTTAGGTCCCAAAGGTCCCTGGTTCAATCCCGGCACAAGTCAAAATTTTTTTTTATTTTTTTTTTGCTGACTGACGGGCGTTGTTCCGCCGTGGACGTGAGCAGCGTTGAGAACAAGAACTAAATCTCTCCGATTTGCCTCAAATTTGGAGGGTAGTTGTATTTCGGTCCCCTGATTACGAAAATAATATTTAGGGGCCGAATTTTTTTTGAAACGTTGGAGCGATAAAATTTTTGTTCTGACAATTCTGAGTTATTTTCACTCTTATATAAAACCCCTTAGCGATTTTTTTGTAGGGCCCCTAGAAATGCCCCTAGGGGCCAACTTTTTTTTTTCAAAATTGCCGAAAAAAGGCGGAAGGAGTTTGAAATCTCGATATCGGTATGGGGTGGTTCGGCCAACTTTTAAATGCGATGTTTTTACCGTATACGAGGTTGGCCCCTGAGAGGCGCCCCTAGGGGCTGGGATTGTAAAAATTAAGTTAGCGCTCTCATATTCGAGGGTTAGATGGGCGGGGTGAATGCGAAAAAAAAAAGTTTTATGACTTTTTTTTTCATGAGCGCGTTTTCGGATTGCGCATGCGTAAACCTTTTTCGCTCTGGAAGGCAGACGCGTGGAGGTTTTTTTTTAAAATTTGTTGTTTTTTGCTGACTGACGGGCGTTGACTGACCGCGGTTTTAAGCTGCTCGCAACTACCCTAATCATCTGTCAAAAAACTGGCCTTAAGAAATTCGTTGCGTTTTTTATGCGCTGGCTCTCCGTAGTCTCCGTCTAATAGGGGTTTATTAGAGCGTCTAGAAATACTATTTTTCCACTCTCGGCTAGGGTTACCAAATTTTTCACGGTCTAAAGGAGGACTTCTCTGACAACGTCATCAAAAATTTACCTTTTATACAGGGGGCATACAAAATACAAAAATGTTACTTTGCGCATCTTTGCGTAAAAGTAAAAATATCTCATTTTGCAAGGTACGAAAAAAGGCAGTCTTGTTACAAGTTTTTGCTTGAAGAATGAAGGCTCGCGTTAATAAAAATTTAATTTTTAATACAGGGGGCATAAAAATGGTATTTTGCGTAAGAGTAGGTATGTGTCTCATTTTGCAAGATACGAAAAAAGTCACTCTTGATAAATGTCTTTGCTTGAAAAATTAATGAGGTTCCGTTATCACAAATTTTGCAACATGAAAAAAGTCACTCTTGATAAAAGTTTTTGCTTCAAAAATTAATAAGGTTGGCTCCAATTACTGTAAGTAGCAATTTTTTTCAGAAATATTTGTAAGGAAAGTTGTAATAAAAAGGTTAACGCTAATAACCAAACTCAAGAACAAGGTAATATCGGTTTCAAATCAATACCGGATCCGGATGGCAGTGGTGGTACTGGCAGTGGTATAGTAAGTAAATTTAAAAACTTAAATAATAAGGTTATATTTATATAATATATTTTGTTTTATTAAGGGTAACAAACCAGAAAATACCAGAAACCAGTGTAAGGACAAGGAGTACTTAGTTCTAGAAGATGGCTCTCTTACTCCAGCTGGTGCAATTGTGGATTCTAATCTATTGAATGAAAGCTGCTCTGAAAATCTGTCCGAAAATATTTCAAATAATTTGGAAGATGTAATTGAAATAAGTTCGGGCACGACTCCAAAGTCTCCAAAAAGAAACTTGTTTACGACATTAACGCCTAATAAAATAGAATCAGAATCTTCAGCTACGTCCGAAAATTATGTCAACAATCTAGAGCTTCTAGAAGTTATTGACACTGATAGTACCTCTCCTAACTTTACCCCATCTGGAAAAAATAATAGTCGGTTGCTTAAAAAATCGAAAAAAATTACGGATTACGTTGATATTTTGAAAGAGAAGGAGGAAGAAAAAATAGATCTAGCACTCTCTAAATTTATGTTTGGATGTAACCTACCTTTCAGGGTTATTGAATCACCCCTATTTAAAAACTTTATAAAAACAATACGTCCTGCATATGTGGATAAAATACCAGGACGTAAAAAACTCAGCACAACACTTTTAGAAAAATGCTATGGAGAGTGTATCGATAGTACCCGCAAAAAGGTACACTCAGATTCGGTTATTTTGTGTGATGGTTGGAAGAATTCATCAAGCAACACCAAGACTGTGGTTACTATGTTGCATTCAACAGATGGTGAAACCGGATTTATTGATGCATGGGATTTAACAAATAAATCGGAAACTGCAGAAAAACTTGCAGAAATAATTATAAAATCTAGAGAAATTGTCAAAGAAAAATACAACGTTGACGTGTACGCTGTTGTTTCCGATAATGCTAGTGCGATGGTTAAAATGGGGTCTCTTTTAAAACATTGCATGTGGCACAGTACATGCAGTAGTCATACAGGTAATCTTTTGGCAAAGGACATCCTAGATAAAGAGTTAGTTGACAACGTTGTTGTTGTACTTAAGGAATTCAAGCAACCTGATTTTGAAAAGATGATTATATCGAAAAGGGGGGCGAAGAATTAAACTTCCTGCTGAGACGCGCTGGTGCTCATATCGTGATGCATTCAAGAGTCTCATACAAAACCTATCTTACATGAAACAAATTTCAGCAGCTACAAGGAAAAAGATTAAGCCTAAAGTTACCGAATTAATCTTCAATGACGACTTTATTGACGATGTCCAAAAAAATTTAGATATACAGAATCCAATTTGCAACCTTGTCAATACCTGTCAGAATGCTGATACGTCGCTAGCAGATGCTGTAAACCTTTGGTTAAATTTGGAAGTGCCAGAAGTTTTCGCAAACAAACTAAAAAACCGGCAAGGCATGGCGCTAAACGTTTATGCATTAACTGCATATTTTTTTCATCCAACATACGAGAATTCCAAACTAGAGTCTGTACATACTACAAAAATAAATGCATTCCTTTTTAAACATCTCGACAACAAAGGCATAGAAGAATGGGATAAATTCAATACAAGATCAGGTATAGTATTTTTAAAATTATCTGTAGTTCTATTATTGTGAGTTATTAAAATTGTTGAAATGTATATCAGTACTCCTACTTAAACTTTTTCATTTTTTCTTGTGAAAATAACCACTAATATTTTTTTAGGCATATTTGCAACATTTTTTGAAAAAAAGGTAAACAAGCCGTTAGTGTTTTGGAGAATGGCCCAGATGGAGTGCCCAGTCTTAGGGAGCTTGGTTCTTAAGTTACTCAAAATTCCTGCATCTTCTGCGCAACTTGAGCGCTTGTTCTCAAACTGGGGATATATTCACACACCTCTTCGAAATAGACTATCATTCGAACATTCGAAAATGTTGGTCCACTTATATTTTACCCTCCAAAGTGAGAATACTGAAAGGAATGTTGATTACGATATTTCTGATTCTGATTGATTCAGCATTCCATTCACTTAGTGACGTAGAAGATTAAGGATTTTTTATCAGATGTTTAGTTGTTTTTAGTAAATGTTTATTCTATGGTCTATGGTTTTGGTTTGGTAGTTTTAATATAACGTTTAACTTTAACTGTAGCTTTAATTTTTGTACCAAATTAATTGGCGACATTGTCGACACTGTCGACGTTGACGACGTCACTTAGTAAGTCGACGTCGACACCATAGTTGACGCGTCAACAATTAAATTGTCGACGTGACATTCTCGACGTCGCCCAACCCTGATCGAAATTTATCTGGTGTTTTAATATAACTGTATTTAAGGAATCTATAGTTTAGTCGTTAAACTTTATAAAAGGGAAATATTATAAATTATGTCAGTTACAACCTTGAGTCCTCAACAGAAACAGGAGGAGGGATCACGAAATGACACTCCGCTAAACACCAAACTTCAGCTGGCCCGCCGTGGGTTAAAACAATGAGCTTGCTCCTCATTCTGTGGAAAAACTTTCAATGGAAAAAATCCCAGTAGAAAGAGAAAACCGGACGGAATAAATATAAGATGACCATGGCGAAGAAAAAGGATAACGAATGTTGGTATCTGGAACATACAAGGTTTCGAGGTAAAACATAGGATGTGGTTACAATCGAAGATCAACTGCGGATAGAGCAGAGGAGGTTTAAATACGCAGTGGTCTTAAAGCGGAAAAATCTTGACAGAGAAAATCAAACTCTAGAATCCTGACGGATAGTCTGTAAAGGGGAAGAAAACCCTGAAATAAAATCACCCGGCCCTCTAGGTTGGGGGTTAAGGCAATGGGCATGCTCCTCATTCTTTGGAAAAACTTTCAAAATAAATAAAATAATATATATAAAATAAAATAAATAAATAAATAGGATGTGAGTCGAAGATCAACTGCGGATAGAGCAGGGTAGGTTTAAATACGCAATGGTCCTAAGGCGGAAAAATCTTGAAAGAGAAAACCGATCTCTAGAGTCCTGAAGGTTAGTGTGTATAGGGGAAGAAAACCCTGAAATAAAATCACCTAGCCCTCTAGGTTGGAGGTTAAGGCAATAGGTTTGCTCCTCATTCTTTGGAAAAACTTTCAATTGCAAAATATCCCAGTATATAAAGAAAACCGGACGGAATAAATATAAGACGACCACGACAAAGAAAAAAAATGAATGTTGGTATTTTGGTCAATTGCAAAACATCCCAGTAGAAAGACAAAAAATAATAAATGTTGGTATTTGGAGCATACAAGGATTTCGAGGTAAAATATAGGATGTGGTTACAGTCGAAGATCAACTGCGGATAGAGCAGAGGAGGTTTAAATACGCAATGATCCTAAGGTGCAAAAATCTTGAAAGAGAAAACCGATCTCTAGAGTCCTGAAGGATAGTCTGTATAGGGGAAGAAAACCCTAAAATAAAATCACCTGGTCCTCTAGATTGGAGGTTAAGGCAATGGGTTTGGTCCTCAATCTTTGGAAACACTTTCAATTGCAAAAAATCACAGTAAAAAAAACCCGACGGAATAAATATAAGACGACGGCGGCAAAGAAAAAGCAGAATGAATATTGGTATTCGGAAATGTGATTAAAAGAATAGAATAACAAAAAATCCAATATCGGTTCTTACCGAAACCGAAAAATTACGCTAAAATCTTTTCTCAAATAGTGCGGCGGGGATGTAGCGAAAGACATTAGATTCTTTTTATCCTGACTAAAAGAAATTTGACAGACTAGGGTATAATATAATAGATATGAAAAGGTTACATTTTGCAAGTATCAGACGTTTTTAAGATCAACCTTATGAAGTTTTTTTTAAGAAAATCACTAGCTTTTGCTAACTGATCACTCCAGGGTAAGTGGCATAGCAATATTATTGTAATTTTATTAACATTGTGGGGTTGTAGTATGTTTATAATATTTTTATTATTTGAATTTGAATTTTTTCACCCAAATGCCTGGTAGTATTAACTACTTAATCCTGGATGATGGTATTAAGTGCCCATATATTCAGTCACCAGGTCGAAATTATTGACGATGCATCTTTTTCGAAAACTTACCTAAGACATCCAGGACTGGCCCCCTCGAACACACCGCAGTTCTGCAACAGGTTCCTGTTCAGGTGCAGGCATATATCGGCCTGCAGACACTCGGGAAAACCCTTCAGGACCGAATTCATGTCGATGCCGTTCGTGTAGGTCCATGCGTGCTGAAAATACTCTTCCAGTCGCTGCCTTAGAGGGTTCGGGATCTGGTGGAATCGGATGAATTCCCGAACGCGCAGCATTTGGGTGTGGTACCGCGCAGTGCCCGAGTACAGCCGTTGAATAATCGCCGATACGTTGCCGAATATACTGGCGTACATTAGGGCTGAAAAGTAAAAGAAACTTTATACATTGTTTCATTTTTTTTATGAGATAATAATACTATTCATACAAACAAGTATATATAAATTTACCAAAGCGATATTTTTTTCATTCATTACATAAATATAAATTCATTGACAAAGTTGAAATTAAAAAAATACAGGTGATCCGTCCAATTTTCGCCCATTTTTCTTGTTGTCTACGCTTTCAAAGGCGATGGAAAAACTTGTGAAGATACGAATAATGGAGCACCTTTCTCAAATTAAAATCTTGAGCCAGGCTCAATTTGGGTTTCACCAATCAAAATGCAATGGTGGTGCTGTTTTCTCATTCGTGGGAAATGTCTATTTAAGTCGGAATTGTGGCGATGCGGCGGCAGCCGTGTTCTGTGATTTTTCAAAAGCATTTGATTGTGTGGATCACAGAATGCTGCTGCTGAAGCTGAAGCAATACGGCTTTCGAGGAAGCACCCTTGATTGGTTTAAGAGTTATATATCTGGAAGGTCACAGCTCGTCCAATTCAATGATTCACGTTCGGAGATTTGAGCTATTTCGAGGGGTGTTCCACATGGATAGGACCGATTTTGTTCTTGATTTATATAAACGATTTAGCCTGTCTGAATATTTAAGGTACATTTACACTTTTTGCTCATGATACCACAATTTTGTTGCATGGAAGTGTGGCTAATGAATTGCAGCATACAGTTTCGCAGGAAAAATATTGACATAATTTTTAATATTACGTTTATAACACGAAGTATCGTAATCTGCCATTGACTGTATTACGATAGATTCAGGGTAGGAAATAAATCAGTAACGAATCGTAAGGCATTTTATACTCATTTAAATGTACTATTAGTACACAAACCTATAAAAGCCTTCTGGACTCATCAAGACTGTAGGCTAAATAAAACCCTATATCACGAAAGGCAGGGTGCTTTCCTCTCTTTTGTCTATGGTCTTTCGAACTACAAGAAACCAGCCCTTAGAGAAGCAGCACTAAGCTCTTGAAGGAAAAATGGATATGGCCACAGACACCAAGCATTTCTATAGAGCAACATGAAGCTCTTCAGGAACCAATCAATACGGCCCATAGACACCGCCAAACCAGCCCCTAGAGAAGCACTGCAAAACTCCTAGAGAAAAAAATCAATTCGGCTCACAGATGCCGACAAGCAGTCCTAGAAGCAACACAAAGTTCTACAGGAACTAATTAATACGGCCCTCAAACGCCGCCAAAGCAACCCCTCTGGAAGCAACAAGAAGCTCTACAGGAAGCAATCCATACTTCCCACAGACGCCACAAAAGAAGCAAGAAGCATATACAGCAAGCTATCCATGCGGCCTACAGACGCTGCCAAATTAACCCCTAGAATGACGTCACTAAGCTCCTAGAGGAACAACTACCCTACGGTCACAAGACGCCGTCAGCACAACCCTTACAGAGACGCCTAACCAGCGCCTAGGAAAACCAGATAGAATGTATAAATACTAAAGAACATTCACTCAAAAGCCATGGAAGATATCAACAAACTCGGCCAGGAAATTAGCCAGTTGGTAATCAACGGTAAAAAAGACGCAGCTTATAGAAAAACACAAAACAACAATACAACCCACAACCAAGCAGCCGACAAGACCTGGGAAAATGTTAAGAATAATCATGCCCACATCTTAAAACTAGAAAACTAGTCCTACTTCACTACGAAATATTTTGACCAAACCAAAAATAAATACGTGGAACCAAAAAAGTACTCCGAGAAAATACGAACCAAAACAAGAGGTATCTCAGTCGAAAATTGCCGAGCCAAAAAAAGAAGTACAAGACACTAAAGTGTCCCGAAAAGATATCTTTATCAAGGAATTATCCTGCCTAAGCAAAATCCTTTTTGAAAAACCAGATGAAGATATATCCATCAACCGATACGAAGATCTGCAGAAAGAACTAAAAAAATGGAGGGAAATCGAAAAACTTCACACAGAAATAACTCATTCAGAAGCAGCCCCAAGTGATGCTTTCACAAACAATCATTGGACTGTCAGGGATACTATCGAGGAAACCCAAATAGCCCTACATAGTAGAATCCAAAACGGACAAGTAACGCCCACCATTGAAACTTCCGGTGTTTAGCGGAAGCCATGAAGATTGGCCAACTTTCTATGATTTACTAACAAAACGTATTCACCAAAACCTAAACAATTTCAAAATTAGGAAAATTGCATTTTGTGAAAACACCTCTCAGAGACGTTCGTCAAAATTTAATCAAAATCAAACATCCAAGTATCACTGAAAACAAATATGAAACTGCATAGAATTTACTACAACAACGCTACCAAAATGGCCGCCTAGTTATCTCCAAGCTGATTGATAAAATACTAGACATCCCAACCATCACCCAGGAGTCAGCAGAAAAATAAACACTTACACAACACAACGAATGACTGTCTAGAAGCAATAAAAAACACGGGCCATGAAACTGAAACATGGGGCCCAATTATGGGAAGAATAATTACGAGAAAATGGGACTTTGGAGAAACAAACAAGCTCTACGAACAAACCCTAATGGAGCCCTTCAAGAAACATTTAATT
This sequence comes from Kuschelorhynchus macadamiae, assembly GCA_030620095.1. Lineage (NCBI taxonomy): Eukaryota > Metazoa > Arthropoda > Insecta > Coleoptera > Curculionidae > Kuschelorhynchus > Kuschelorhynchus macadamiae. The sequence continues at coordinate 613,562 of JAUTXW010005169.1, forward strand.
TTCTGGAGACTTTGTCAATCCCTAGAAGCAATCAATAAAGCAAAACAAGAAGAAAGCCTCAAAAAATACAGATGCTCGGCCTGTAAACAAAGTCTCAGTAATTACATGTGCTGAATTCAGAGCGCTCGCTCCACAAGAACAACTAAAAATCATTAGAGAAAACCACATATGTTCAAACTGCCTTAAACACAATGAAATACAGAGGTGCTTCAGACAAATTCGATGTAAAAATAAGTCACACAACACGCTTCTTCATATTGACCGCCAAAGAAACAACAGACAGAACAACAATCCCAGAAGAACTTATCACTCAATGGAAGAGGAGAAACAAAAAGAAGTATTGCTTGCAACTGCCTGGGAATGACCCATAGGGTGCTCATTGATCAAGGATTACAATCATCCTTGAAATGAAAAATAAAGCATATAAACCAGTATCGTACATTGTTAAAATAAACCATTTACAATAGCAAAAAAAAGTGAAACTTACTAGTCAATAGAAAAAGTAATTCGTCCATAATATCTCTAAGAGACTCCTTTTTGTATAGACCATTAAATTGCCACTTTCTAGGATCTCTTTCTTTAATGAACTAGGTAATATTAAGCAAATCGCTTTAAATAATGGTTTCCCTCTAAAAGCTTTTAATAAACTGTATTACAAATTCGTAAACAAATATAAACTTTCATTTAATATTGTACAGATAAGAACAAAAAAAATTACAGATCGATATCATTTTTTGGAGATATTTTATTCTATTCTATTGCAATTAGCAAAATTTTGTATACCTATTTTTTATATTTATTTTAATATAATGATATCATATAAAACCAATAATACGTTAAAACAACAATTACACTAAAAAGTAAAGACAAACTAGACCTTCTTGCTAAGTCTAGTGTTTATTCGTCAGGACGTAAAATATCCACCAGAATCAATGAACATTTGAGTCTTGTTAAAAAGAACAAAGGTTTTGATATTTTTAACACTAAAGCAGGTTTCGCTAACCATTTACTGTCGTCAAATCAACAATTTTCGGTTCCAGATAATGTAAATATAATCCACGAATGTGACAAGGGTATTAAACTGGATTTACTAGGAGTCAATATTAACCTGCGTCAACGGGATTTTTAATTTTGAACCAAATTTAATACTTAATAAAGTCAAAAACTTTTTCCTGTTGCTTACTTGCAAGTCTAACCGCATCTCTGATTCACCCTAGTCGGTTTGTTAACATCGTCAAGTGTTGTGTTCAAGTTTAATTTAATCTTACTATTTTATTGTTGTGTGATTGGAATGTATTTTTTACTTGTAGGCCTGATGATGCCCGGTTGGACGAAACATGTAGCCTAGTTTAAAAATTTATAAAAGATATATTTTGACTGAGACTTAGACTTTGAGAGTTTGTGTTTATATTTTGAATTCTATATCTGGTCTCTTTGAGTTAATATGAACGCATTTTTTAATCTTAGGACAATTAGGTTATTTTACAATTTAAATAAGGGATCTTAGGATAGACAGACATTGTTAATATCAAATGTAGAATTCAATTTAAAACTAGTATGTAGTATACACTAGACGAAGCTACAGTGTTAGCGTTCAATAACTCATTTTCTATTTATTTCATGTTTGTTTTTTTATTCTATAATGAAATTGAAAAATAATATTTAAAATAAGATAGTAATTTAAAATTTCCTTTAAAGCTCAAAAGTGGTAAGCAAGCAGACAAAGTAAAACATATCATTCCTATACTATGAGTTACCTCTGCATTCTTTATCCTTTGTCCTATTGTTGATATAGTTATTTCATTTAAATCGTGTCAAACGGTTTCACTACGACCGCATTCTGTCATATTGAATCTGCTAAAAAGAATCTCTGCTCTTTTGTGTGATATGCGAGAAAGAGGTGTAATGGGAGAAAAGCAATATTGAAACGAATGAGAAGATCTTTGAACACAGTTGCAACCGCTTTGATATCGGCATATTTTTTCAGTTATGGGATTTTGTTGAAGTAGAAAATTTTGATAGGTTGTTCTCTCTCATTTCTGTATGGGATTACAGTCCGTACAAAAATGTTGTACTGTAAACTCTTAAATAAATAAAAAAAATAACAATAATTTCTCACGTTTATTGCTTTGGCATTTCAATATCATATTTTATGAAACATTTAATTAAAATGAAATTGAAACAGGGCTAAGAGAGTATTGATCTTCGTGTTCGTTTAGCCGTCGTGAGCCTAAAAGAAATATAAAATTATAACTCAAGCCCCTTGGTGACATCTGCTCCCAATGAAATTTGTGTAAAGTCCAATGCGGTCTTATCGTGTGGGTTTAAAGGTCACCAACATTATAAATCAAATCAGAAAACACAGTGAATACCAAAATGTTGTGTGATTCTTAAATCTCGATGGGCTATTTACAAATATACAGGGAGAAAGAAAATAGTTTTTTATTATATTACGCAATATTATTAAGATAGCCACTTAATATTATTTTGTATATTAAATGCCGAAGGACTAAATAAGAAACTTCGCTAAATATGTATTTGGTTAAAATTTTTTGGTTGGCAAAAACAAAAATACACAAAATGGCAAGCGCCTTAATAAAGTCGGAAGGCGGTTCGAATCAGTGGAACAATCAGGATATGTTCTGTTTATACAGCCACTTAACGAAAGTGAGATTCACCAAAAATTATGAGCCTCCCTTGACCTAAAAATCTGACGACTTATACAGCGTCATTTATTTAAATGCGGGCCACCTCTATGCAAAGAAAACTTGTTTTTTTTGTATTGTGATAACAAAAAAAAATTATTTTGCAAAAATATTACACACTTTTGTTAAAAACACAAGATAATTAGTTACTACTTCCCTCGTGAGATTTTTTCAGATCTTTACGTTTAGGGTCCCTAGATGCCGGAAAACATGTTCTTCCGTCCGTCTGTAGGTATGTCTGTCCGTCAGTGGGTCTATTCGCGACATAGTTAAAAAACTACTTATCCGATTTCTTCAAATTTCGGCCTAAAATTAAAAATTATTAAAATACATATATATATAGCCTGTATTTTTCGTTAGCCCCAAGTTTTTGGTAAAGCGATTTTACCGATTTTTATATATCAAATTTTGTCTTATAATTAATAAAATAATTTACTTATTTTAAACACGCTTTAAAATTGGATCAAGTATTCTATAATTATTTATTTATTGCCTACAAAATTACAAATGTACTAAAAAAGTAAGCAAAAAATGGTGTCAAATCTAATAAAAAAATTTTTAAATTAAAATTCACTGGCTAATATCCAGGAGCCAGTGGCAAAAGCTCTGAGAATCGGTATAAGGAATGTACAGAAACTTGTGCATGAAAAAAAAACATAATTTACCTCCGAAGAAGATTAAGAAAAGTACACGAAAAAATCCAACAGCAAAAGACTTAATTTACAATGCAAAAATGGATATTCATAATGCAATTTATGATTTATGCACGTCAAAGACTAATATAATCCTTCAGAAACTTTTTAATATTATAGACTAAAAAATATCATCATCACTTAAAAAGTCCTTATCTTCTGAGTCGTCCTCAAATGGCGCAATGATCATTGGTGCTATTTCGACATCTAGAACTCGTTCTGGATTCCACCAATGCCATATTAATTTCTCCGTGTGTTTTACAGATTTCTTCCAGTACGCCAGCGTAATATAATTTAATGAATCTTGCCAAACAATTTGCACTTCATCTTATGTAAGACCATCGTTCACGTGTTTTTCGTAATATGATTTTGCCCCAGCCCATATTAATTCTATTGCGTTAAACTGGCAATGGTATGGCGTCAGTCGTAAAACCTCATGTCCATTTTCCCGTAATATTTCATCTACGGCATATATTGTTGGTTTTTTAATAGATTTTGCTATTAAAAGAAGTTCTAGCTGAACTAGCAAGTTCAGCATATTCGGTAAAGAATTTTGTTTTTGTTTTATTAGCCCTACATCCCTTTTTTCTCTTGACACTTGTTACAGACTCGTCCTGCCAAGATTTCCAACCACTTCCATTAGAAAATATCTAAGTCTCGTCTAAAAATACCACTTTTCTAAATTTTGAATTAACATTTTCCGTGTATTTTTTTAAAAACTGGATACAATGACTTGCTATATGTGGCAACTCGCATAAAAATCTTCGATTACAGTCCTTTTTATATTGAAAACTCAACATTTTTATTAATTTTGACAACGATTTTAGACCAATTTCCAATATGCCTCGATTTTTTAAAGCTTCTTTTAAAATTTGAAGGGTTATATTAGTTTTTGATGTGTATAAATTGTAAATTGCATTACGAACATCCATTTTTACATTGTCGCTTAAGTCTTCTGTCTTTGGCTTTTTTCGTGTACATTTCTTAATCTTCTTCGGTAGTAAATTATGCTTCTCTTCATGCACAATGCCCTCTGGGCCGATGCCGAATGTTAGACTTTCGCCAGTGATGCCCTGCGCTGTTGTTCGTCTTTTAGAGCTTTAACGATGACGCTTACGGCGCCTAACCTGGTGCTAACCCGGTACTAATCCACCTAGTGCTTTCGCGCTCCTGTTGGTACCTATCCACAACCCACAAATGCAATTTGTTTTTCTTATATAATTTATATAGATCATATATAAAATAAACTTGGCAACGTAGATCTCCAGCACACTGGATTTCCGTCCAACAGACGACACTCCCGCTCTCTCTTTATTTAGCAGCTGTAATTATGTTTAAAAACGTTTAATAACGTCTAATATAATAACTACTTCTAACTTTTAGTTAGAAATAATCATTTTTGTGTTATAAAGCATTATAATATAATCAGTCTTTTACGGAGTTCATAAATTAAGTTTGTGAAAAATATGTTTTTAGCGATACGCCAAAAACAAGTTCAGTGCAACCATCCGAAACCTTAGTTTTTCTGGATATAATTTGAAAAAGTGCCTCATCCATAAATTTTTGTGTATAGGAATTATTAAAAAAAAGGTACTCTTTCACAAGTATATTTTAAATTTGTTAAATTCCATGGGTAAAATTCTTTACCAGAGCCCTAAAAATTGATTAACCTCTTCTATGGTTGCCATAAGATGAAATTTTGTGAAAAATGCACTATTTTTCAAAACCAGCCGGTATACCAAAACTACTGAAGTTACAAAGGCGGCTAAAGTCTATTCTTCAAAAACACATCTTTTCTGGTTCTGGTTGAAAGTGCACTTTCCACTTTTATTCGATTATTTAATTTTTTCCAAACTTTCCGCGGCTTCTCTCAATTGAGGAGGAGTACAAATGATTTTTTCTGAATCTCTCATTGTCTTCGAAAACACTTATTTGATGACAATCTATGAAAAATTATCCAAATGTCAATTTTACTTTTTATTTATTGGTGGTGGCGAAGCTGGTGGTTATACAGGAGTGTTACTTTGTTAATTTTTCACGTAGTCATATTTCTCACAAAAAAGATCATTTGCATTAAAAAATTATTGCTGTAAATAAAATAGTATAAAAACCTCGGTGAAACGATTTCATTCCTGTCACGAGAAATGGTTCACCTCGTTGGTTAACCATCCTTTTCTCTCGACAGGAATGAAATATTTTCCAACTAGATAATAGGTAACATACAAAATCAAAATCACTGATTTCTTCAATTTAAAAGTGTAGTGCAATAACTGAAGAAAAGGCCAATGATAAAAAATAACACTAATCTGTACATATACACATAAACATAAAAATATATTTTACAGTTCGACTGCGGTACCGTTCGGTTGGGCTTTGTTTTGCGTTCCTCGCGGTCGAGTACGTGTGTTTGTTCTGTTTTGTTTTCGCTGTGTATTTTTGTTTCGAATTTTTCGTTTTCTAAATATGGCTGAATACAAGTGTGACAATTGCCGTAAAGAGTTTTCAGAGAAAGACAAATACAATAAACTTCGTTGTAGTGGCGAGTGTAAACGATCTTTTTGCATGAATTGCACGGGCCTTGATAAGGCTACCACAAACATCTTGATATTACAAACATCAACCCACCTCCGATTTTTCTGCGCCCTGTGCGACACTGACTTGGTAAAGGAGTTATACCCCAAATATGAAAACCAACATAAGTGTAAGCATATCAAAAAAACATACCCTATCACCATATCCTTGCCTACACCAACTATGGAAACTACCTGCTCCACCGCCTCTACACAAACTGAGGTAACACCTACGGATATTCCCAGTACTACTGAAGGCTCCATCAAGCTGGCTTGTAATAATACACAACGGTGGAACTATGTAGTCGTAAGAAATCTTGCTGCAGGGTTTACGCCTAACAACATAGTTCACTACGTTAAGGAGAAGCTTGGGACTACAGAGTTTATTCGCTGCTACCACCTAATCAATCATATCTCAAATATTGATTTTAAAATTGGAACTCAGTCAAAAAAGTCAGCTGAAAAGCTTTTAGACAGCAATCTATGGCCCCATGGCGTAGTAATAAAACGGTCAGCTGTATCCGAACTTTCAGAAAAATCTACACCGAACCTCCCACCTCCCCACACCGAAAAAACTGCCCACCAACTCGAGCTCCGTCAGTTCACTGGTTGTCTCCTCTCCAATTTCTCAAAAGGGCACTATAATATCTTCTGACAAAGAGGCCATTGCTGCCTGCAAAGCAAATGACTTGTTGAGCGACAACTGCTACCTCATGTCTAGACTAAGAGAACCAGCCATTTTAAAGGCCTTCAAGTTATATCTCGCCTTCCTGCACGACCAACCTGCGCCAATTCACTTTGAAGGGTTTACAAATACAAGCACCAGGCTGTTTTTGGCTTCTGAAGGCATTCCTATAGATTATAGAACCCTACATAAGATATATTTCGATTTTTATGCTGCTTACGGATTTAACGCAGCAGAAGTGGAAGCGGATCTTGCAGCCTATGGATCCTATATATCTTCGGAGAGAACGATCCATCTTCAGAGGACCAGAGAATGCCATAAAAACTATTTTACCAGCAATTCTCCCAAAAAACACGACGTGTCCTGAGGAACTAGATTCCTCCACTTCCTGTTGTTACTAGTCTTAATATGGTTCTAATTAATATTGCTTCTCTAAGAAATAAAACTGACCAGTTTAAGGTAAAAAAATTCTATGCGGGGACTTTAATATTGACTATGCTACTATTTGTGCCATCCAAAAATATCTAATTTCTATATTCGACTCTTTCGGTCTTTCAATGCATGTATTCTCGCCAACTAGAATTTCAAAAAACTCTTCTTCTATCATCGATTACATGGCGTCTGATTTTTCATCAGAGGTGCATTCACAGGTCTATAACTCAGGTCTTTCCGATCACGAGGCGGTAATTTCCAGGTTTAGTTTACCTATTAGGCCCTTACCAAGATCTCGCCATCGGGGCAGAATTTTCTCGGCCGCAAATGTCTCAGTATTTCATAATATTTGCTTTAACACTGATTGGAATTTTGAATCTGATAATGTCAACACAAACTTCAGAACTTTTTTAAATAAAACCTCAAGTGCTTTTAACAAGGCCTTCCCGCTTAAGAATATCAAACCTAAGCGGCATAAACCGGGGACCACGAAAGGAATACGAATTTCTGCTAAAAATATGCGCTCGCTCTCATATATAAAAAAATTCACCGACTCCTTTCTTATTCTCGACTATATCTCTAACTATAGAAGGATCTACACTACTCTTATTAAGTCAGCAAAAAAATTACACTACCGAAAACGTCTAACAAACTCAAATAACGTTACAAAAGAAACCTGGTCCATCATCAATAACCTCAGAAACAAATCAAACCCTGTGACTCAGATCTTGCCAGGGGATAATGATCTAAATGATTATTTTATTAATGTAAGCAAAAATGTTACGTCTAGTATCTCGCCAAGTTTGGACCCTCTTTCGTTTCTTCCTCCTTCAAAAAATTTAGCTGATAGCTTTTTCTTAAGTCCCGTTAGCAACACTGAACTATTGAAGGTAATAAATAATATCAAAAGTAAATCTTCGTGTAGCACTGATGGCCTGTTAATTAGAATATTCCTGAACTTGCCACTCTCAGTCATAGAGGCCCTTACAACATTAATAAAGGAGTCCTTTATAAAAGGTGTATTCCCTGATTGCCTTAAAACAGCTATAATTATTCCACTTCATAAAGGCGGCGAAAAAACTAACTCTTGCAATTATCGCCCAATTGCACTACTACCAGTGCTTTCAAAAATCATCGAAAGGCTACTGAAGAATCGTCTTATGCCATTTCTCCTGAAACATCAGATAATATCCCCGGAGCAGTTCGAATTTCTACCCAACAAGTGCACCAGCGACGCCATGTTCACGTTGCTTAGAGGCGTCTACTTATCTCTCAATAACAACCACCCAACTGCCTCAGTTTTTTGTGTCTATGCGAAAGCCTTTGATTGTGTTAGTCATGAAATTCTGATAAACAAACTAAATTTTTATGGAATTCGTGGTACTTCTTTAAATTGGGAAAAGGCAACAACTTGTAAGGGCTAATGGTTCCGATTCTGATTGTAAGTTGATTACAAGTGGACTCCCACAAGGTTCAGTCTTGGGACCTATTCTTTTTTTGTTATACATTAATGATATCACGAACCTTAAAATTAATGGAAGAATTTCCCTTTTTGCTGACGACACAAGCATAAATTGGAGTGATTTTGATACAACGTCTTTACACTCTAGTATCTCCAAAGACTTGGTTATAATTAAGGCTTGGTCCGATTCCAATATGCTTTGTTTTAATGTCGATAAAACGGTGGCGTTATCTTATAAGGGAACTTTACAACCACTTCAGGTACATAACAGCAATATTGAATACGTAGAGTCGGTTAAATTCCTGGGTTTAAATATAAATAACAACCTAAAATGGTCTAATCATATTGACACCTTAACTAAAAAACTTTCTACCGCCTGCTTCGCCATTCGATCAGTTTCAAAAGAACTAGACGTTCCTTCTGCCAGACTTACTTATTTCTCTTTATTTGAATCCCACCTCCGCTATGGCCTTCCCTTTTGGGGCTGCTGTACCACCGAGCAATTTCGTAGTATTTTTATGCTTCAAAAGAGAGCCATTCGTTATTTGTTTGGTCTAAATAATAGAGCTCACTGCCAATACTATTTCAAAAAACATGAAATATTAACACTTCCTGTATTATTTATTTTGGAAACGGTATGTTTGCTGAGAAAACATATAAACACCCTCCCAGAAAGGCCACAACATGTATACCCTACCAGAAACTTTAGGCATGATATATATCTTCCCATTCCTTCCTCAGAATTAATAAAAAAATCAATTATTTACAACGCCATAAAACTTTACAACAATCTGCCTGTACATTTAAAATCTATCCCTATGCTTGCACAATTTCGAAAAAACACGAAAGCATACCTCATTGAGAGACCATTTTACAGCGTTAATGATTTTTACAGCGAGTAAGTCTCTTTAAATTGTCACTAAATTCGCTTGTTTACTTAAATCTTTTGTGAGTTATGTCCTAACTCGTAGCATAGAATTTTGAAAATCATCATATAGAGAAAAGAACTGTCGAACATTCACTTAAAACTTAATTATTTTTGTTAGGTATTGGATTAAAGACAAAATTTAATTCTTTTTTGTATACTACATTCTACACTAGTTCATTATACCTTCTGTTTAACATCACAATTATTTGTATAACTATAATAACATAGAGTTTAAGGTCGCATAGTTGCAATTTTGATTTCAATGTCATCGAAATTATTCACCTCGTACATGTGTGTTTGTTTACTTTTATAAGGTTATTAGGATTCATTAACTGTTTTGCGGCACTGTTATGTTATATTCTAACGTGTGTTTTACGATTTGGTAAATTGATAATTTACATTTTTAAAAAGCATTGACCTATCGAAATTCTTTTCTATTAATGTTTTGTATGTCTTATTTTAGGTATATTTTGCTTTGTCCATAAAATTGTAAAATTTTTCTGCGGCAATAAAGCATACTTTTGTTGTTGTTGTTATATAAAAAGAAAAAATAACATACACATTCCTTTAACTAAACTCCTGCAACGAATAATAATTCTTTTCAAGGACATGTTTCTTTAGACAATTTTTGAATATGTTAATATTAATAGCATTTCTAATATGATCATTTAACTTGTTATATAAATGACAACCTGTAAAAAATATATTTTTGATAAGCCGCAGATCTATAATGTTCCGGTAATAAATATCAAAACAGCAAACTTCGTAAATGTATATTCCTGTCACAGTTAGCATTTTAAGTACCTTAAAAGCGTCCCTACATGAGTCCCTATACCCCAACCCAGCAATGAGTCTAACAGCATACTTTTGCAAAAGGAAGACTCTATTAATATATGCACTCCTATCCCAATTCAATATGCCATATCGAATTCTCGAGTGAATATTTGCATAATACAAAGTCAAAACTACCTCTCGACCACAATGCATAGACATAAATTTGAGTCCAACACAACCACTGCGTAATTTAGAGCAAACTTCCTCAATCTGTGGTAGCCATTTAAGGTTAGAATCAAAAGTTACACCCAATAATCTGGTTTTATCTGCTGGTTTCAAATGCTTGTCCGACTCTTCAAATAAATCTCAGTTAGTATCATTAGGACGCAAAGAAAAATGTAATAATGTAGTTTTTTCTTTGTTTAATGTAAGTTTATTTTTATGAAACCAGAGTAATACTCTATTGTATAACACCTCTGCTATTACCTTTAATGAATCCAATTTCTTATTAACTATTAAAATATTAGTGTCATCTGCATATGAAACTATAAAAACATTCTGTGATGTATTTAAAAGTTAGCAGATCGTTTGCAAGAATCAAAAATAGAAAAGGCCCCAAAATCGATCCCTGTGGAACACCCTTTTGAGTTGCAGTACAGGGTGGTCCACATAAGATGCTCCTATACTTTATCTCAATAAATAAGACACAAAAAAAGTTAAATACAAAAAGTATTTGACCCTAAGTATATTTTTTATTTATAATATTTTTATGTTAGGACAGTAACCAACTTTTTTATTTATAATGAAATGGTATGAATATTTTTAGAAATTCTAATTCTACGCTTGATTTTGAGTATTTTTTGTCATCATAGCATACGAAATTTTGAGTAGTTTTTGAGAAAAATTAACTTTTCTATTTTTTTCGGAAAAACAGGTTTTTGGAAAAATGTGATTTTTTCACACCTGAAGACTAAAATTGTGAATTTTGGTTATGTATCCATGGGAGTGGTTAATATTTAATACTCTGACCTATCAAGAGCGAAAATCCATTATACAGGGTGGTTACAAATGACCATCAAATAAAATGTTTTTGTAACTAAAAAAACTTAATTTTTTTAAATGGAACACCCTGTATTTAGCACTTTTATTGTGTTTAGGATTTAATTCTGCATCATTCCATATATATAGTTTATATTCCAAAAATTAGTAGTTTAGAAGTTATGACCAATTTTCTATAATAATTCGGGTATTTTTGTTAAAAATCTAACTAAACCTAAATAATATCCTATTCTAAGTTTTTTTTAACATTATCATTTAATTTAACATTAAATCAACAAGTAATGCAAGGAAGAAAGTAACTAATTACTTATTACAAAACATTTTCGACATAACCTCCGTCTTTGGCAATACAAGTAGTATACATGGTTTTATTTCTCGCAATAGCATTTCTAACCCCGTCTGTTGCATTAAGTCTTTCTACCTCTTGCCTAATTCTCCTTTTAAAATCTTGAACAGTATTACACCTATTTTTATACACCTCGTTTTTTAGGTTGTCCCATAAAAAAAATCCAGGGGTGTTAAGTCGGGGCTCCTCGCTGGCCAATCTATAGTCCCGTACCGACCAATCCAAAATGGAAACCGTTGATTCAAACAATTTCTAACAGGTACTACAGTGTGATATGGAGCACTATCTTGTTGATAAACAAGCCCTTCTTTAATATCGTTCGGCAGATTGTCAATTAACGGAAATATTTCGTTCTCCAACAAATTTAAATACCTCTCACCATTCAGAACAAAGTCATAAAATACTGGACCTATTATTCGATCACGGATAATACCACACCACACATAAACACTTCTCCGACCCTGTTTTTTTATTTCTTTTACACGATGTTCATTTGAACATGCCGGCCGTATTGAAAATTGCCTCATCAGTAATAAAATATTTTTAAAAATGTCAGTTTCAAAATGGTGGTCCACCATGAGAGAACAATAAAAAAGCTTTGTTTGAAAGTCCTGTTGGGATAATTTCTGAACTGGTAATAATTTGAACGGATGGTAGTTATTATCTGTTAAAGTCCTTTGAACACTAGTCTTACTAATTCCCGGTAGATCTCGGGATGCATCTCTTTGCGAATTTTCGTTGTTTTCTTCAAAATACAGGAGAATTTCTAATTGCTTTTCTTCTGTTAGGACAATTTTTGGGCGCCGTTTTTGTTTATTGATTACCACTCCACGTTCAAGATCACGACCAATTCGTGAAAAAATATGTTTCGTGGGTATCCGTCTTGCAGGATACAACAACCGATACTCCCGCAGGGCTAATGCTGGACTCTTATTATTTCTATTATTAGTTCTCGTGAAGATCTAAACGCTCTTGGACACTGTATAAAGCCATTTTTCCTTTAAAAGAGTTAGAGGCAACTAAATGTCAAATAAAAACTGTGTATTTATTGGTGCCCAGGCAACAATTTTACTAGTTTTGTTTTTCCACGGATATCTTGTAAAATTAAGATGCGTTTAGAAATGCTATTATTGCGAAAATTAAAACCGTAACCGTAATATTATACTACTTGTATTGCCAAAGACGGGGGTTATGTCGAAAATGTGTTGTAATAAGTGATTAGTTACTTTCTTTCTTGCATTTACTTGTTGATTATAATGTTAAAAAAAACCTTAGAATACGATATTGTTTAGGTTTAGTTAGATTTTTTACAAAAATACCTGAATTACTATAGAAAATTGGTTATAACTTCTAAACTACTAATTTTTGGAATATAAACTATATATATATAACACAGTAAAAGTGCTAAATACAGGGTGTTCCATTTTAAAAAATTAAGTTTTTTTAGTAACAAAAACATTTTTTTGATGGTCATTTGTCACCCTGTATAATGGATTTTCGCTCTTGACAGGTCAGAGTATTTGATATTAACCACTCCCATGGATCCATAACCAAAATTTACAATTTTAGTCTTTAGGTGTGAAAAAATCATATTTTTCCAAAAACCTGTTTTTCCGAAAAAATATTTTCTCAAAAACTGCTCAAAATTTCGTATGCTATGTAATGACAAAAAATACTCAAAATCAAGCGTAGAATTAGAATTTGTAAAAATATTCATACCATTTCATTAAAAAGAAAAAAGTTGGTTACTATCCTGGCACAATGGAACACCCTGCATACATAAAAATATTATAAAAAAAAATTAAATTAGGGTCAAATACTTTTTGTATTTAACTTTTTAAGTATAGGAGCATCTTAAGTGGACCACCCTGTACATTGCCTTTCAATTCCATTAACCATTTCTAATTGTTTTCTGTTGAAAAATATGATTTTAAAAAATTTAATGGTTTCCCCCTTACCCTATAACGAAATAATTTACAAAGTAGTAGTTCATGATTAACTATGTCGAACGGACGCGAGAAGTCTATAAACATCCCCAATACCATACACTTTTTATCCAAAGAGTCGATAATTATCTGTTGAAACTCATATAGAGCAGTCTCTGTGCTCTTATTTAAATTGAAGCCGTGTTGACAAGGAGACAATAATTTGTTTCTATAAAAAATGATACAAGTTGATCCTTGATCAACAACTCACAAATTTTAGAGATACTAATTAACAGGCTCATTCCGCGATAGTTTTCAAAACTGCTATGGTCACCCTTCTTATATAAAGGAATAATAGTTGCCAGCTTCAATGCATCAGGAAATATTTCACTCTCTGTTGAAAAATTTATCAAATAGCGCAATATAAGCACTGCTTCAAGATGTTATTTGAAATGCCATCGTGGCCATGGGAAATAGAATATTTAAGTCTTTTTACTATGCTTACAATTTCCTGTTACAAAAAGGAATATTATCTTCAAGAAATGCATAGTTCAGAGGTATATCGTCAGTCAATAATGTAAACTGTGCATTAAATCTTTCTGCTATTTCAAAATCGGTTAATTTTTTTCCCATCAATGAAAAATTCAATAGGAGGCTTACTATAATTTTTTTTTTCACGCGTTTAATACATTGCCACATTGCTTTCGACTTATTTTCTGCTTTAAGAATTTTTAAATCATTTTCGTTTCTCATAAATAATTTTAATTTTTCTCTATATATTACGTTTAGTTGTTTACTAGAATTTAGATACTTTCTATCTATCAAATCAGCAAATAATGTAATTCTCTCTTTCAGCCTGGTTAATTCAGGATTATAATAGAGAGAGTTATATTTCTTCTTTCCTCACATTTACCCTATAACTTTGTGAGCTGTTTTTGTTTACTTATTCTCTATGCTAGATAATATCACCATATTTTTTTTAGAAAAAAAATCACTGGCCAATGGATTAACTGTACTAATAAATTCAAAATGATTTTGTCTACACATTAGTAGAGATAACTGAAATTTCTTTTTTGTTTTATATTTCACTTACATCCTACTAACATCACACAAATTGTAAAAATCTTCTCGGCATCGGTGTTAGGGGCAACGTTGCCAAATCCCACGCTTGTCAGTGACGTGAAGGTGAAATACAGTGCGGTGACGTAACGGCTTTTGATGCTTGGCCCACCCGTCCCATTTTCTGCGTAGGGCTGCTGCGTATCGTTGGCTAGAATGTCGAGCCAGCTGATTCTTGCGTGGAGGTTAGGTCTTTCCGCGTTACCAATTGCGTACCTTAAAAAAATATATAATTTACACTTTTTAAATAATGACTCTGTATAGTATCTAATGTTAATTATTATTTGATAATACCGGAAATACAAGGTGGTAAAATTTTGTATTTTTTCGTATTTATTTTACACATTTTTAAAGCTAACTGATCCAAATTTATTACTTATCTTACTTTTTTGAAGTATCTATATAAAATAATTATTTTTTTTATTTTCTAAATAATTTACAGGGTGAATTTTTCGGGTTCTCGTCTGATATTTTGATAATTTATGGGGCAACTGGTGAAAGTGAGAGAAACGCATTTTCTGGCAGAAGGATTGGTGTCTTTGGTTCAGTTAACCGATCTTATAAGTTACCCGACTTGAACTATTTGGACTTTATTCTCTGGAAAAGTTTTTAAAAATACTAGTATATTATAAAATTTTTGTTTGAGATTTTTGTGAACTATCCAAAAATCCAAGGTTGCATTGGTCTGTGCTACCAAAACTTATAAGAATAAAAGTTACCCTTGCAATAAAAGTTTTTTAAATTCCCTATAGATTAAGACAATTTCTTTTTAAATAATTTAATGTAATAATAAACTAGGTGTTCAGGGTAACCCAAGTACGAGTTATTAAAAAGTTAAATCCTTATTCTATTGTGTTCTTCTATATGCAGGGGGTTACGTGGCATACTCTAAAAAACAACTAGGTTTCTTTTTTGTCTGCATATTTTGAGAAATAAAATTAAATATTACACCAAAAAATATGTATCTTTTATTCGGATAATATGGACGAGAAAAAGCAAATAATAATAATGAAAAAACTCTTTTAACATGGTGATTATGCTCGAATTACTACGTATTACATATTCTATTATTTGGTTAATATGTCTGTAATTAACACGCTTTTATTACCTTCACTTGCATGTAACTAACTAATTCACTATGTATGTGAAGAAATCTAGAAAGTCGATTTTCACCTACTTCTAATTGTATCGATTTGAAATTTTGCAAGTGAAAGTAATTTGGGTGACAATGCAATAATTTGGTGGTATTCGATGGTACCAAATTGGTATCTGTCGATTTTAGCCTACTTATAATCGTCGTATTAATTTGAAATTTTGCAAGTATATATAATTCGAATGAGAATACAATAATTTGATATCTTTGAGGTAATATGATCAACTCGATGGTACCACATGGTACTGGTAGATTTTGACTCAATTCTAATTGTTGTATCAATTTGAAATTTTGCAAATGTATGTAATATATAGATGAAAATGCAATAATTTGGTATGATCGTGCTGATCTGAGCAGTTCGACGGCACCAAATTGTACCGCTGGTACCAGCCAGTAAACCTTTTGAGTTTGGGATCATTTGGCTTGTTTTACAAGTCTAATACAGCTGACCTAATAGGTCGATGGTATCAGTTGGTATACTCTTTTTGGGTGGGTGAGTTGGGGATTACTTGGTTTATTTTGATGAGTCCATCCAGTCATATGTTAAGACTAAAAAGTGAAAAAAAAAGATAGTTTAAAAAAACTAGAAATTACGCTTTTGTCACTAACGCATTAAAAATTACAAAATAATGTAATTTACTTAAAATATTGTGTTACGATATATGCAGTCTACCCTTGACTATTCATTGACTATGCCAAAAAGCATTTTCACAAAGAAACGGAACCAAAAAGTGCCCCGTATTTTTGGCGTAGTTATTGAATTGTTAAGGGTAAAATGCATATATCGTAATAAAATATTTTAAGTAAATTATTTTGTATTTTTTAGTGTTTTCAAGTTTTTTCAACTATAATTTATTTAGAAAAGGAGTTAAAAGCTTTACTACAACTTTACTTATGTAACATTCGATGTTTGTGTAGAATTTATGGTAAATTAGATAATTAGTTTTCAAGTAATAATTTTTTTAACATTTTACTAGGCCGCCATTTTGTTCCGCGTGAAAATCTCTGAAATTCTAGAAGAGTAATTTTCACGATTAGAAGTAATATATTTGACCCTTATTTTGTTCCGCGATCTTGAATTTGTACCACAATTTTATCAGTTCATTTCTGTACAATACATAACTCTTGCATAAAATTTGAAATCAATCTGAAAGGTATGGAAGAAGGTGTCCATAAATCTAAGAAGAGTAAAGTTACAAACGTTATAAACAAAAAACTAAAAACAAAGTCAAAGGTCTCAAGGTAGCATCAGACCTGAAATGAACTAATTTTAAATACGAAAATAATAAAAGTTTGCAAACATTTATACCTATTAACACCAAATAAAAATAAAATAAAATAAGTGTATATAAAACAAAATGTTACAGACTTACAAACATAATAGACGTTAAGTAAACAACACTGACAAGAACCAAGGCACCGATTAATAACCGATGTAGAAATTCGCTAAGGAAAGGTGAGCTGGCAGTTATTCCAGATATGAAAGAAACAGCGCCTGAATAGTCTTGGCAATTGAGGTCGATAATCTCAAAAAGAAGAACAAAGACGAGTATGACATAAGGACAAGTTCACAATTGACAATCTAACAGCCGTTTGTATTAATTGATGTTATTGAAAACTAAATGTGGTTCAAAATTAAAAACATCGTTAACTCAAATGAACTTAAAAATTAAGCTTTTCTTGGCTTTGGTTATCTCCAATTTCTAATTTTTTTGGCTCTTATCGCTTTGTTGTAATAATTTAACATTTTTAGGGATGGAATTGTGGTTTGAAGACAACAAATGATCTGCAAAAGAAGACTCGGTGTTGGAAATATCAGTTTTTTTTTGTACATATTAAATAAAGAAAGATGTTCCTATACTCTGGTGGAAATCTTTCTACCCGACTGTCCTACGTAGGTGGCGGGACAATCAGAACATTGTAAAGAATAAACACAGTGTTCAGTGTCAGTGTTCTACTTAACGTCTATTGTGTTTGTAAGTCTGTGTTGTTTTGTTTTATATATATTTATTTTATTTTTATTTGGTGTTAGTAGCGTTAAATCTAGAAAGTATTTTTTAGGCTGATTTTTTTAAATATTTTATTAAGTCGCCATTTTGTTTCGCCATCTTGGATTCTTACCAAAATACAGTTGCTTTCTACGTTATACTTGATTTTTATGCACAATTTGAGATAATTGGTTATGTAGTTTATTAGTAAATTTGAGGTACATTTTTCACTTCAGTAGGTCGCCATTTTACCAAAATGTTACCAGGCGATACCCATATGTCCCTTAATTTTGACTAAATTTTGAAATCAAACGGATAAATAAAAAAGGGACCCTGAAACGTCAATATGGGCAAAAATCTCGTAGGGTGATTATTTTACGATTACAGTACTTTTACGAGGGAAGTAAAAACCGTTGTGTTTATAGAAAAGCAGTTATACATTTTACAAAAGAACATCGAAAAGTTACAATTTTTCAATAACCAAAAATATAAACTTTTTTCCAATGGAGCAAAAAATATGAAAAAATATTGACTTTTGGCTAATCTTAGCGAAACATATATTTTTACTAGGGACGTTTTTTTTTATCATCGGCCAATAGGAGGTTCAAAAGTAGACGCGTTTCAGAATTATTTCGAAATCATCATGTGTATTGTAGGTCAGATATAATAAAACAAATAAAATCAGAAAAATTAAAGTAAATTTATATTTTCGTATCTCTCTTGCGCGTTTTACAGTGGAAAATATCTATTGTTACCATTTTTAAATTGCGAAAAACAAAAGCCTAGCTAGAAGTATTTTTTTGCGAAAAATGCACACTTCACTTCCGTTAACACGTTAAGCGCCATTTGAATCCTTTTGGATACAAGTGACCTTGATCTTTTTGGCCATTTGTATCCAAATAGATCTAGAGCAATACTTTCACTTTGGGGTGGCTGCATTCGAAAAGATACAACGCGTGCATTTAAATGCACGGAGAACTAATAAAGCATGGCCCGTTGGTCCAGAATATGTTTTTGGCCAACGATTTTTGTTTTTTTTCTTGATAAATAAATTATGGACATCTTAGAAAAAGTGAACATACATTTTATTTCAAAAACCAATAACAAATCGTTTCTTTATGCGTATGTACGAGTACATGAATAAACAAAGTTTTATAAATTAATCATTATTATATAAGTTCTGATTTATAGGTACTGAAAAAACATTTCAAACAAAAAAATTTGTCACATGCACTACATTTGTGACGAGTTTGGGAAGATTTCGCTTGGGCATATTTCCAATTGTGAGTATTTTTTAGTTTTTCGTAGCAAACTGAACATCTTCTTTTTTTATCGTCATCAACTAAAACATGATTTATGTTCATTTGATTGTGCTGAGGGAGTGGTTTTGATAAACATTCTTCTAAAAGTTGAGTAACAACTAGTTCTTTGAACTTAGTGATGGACATTTTTTTCTTTGTTACTATCTGATGCACACAATAGGCGTTTATAAGTGCAGTTCCAGTTAGCAGTTCTACTGCTAATTTTCGGTACCACTTTACCCCTTTGCGTAAACTGGTAGAGTACGCTTTCAATTGATTAGAAAGATCTATAAACGATTTACATTTATTGTAATCTAATATTATTGTCGGTTTTTCTATTTGCTCTCTACGTCTTGTTACGGGAGTCATTGAGTTGTCGTGTTTGGTTGAGATTACCAGAACATCTTTTTTGTCCTTCCATTTCAAAACAGTACAGCCTGTATTACTTTGTGAACTTGTAGATTGATAGTTTTCCAACTTCGCCTTCACAACTTCGGTAGGATTAAAAACGAAGTGTACCCACTAAATGAGTTTTCCTTTTTTGAAGCTCGTGTGCTAAAGATACGCTACTATAAAAATTATCTGTGTAAACAGTCCGCCCCATGTCAAGTAATTTTTCTGACAACTCCAGTACAGTTTTAGTTGCTCCGGAAATGTTTTTATCGCCAGTTTTATCCTTGCCACAATATACCTTCAGGTTATATGTATAACCACCCTGAAGACACAATTTGTACAATTTTATTCCGAATCTGTGCCGTTTATTCGGAATATATTGCTTGAAACTTAGACGGCCACGAAAGGGAACTAGTGTCTCATCGATACAAAAATTTTCTTCTGGTACATAAGCATATTGAAATCGTTCTACTAGCATATCTATCAACGGCGAGATCTTGTAAAGCCGATCATTTTCTGGGGGATTGGAGTTGTCACAGAAATGCCATGTTCTTACAAGTATTTCGAACCTGTTCCTTGACAAAATGGAGTTTATTTTAGTAGTGTATATATCATTTTTTGACCAATAATCCCTGACTTGAGGCAACCGGACAATTCCCATCCATAATAGTGCCGCCAAAAAAATTTTAATTTCATCATAGGTGGTATCATACCAACTTTTTATGCGAGCATGAGGTAGAGTATTAGCCTGAGACTTCATATGTTGTGCATATCTATTTGTTTCACTTACCATATAGTTTATCAGGTCATCACTTACGAACATTTTATAAAAATCTACTTCTTTTTTTTTCTTTGAAGTTGCTCGATATATCTTCATTTACGCCCGGTTTTGTTTCGCTAAAATCAAATATTTTCAGCCTCGATAACGTAAATGTATCCCAAGTTAGTGCGTCTGTTTCATTGTTTTCGTCATCTGACATTTCGTTTTCAGTACCGGAATTCTCTAAATTGTCTATGTTTCCTGAACTAATCACGTTCTCTATGGTCTCAATAACACGAATATCGGAAGCTAAAAAATCACAGATAAATAACACTAACAATGAACATAAAACATTGATAAAAAAACTTACTAAAAGTAGACATAGGATTGGAAACATTTCTAGATGTTGAGGGCATATCACACGTTTGGTAAAGATTTCCATCTTCTGTTATGCCGTCGATGTAATTATCTGAAGCTAAACAATACATTATAATTACTTATATAAGAATAAACACGTTTTGGAAACTTACCGGAAGAAATATTGGTGGCCCAGCAATTTGATTTTTTTTTAACATGGTGGCGCTTAACGTGTTAATGTCATACAAATCGATAAAGCACTATTCACATTCCTAAATACAATCAGCTTAACTTGAATGAACGAAATGAATTTGTTACCCATGACCCACATAGAATTTCTCATATTATCCATGTATAGGTAGATTCATTAATATTATTAATTGGGAATATCAAAAACGCCAAAAATCTAGCATGGCCAACATTAAAAACGTAAATGTAGCTTTCGAATGGCCATTTTGAACGAACAACACCCACGCGCTTCTTAGATACAAACAATAGTAAAGAAAGGGAAGTTGATTTAATTAATTGTATCGTGAATACGTCAGTTAAAATAAAATTTAATTTTTAATTTTTTTTACAGTAGTTAAAATAGAACTGAAGCTTTCACGGCTTTGGTCAATTAAGAAATCATGGTTCTTGGGATTAGACCGTGTCAAATTGGAATTTCTATCCAACGTTTCGCCATCGATTGCAAGAGGTATCTTCAGGGATTTTTACTCTACGAGATCTGAACACTGAATGAGTTCGAAGAAATTCAGGCGGGCTTTTATACCCGACTTGTGCTCGCCGAACGGTGACCCCGTGTTAAGATCGGTTTCCACGTATCTTTATTGAAATTTTTTGAATGCTGGAACCGATGCTAGAACCTTGGTTTCATTTACATTTATAATATGGCTAGTGGTATGCTAGTATTCAGCTACAGCAGATAGAAACAATTTGTTTCTTTTTAATACATCGTTCATGCTCCTTAAGTCTAGTTGATATTAAGTGTCCTGTTTCTCCCACATACACTTCTCCACAGGAGCAAGGAATTTTATATACTCTCTGTTTGGAAAGGTACAATATCTTTCGGGGATCGCAAGCATTGTCCAATCTTTTTATGTGTATTGAAGATTGTAAGTATGTTGGACCGCCGAAGTAATCGTCCTATTTTGTCAGTAGCGCCATGTACAGGATGGTTTTTTGGTACGAGAAAGTTCAATATCTCTGTTGTTATGAGGAATAAATAAAAGTCTTTCATACGAAAGTTGTAAGGCTTGTTGAGGTGTATATGCTTAAAATATTTTCTTGTATTCAAGGTGTTCTATATAAGCGTGACAACAAAAAGTGTACTTTTTGAAATAGAAACCGATATCTTTAAGAGTAGAACTAAAATCATCATAAAATACTGCGTATAGTACAATATTTTAATTTGGCCACCGTTGCGGCGTTGCCAAGCTATTCAAATTTCTTTAGGTATAAGGTAGTCAAAATTTCGTTAAAAAAATTACATGTTTAAACTTGGTAATAATATTCTATGGTCCTCTAAACATCATGGATGGTGCAATAATTGCCTGATAGAAATTTGGCCACAACTTATACGGGTTGTTTTTTACAACGGGCCCAACATAGTAACTTGTCTTGTAATAAAACTACATTTTTTTGAACGCTCTGTATATCAATAGGCCATCTTATAGGGCATATCTTGCTTTTCATATTTGCAATCCTAAAATGATTCGTGTTGGCAATATATTAGTTTTTCTGGAAAATTACTAGATAATATCGGTAATCCTTGATTTTTATTCGTATAGAGTCATGATTTGGACAAAATTATATTCGCTACTCATCATTGTTTCGGTTTATAATTATTGCTATTATTATTATTTTAACTTTATAAACTACATAACGTAGAAAAAAGTCACCAAGGCCATATGAAAAAAGCGAATAGAACGAAACAAATGTTATAATTAGAGCAGGTGTTAAAAAATATCCACTATTCATTTATGATAGTGGATGGATGGAGTGGAGTAGATGGTCCTTGAATGTGTGGGGTAGAATAGTGGGAAATTTTGCCATTGGTCCTTATTTTTTCGAAGAAAAACTAACAGGCGCAGTGTATCTACAGTTTTTACAAAATGAGTTACCGCGCTTGTTAAACAATTTACCTGCTAATATTAAAAATAGCATGTGGTATTTACAATTTTAACAAAAATGGATTTCTTAAAAAGAAGTATACAAAATGGCTCCAACGACGAAAGAACATATGAAGAACCATATTACCCAAGTTTTTGGAAACATCAGTGAAAATTGATGGTAACCACTTTGAACATTTGTTACGACGTTGTACATTTTGTTGTTTTATTTAGTTAATTTTTTTCTTTTATTCCTTGCCTTTAAATGAATAGTGGAGATTTTTTAACACCTGGTTTAATTATAACATTTGCTTTGTTGTATTCGCTGTTTTCCTATTGCCTTGACGAGCTTCTGTCAAATTTTTTCTACGTTATATAGTTTATAAAGTTAAAATAGTAATAATAACCGCAATAATTATAAACCGAAACAATAAATGTATTAATAAACGTATTTTTGATGAGTAGGGAATATACTTTTGTCCAAATCATGACTCTATATGAATAAAAATCAAAGATTACCGATATTATATAGGCATTTTCCAGAAAAACTAATATATTGCCAAAAATACTGCTTTTAAAACAATGGATGTAAATGCAAATTTGAAGAGCTTGATATTTCCTACAATATGGCTTATTAATATACTGGGGGTTTCATTTAAAAAATGGAGTTTTATTACAAAACAAGTTACTATGTTGGGACCGTCGTAAAAAACACCCCGTACAATTTGTGGCCAAATTTTTATTGCCCAATTATTGCATCATTCACGATGTTTAAAGAACCATAGAATATTACTACCAAGTTTGAACAGGTAATTTTTTTAACGAAATTTTGACTATCATGTTTTTTCTAAATTTTCTGAAGAAATTTGAACCGCTTGGCAACGTTGCAACGGTGGTCAAATTTCAATTCTGCTCTTAAAGATATCGGTTTCTATCTAAATAAATATACTCTTTGTTGACACGCTTTTATAGAACACCCTGCATACAAGAACATATTTTAAGCATGTACAGGGTGTCCGGATTTGGTTGCAAAAGCAGGGTATCTCGCTTATTTTTAAAGATAGAACCTTGCGGTTTTCACGAACCTGAGCTAATTTTTTGTGAAACTCATGAAGCCGTAAACAAAATTTTCATAGCCTGCTTCGTTTATAAGATACAGGGCGAAATAGAAAATTTTGCATTTTGGGACCCCCTCGCACCTCGGTTATCCTTTAACTTAACACAAAGGGAAAAATTGCTGCTTATCCAGTTTTTTGCGCTGGATCCAGTGGCGTAGTCATATTTTTCATTTGAGTTGTTATTTTTTAGATATGACCCAAAGTTGTGTTTTTTTAAATGGGACACCCTGTATATTTGTCCAGAAATTGATTTGTCCTTTTAAAAGCTTCTCAAAAATATATAATAGTATGGGTCTATTTTAATAAACAACAACAAAAATCCTAATTTTTATATTTATCATCCCAAATTTTGCAGTAGGCCACGCAAAACAATGCTGCCTTTTATTTAAAGTCGTTAACAATATCTAGATCCTAACAATAAATCAAAATAAATATGTAATTAAATCTATTTATCAAAATATGTATTGATAGTTTCGCACCAAAAAAGTACCAACTACCTAGATTTATGTAACACAAGAACAAAACAGTAATAAATTATTATGTAACAAGCCTTTCAGCAAAAATCAACTGGCGTATAAGAACTACAGTAACCAAGGAAATCAAAAGAACTGTTCAAACTGATTTCCATTTTGTTCTATGCATGCTTCGCATAATTTTCGTGTTCGTTTTAGGGAATTAAGCAAAATAACGGGATGATTTTGTAAATAGCGAAAATTTTCTCTTATTGCATTTCCTAAATCTTGGACATTATCGTAGTGGTCTTTGTAAATTCTATTTTCCAGATATCCCCATAGAAAGAAATCTAAAATCGACATATCTGGGGACCTAGGGGGCCATCTTATAGGTCCATTTGTTCCGATCCATTGATTGGTAAAATTATTGTCCAGAAATAATCTCGTCATTCCAGAATTGTGTGCAGGAGCACCGTCCTGTTGAAAATAAATTCCGTTAATTTGCGTTAGAGGAACATCGTCAGGTAATTCAGGTATAGCTGCCTCTAAAATTTCTATATAGCGATTGGCTATTAGATTTCCCTCAAATATATAAAATTTTATATGTGTTCATAATATGAAGCAGGACACATTTAGACCAAACCTCCCCTGCTGTCTTCTGGGAAATATTTGGTGTTGATTTTCCTGGGACCAGAATCTACTATTGTGCCTATTGAGTATACCAGAATTACTGAAATGTGCTTCGTCTGACCATATAACCTTCCTTTCAAAATCTCTAACCATATCGCATCTTTCTCGAAACCAATTGCAGAAGACTACCCGACGCTCTGCATCCCCTGGCTGTAAGTGCTGCACGAGCCTAAATTTGTATGGGTGGTATTTGTGCTTTTTTAGAATTTCTTGAACTCTAGTTTTTGGAATCCCTATGCTCTTTTCACTGGCCCTACAAGAGTTTGTAGGGTAAGCTTCTACATTAGCCAAAACCGGAATTTCCTCAGCCTCCCGATTTTCTTTATTATATGTTTTCGTACGAGGTTTGATAAATGATCCGTGATTAAGTAAATTCTTTTTTATCCGATAAAAAGTGGATATATTAGGTTGCCTCCTTTCTGGACATCTAAAAAAAAATTAAGCAATAGTATTTCAACATACCTAAAAATTAACTATTTACCTGTTAAAATACATCTCAGAAGCCGCTTCAACATTTTCATTACTTAATATAAAACAAGCTAACATATCGTACTTTTCATAATGTTCGAAAGTTTGGTTTTCTTCCATAATAATACAAATATATTTTTACACAATAAATAAATACAAAAAACTAGCGCTATATTTTATATACGCGTACAAAATTGGGAAATGTCATTTGCTTCCAAGAAAACAAAAGAAAACGGCATCGTTTTGCATGGCCTACTGCAAAATTTGGGATGATAATTATAAAAATTAGGATTTTTGTTGTTGTTTATTAAAATAGACCCATACTATTATATATTTTTGAGAAGCTTTTAAAAGGACAAATCAATTTCTGGACAAATATACAGAGTGTCTCATTTAAAAAAACACAACTTTGGTTCATATCAAAAAAATAACAACTCAAAAGAAAATTATGACTACGCCACTGGATCCAGCGTAAAAAACTGCATAAGCACCAATTTTTCCCTTTGCGTTAAGTTAAAGGATAACCGAGATACGAGGGGGGTCCCAAAATGCAAAATTTTCTATTTCGCCCTGTATCTCATAAACGAAGAAGGCTATGAAAATTTTGTTTACGGCTTCATGAGTTTTACAAAAAATTAGCTCAGGTTCGTGAAAACCGCAAGGTTCTATCTTTAAAAATAAGCGAGATACCCTGCTTTTTCAACCAAATCCGGACTTCCTGTACACCTCGACAAGCTTAATAACTTTTTCTATTTTCCATAACCACAGTGGACTTTCTCGCACTAAAAAACCACCCTGTATGTAGGGTCCTAACACTGGAACCTGTGGTAGAAGATAGGTCAAAATAGAAGAGTTCTAACCACACCACACCACAACGTGTAACGTTAATGTAACCAAGTTACCATCATTAGTAGATCATATAAACTAAATACCTAGTTTATATCATTAGCTGAAGATGCTAACTTGGTTAGCGAAACGCGCGTCCAGAACGTTACAAGGTGTGGTGTAGTGTGGTGAGAACTCTTCTATTTTGATCACCCTGTATGTAGTGAAGAACAACACTACCTAGCGGTGGCTCCTTATCATTTTCCTTTGGCGGAGTTGGATTACTATATCTTTTAATTGAACGCGTAATATCTTCAGTGCAACAGCCATTCTCTCTGAGAATCTGTTCGAGCTTATTCAGTGTTCAGATTTCGTGGAGTAAAGATCCCTGAAGATGCCTCATGCAATCGAAGGCGAAACGCCGGATAGCATTTCCAATTTGACACGGTCTAATCCCAAGAACCATATCTTAATTTAAAAAATTATTTCGCACATATTGTCTTTAAATAAAAGCATTCGTGCACATGGTTACATCACTACTGAAAATAAGTGCTCAGCATGTTTTTGATTTTTATCCGGAAATTTTGTTTGGACTTTTTATATTACTCCTGAATGAAACGTATTTATATGCCCAAGATAATGGACCAAATGTCCATTCTTTCTAGCTTTGTAATATAAAAGGAGAAGTTTTGAAAACTCGGACTGAATTTATTTTCAGGAAAGAAATATCCGAAGGCTCCTCAGACTATTCTCATATAAATTTACTTTCCGGATTGCAATCTAGGACAAAAGAGAATAAAAATATGAACTTTAAAGCATAGCTCGACCGGTTTTATTCGAGCGATGGAAAATATTTAATGGCCAAGGAAAATTTCGTGTCAGAAATAGGTACGATGAAGAGAAAAATTAGTAATGTCTGCTTTTTTGGTTAGTCAATTTTAATATATTCATTTGCATTTTAATAAAACAAAATCACAATTGTATACCAAGAAGAAGAGCTATTACCTTTAAATCTCTACATATGGCCTATCCACAGGGCCGTTCCTAGCCCCTCGGCCGCCTTTGTGCAGAAATAAAACGGCCGCCCTTTTATGACAAAAAAAAAACAATATTTATTGAACAAAAAAATATATTTAAGTTCCTACGTATACATTAACAAGTAACATTGTATCATAACATAAGGTAATAATCTATTAAACGAAACAATAAACAACATAAAACAAAATACAAATGTTTAAACTATTAATTATTTAAATATCAAATAATATAAAAGCCAAACAAACAAAAATTGGTATCTTTTATATTGTATCTAAGTATAAAACTAAGCAAGTCCCAATAAAAAAACAACCTCTTCATTTCAAAAATATTTTTCTCGCTTTTGTACTTGCGAACTCGTCTATTATTTTATTATGGTCTAAATTTTCACAAATTTCATTTTCAATGGCAATTATACCTAAATTTGTAAACCTTTCCTGTGACATAGAAGATCTTAAATAGTTTTTTATTATTTTTAATTTTGAGAATGACCGTTCACCAGATGCAACTGTTACTGGTATTGTTAAAAAAATTCTCAAGCTTATACATAAATTAGGAAAAGATGAGACCAAATTATTACTATAAATAAATTTTAGAATCTCAATAGGTTTGATTTGATCTGTTAGAGATTTAAATGTAACAATTTCTTCAAATAGTTATATTACTGCAATAAAAAGAGAATTAAACCTTTCTTCTACTGATATTCTAGCTCGGTCAATAACAGTATAATAAAAATTTATTTTAAATTTCTCTCGTTCGTTAGTTAATACATTGTCTGTACTTTCATAACTAAATTGGGATTTTTTCCGCCTTATACGAACTTCTGGAAAATCTGGTTCCACATCAATTTCATTTGCTAAATTGGATGAAATTTCTATGTAAGTGTTAAAACTTTGGTCCGATCGCATTTCGTTAATAAAGTTAAGTACATGTTTTAATGATGTGACACACTGAGTCAGATCAATATTATTTTTTTGCAATAATTTACTGACTACGTCAATTTTAACTAATAACTCGTACCATATGACTAAGCTACAGATAAAAGTAAATGATTTTATTTTTTCTAATAATGAATTGGCACTTAGTTTTGTTTTTGAGTCTCTTGTAACATTTTCTGAAAGCTCAACCAAAGCTTTACAAATATTTCCTAGTTGATTCCGAAGTGGTCTAAGCGCTTTAACTCTGCTTTCCCATCGGGTGTCACTTACCGATGTAAGATTTAAATTACTAACATTTTTTTTTTAAACATCCCAACGAAAAGGAGAAGAAGAAAAGAATACATACAGTTCCTGCACGATGTTAAAAAAATTTATTGTTTCGTGGGAGATTTTAGCGGAATCGTTTATTACTAGATTTAGTGTGTGAGCGGTGCAAGGAACAAATATAGCCCTGGAATTAACATTGTTTACCCTTTGTTGAAGTCCGATATGTTTTCCGGACATATTGGCCCCATTATCATAGCCCTGACCTCTTATATCCCTAATATCTAATTCAAACTTAGGCAAAATATCATTAACCAATAGGTTAAAAATCCCTTCCCCAGTTGTATATAAAATAGGAAAAAAACCCAAAAAACACTCTTTTATGACAACATTTTCTTCGTTACAGTCTACATATCTGACTACAAATGTAATTTGCTCTGTATGACTTGCATCTGGAGTAGAATCTAAAATTATGGAAAAATATTTGGATTTTTTTAAGAGTGTCGTAAAATGATGGCAAATATTTTTTGCTAGCAAAGTAATTATTTCGTTTTGAAAATGAATTCCCAAATAGTGAGTTATTTTACTTTTTGATTCTTGGGTCTTTGTAATTTTTTTTAGATGATCGGATAACACTGGGTCAAATTTTGCCACCATTTCAACAGCTTTTAAAAAATTGCCATTATTTTGTTCGTATAAGACGGAACTTTTTCCACGAAATGCCAATGATTGTCCAGCTAAAAATTGAATAATTGCAATAACTCTTTTTAAGATAGAGCGCCAGCGTTTCCTTTCAAGTTCAAAATAATTTTGCCGTTCTTTGTCAATAGTTAATTTTTTATTTAATGACATTTTTCACTCAACCCATTTTTGATTAGCTTGCAAGTGATGTACAGAAGATTCATGCTTGGATAAAATATGTGAAAGATGTCGCCAATCAGAATACCCCATTTTGCTATTTAACTTAAACACTTCCTTACAAAATATTTTACAACAAAGACAAAAAATGCTATTTGCTCTACAAGAGTATACCAACCAAGCTCTTTTAATTTTTTCACCATTTGGCAAAATTCGAAAATATTGAGTTGAAGAAAATTTCCTTCCCGATTCATCAGAAGGAAATTTTTTTTCTATATGCTGAAAATCGTTTTGTACTATTTGCTCAATAACTTGATTTTGTAAAATATCCGGCCAGGTGAATGGGTCGCTGACATCAAAATCATCATTAGTTTCAGGGATAACTTCGTTTAAGTTAGGATTATCATCGGTTAAGAGCATCTTTTCTTCATTATCTATTTCTGTATTTGATTCAGGGTGCTTTTTTTCTTCAGGGTCGCTTACTTTATGTGCATCCTTTACATTTTCATCCTCAATTGTATCTGTACCCTGTGACGATGTTGATGGAACTAAATATTTTTGCAAAGATCCACTTAATTTTTTTTTGTTTTCTTCCTTTTCTAATTTTCTTTTTTTATATTGAGCTCCAGATAAACGTTTTGTTTTTCTATCGGACATCTGGAAATAAAATTGAAAGGTAATTAAAGTTAGAAAATTTAGTTTATGTAATAGTTCTGAATCTGCGAAGATATAATTTTATAGAATCCCCAATTAAGTTCGCACCAAATGGAATTTTTTATAAATAATAAGTAAAATTGTAATCTAGCATCAGATTTTGTTTTTAAAATGACCCAAAAAATAAATATAATTATTATATTTTTATTAGATAAGTAAATTAGTAAAACTACTTTATACATTTTTTAAAACTTGAAATATAGAAAATTAATCTAGACATAAAATTAACAATAAACCACTTTTTGATCTCAAGCTAAAAAAAATTTTTTTTCACATGTTTAATATTAAATCCAAAACGTAAGATGCGGATTTGGATGGTAATATTAAGTAAAGTAATATCTATCCGAAGAACTTACCTTTTTAAATTACGAAAATTTGTTTCTTTTGAAATTTCACTTTTGCAAAATGTAGAAAAAAATAACTAAACAACAAACACTTTATATCACTGTTAAACTCTCGCTAGTTAATCGAATACTAAAAAGAAAAACAAAACATTTAAAAACTGCCCCATTCTACAGTATATAGAGCTATATAAAACTATATACTGTACACATACCAATTATGAAGTATAAACAAACATTTTTGCATTGAAAGGCGGCCGCCCTTATCTATCCGCCCCAATAATTTGGCCGCCTTTGTGCCGGCACACCGTGCACACCCCTAAAATCGGTCCTGCCTATCCATATTCATTACAAAGGATATGATTTAGAAAAATTTGCATGTTTTCGTATGATTCCTACAGATGAATATTTATTACCGTTGTGAAACAATTTCTATTAAACTAAGATTAAAAGAATCGATAAACATACGTCAATCGTTTGGATCATGTAATAAATGTGCTTCTTGAAAAAAGCAATCTGTGAGATATTTTTGCCGTTTCCGGTAAAAAGTAATGTTTACATCACTTTGGCGAAGATTCCATTCTTTTAATCTGGATGGTAAAGGTTCCGACTGCGATTTTGCTAGATTCAAATCTCGAATTAAGTTAACTTCGCCTTGTGAAATCAGATGCGGCGATCCTGAACAGCCTGGTACATTAAACAAAGGGTTGTCATTTCCTTTGCGATCTCTGTATCGCTTGAATCACAGATTAACAACCAATCAGATACCGCACTCCTGGAATTTTCATTCATAAACGTCTTTACTCGAACCCCATTATCTGGGCGGAGAACTCAGAGATGTACTCGATATATTTTTATTTATTCTGAGCAGGACCTTATTAAAATATTTTGTGAGGAATGTTTAACCCAGTTTTATATATTTATATTGAAAAATTAGTGTAGACATAGTAGTTATAAATATACAGAGTGGTTTGAGTTTTTATAGATTTATGAAGAATTAAGAGCGAGGTTAAAATTTAATATTATTGTTAGATCAGTTATATCGCTGAACTTGAAAACATTGTGTTTTAGTATCATGTAGAAAGGGTTTTAACGCATGTTATATTTATTTCACTTCTGCCATTGACGTGCGTGTGAAAAACGTAAATATCATATACTATTATACTCTCTCGCATCACAAAAATAGAATATTATGTTTATGATTTTCACAGTTTTTGTGGTCATCAAATTCAATTTTCATGTTCATTTATATTTTTTGTAATATCTATATATAAGTAAGAGAATGATTTAAGTGTAAGCTACATAACCTCTGACTTTTTTGTCTGTAACGCATTAAAAACTACATAATAACGTAATTTTCTTAATATATATTCTGTTCAATGACTATGCAAAAAGTGTGATCCGCTTTATCGTTTCTTTAAGAAGCGTGTACTTTTAATTAATTTAATAACATTAGATTATTTTATACCTTTCAGTGCGTTACTAGTTTTTTTAAAACTATAAATTATTTTTCCTTTTTACACACTTTACTAGACTCATCAAAACAAAACAGATTAGCTCAAACTTAAGGTTCGATGGTACCATATTATGTATTGGACTAGTCAAAACAGACCAAATGACCATCGGTACCATCGAGCTTATCAGATCAACTCGGTTAATTTTTCTGCAAACTTTAAAGCCAATTGAATAAGATTTTTTTACGACGATTTAAAGAAAAATTATTTGGCCATTATTTTGTTCCGCAGTCTAAAATTCATACTACAACCTTTCCAATTTGTCACTATATTACATTTAATGCTTGCATAACATTTGAAATTAATCTAATTAGTAGTTTTTTTAGTCTGATTTTTTAAATATTTTATTAGGCCGCAACTTTGTTTTGGCTATCTTAAATTCGTACCACATGTTATTAGGAACGCTAAAACGTGAAGATATATAAAGCCTGAGAGGGTAATTTTTTCAAGATTACAAACATTTAATATAGCCACCATCTTGAATTAGTACCACAGTTTTACTAGTTCATTTTTATACTACAGGTAGTTATTGCACACAATTTGAAATCAATCTATTAAATAATTTTTTCAGGCTGAATTTTAAAATAATTTATTAAGGCGCCATTTTGTTCTGCCATCTTGGATTCGTACCAACATCTCGAAAGGTGTTTTTTTTTCACGATTACAATACAAGAAGTTTTTTACATTCTAAGTAGGTAATATGAGGCCCATATAACAAATTTTAACATTTTTAGACTAATTAAAAGATATTGAATGAAAAAACAATTCCTGCAATTAAGGGTTTCAGTTTTGCAATCTCGAAATCAGTTTGCAGTGTCGAAAATCCCGGGATTAAAAACGCGAATTCGAAAAATCCCTACATTTAATTACGCAATGCCACTGAAGAAATGAGACGTAAATGTTCTCACTTTCTTCGCGTAACGATCGTTCGATCGCTACTTTCTCTGTAATTTCCATATCTTCACTTTTATTGTCGAGGGCTCCCAAAACAGGTACACAATTAGTAACGAAATTTATTTAGTTCTTTTTAAAATATGAATTAGTATAGCGTAGGCTATAGCGTATTTAGAGCTGTTTTAGAATCTGTCTTAAAGTTTTTACAAATTATCATTATAAAATATATAACATTTAAAATAAACTTATTTTCTTATATCCTTGGGAAATCTAAAAATGAGATGATTTGTAGCTTGTAATTTTGCAGTGTTTGACAGCACTTTTCTAGAACTGTTCATGTTTTGATATTATTTTTTATAATAATATCTAATAGAGTCTTTAAATATTTAAATTTAATTTATATTTTACTTCATCGGCCTGGGCGCTCTGAAGAACAAAAAATGCCGCCACTGCACACGACTACGTGTGAAACAATAATGTTAGTCTCCGGCTTGCCCAACGCTTTGATCGGTTCTCCGCCCAAATTGAGGTTATGTGATGATTTGCGCGTCGAACGAAAGTGCGGTATCTGTATTAATCTGTGCTTGAACTATAAGTAGATTCTTCTTCTTCATCCAAGGTCCAAGATTCTGGAGGCTATAGGACAAATATGTTTGATGGACCGTAAAGCTGATGGTAGATTAAAATACTTAACAGTATGCTTAGATTTTGATACAATACCTTTAATATTCGTGAGGTAAAAATATCAATCTGTAATATGATCTTTTGGTTCTCTCCAAACCATCGGTACTACAAAGGGCAATTTACGATTTGCACTTCTTAACCAACGTGTTACCAAAGCTACGCACGTCTTACAACAGATATGAGGTGCCCATGCTTTGACTGGTCTCCAACTTTAACTCCGAAATAAAGTTCGTAAGCTTTTTGCACAAGGTGTGTAAAATTACGTTTTTGAGATTTAGAAGTTAGTTCTCCACACACGCAACAAAACAGTTGGCACTATTTTCGCACTATCTAGGCATTGTATTTAAATTTAGTCTCAGTCGCAGTAAATTTAAAAACAAAAATTAGCGTACTCCAAATTTTTTCGTGTTCAACACATAGAAAACGTAACGTTCTTTTAATTCTATTGGCCGAGAAAACGCAACAGATTCGGATATCGTGAGTCTACTACTAAATGCAATATTAGCGAGATCTGCTGTTAGATGTAATATACAAGAACAGACTTGTTTAACGGGTCATGTGCGTCGCCCTGTAAACATGGCCACAGGATGCAATAAGAGGAATTTTGGCGTATTATAAATATGCACATTACGGAATATCCACGGATAATAGAAAAAATCTGTTTTCACATTTGATTTTAAGGTATCAAAATGCATAATTTATCGGGTTAGTCATTACTTGATGGAAATTCATTATCACTAGTATAATAAATAAACAAACTATATTTGTTTAGTAATGCCAACTAATTTATTTCCGTTTGACAGCTGTTTCGACACATTGTGTCTTTTTCAAAAACCAACTTGAGACTGATACTAAAACTAGATTTTTTAACAATAATAAAAGAGTCTAAAGTGCGGGACATGAAAGAAAACCGGGCGGTTTTTAAAATAAAGGTTCATAGTCTTAAGCAAGCGGAAAAGTAAAATTTGTGTACGCAAATAAATTTTATGTTATTTTATTTGTTGTAATAGTTTGCCGCTTCACCTATAAAGTGCGCCAGCTAAGCGGCACGCAAAATGAATCGAGGATTTAGTAAATTTCGCACTGGTCCACTTGTAATTGGGATGTGTCTAGAGTCTCCATGCACTTGCCGCTAGAAGGTTCTAGCTATTTCCAGTGGCGCCTATACATTTCGAGCATTTGTTTTAATTTCTATATAAATGCGTTGCGTTGAATTTGAATTATTATTTCGAAGTAACGATGGCGAGCAAAAGAGGAAAAACAATTCGAAGCGATGCACGTGAAGTTATTGCGAGCGTTATAGAGGCCTGTTCTAGAGAAGCTGACTAGCTGAGAGTTTGACTATTCCAATTCAAATTCGAACAGAACGTGCTGCATTTTACACTGGTGTTTCGGAAAATAGTGTAAGAAAAATTCAAAGCGAACATAATGATCGCTCATGTTCTACCTCACCTTTAAAATCTCCTGGTAAAAAAGACCCCGCTTATCATACAAAGATAAAATTGACAATGGTGATTTTCAAGTAATTCGACGAAGAATAGAGGATTTTTATACATATAAACTTGAAGAACGTTCCGACCTGCAAACCCCTACTTCATGCTGTAAAGAACAAAATAGATTTTCTGTACGGGTATGAAACCTTAAATCGGCTTTTACGATCAAATGGTTTTGTTTGGCGCAAGTGCCAAAATAAACGAAAATTGCTCATTCAGAGACCAAATATTTTGCACTGGCGGGTGAAATATTCATCAACTGTAAGGCAATATAAGCAAGAAAGACGCAATATTGTGTATCTAGACGAAACCTGGGTAGATAATGATATGACAGTGAACAAATGTTAGCAAATTGAAAGTGTTATAGGTGTTGTTCAGGGAATCCGCTCTAGTAGTCGCTTTATTATAATTCACGCTGGTTCAGAAGCCGGATTTGTTCCAGGTGCTGCTTTAGTTTTTCGCTCGGGACTAACAACTAAATGCTCTACAAAAGCTCATATGATATCGTGGCTTAAATCGAACAATCTTGTATGTGATCCAACATGGAGAAAATATCAATTATATGAAGTAATATCATCCAACAAGCCTAAAGAAAGAAAGTATAAAATTGACGGTCTTTTACGTAACCTCGGTCATATACCTTTAAGGCTGCCTCCATACATGTGCGACCTCAACCCTACTGAACTTGCATGCGCAGGAGTAAAAAAAATATATTCGAGAGCGAAACACAAGTGAACTTTCAATTAAAGATTTAAATAAAATAACATAAGCGATTGACTCAATTTTAGCTGAAAATTGGAAATAGTATTTTAAACATCTCTTTCTATTGAAGATAAATACTCGGAAGTAGGTGGCAAAATTGAGACGGTTATTGATGATTTAGTTATCACACTGGGATCTTCAAGTAGGGACGACGAAACCTCATCATTTTCAGAGGAAGACAACGATTTAGAAGGAATGGAACCATTAGAATCACAGCCGTCAACCTCAAAAATGACTTAGTTTTTTTTATATATTTTGTAAAATTGTTTATAGCTGCCAATAAACTGCTTCAAAATAATTAATTTTCTGTTCAATACCGGGTGTCAAAAAATATCTAATATTGCAATTAATATTTGAAAAACTACAGAACTCATATTTTTCCAAAATTAACACATCAATGTAGTTATAGTAGGAGAGCCAGCACTGATTCCAGTGAACAAGATTTATCAAAAATTTAACTTATGCAGTTCGACTTTGGGCTATTCTTAATTAATTAATGCCAAAAGTCACCGTTTGTGTCCGTCTGTCATATTACTTTGTGCAGGGGGCGTCATTGTGAAGTACTGTACAGGGCGTTTCCTAATTGCGTGCTAATGTTAAAGAGGGGTGATTTTTGGACGTTTTTAAGAAAAAAGTGTAATATGAACCTAAAAGTCTTCACTTTGGAGATACAGGATTTCAAAAAAACATTTTTTTTTGAATCCTAATTCTGATGCTATTATAGATAAATAATTGTGTGAAATTTGATACACGTCTTTTATGCATAAAAGGTCATTTTTTATTTACAAACAATTTTTGAAATTTCGACCAGTGACGTGCATATGTTATTAACCTGGGTAAATCTCTATGCTTCTTAATGCATAGAAGACGTGTATCAAATTTCACAGTTATCTACAATAGCATCAGAATTGGGATGAAAAAAAATGTTTTCTTTCTCAAAAGTTAAGACTTTTAGGACATAGAAACACCCTCTTTAACATCAGCTTACTATACAGGAAACGCCCTGTATAGTACTTCACAATGACGGCCCCTGTATAAAGTAATATTACAACACATCATCATATTCTACATGGGAAGAAGCGCCAAAATGTCTAAGTTAAAAAAAAATCGTCTCGATAGCTTAATTAGGTAAGAAGTTATACGAGGGGAAACATAAAAAAACACGATTTTAAAAAAATAACAATTTTTCCAGTTTTTTGTAAATAAAAAAAGTCGAGACCGCAAAAAAAGTAATATTTTGTGATTTCGTATGTACAATGATCCATTTAATAAAATGAGGTATATATCGGTGTGTTCTAAGGCAAAAAAAAAATCGAGAAGGAAGCGACTTCTGCCCCGTTTTTTACTCCACTATTAGTGGATAATTTGCTATTAAAAAACAAAGTCAACCCTATTGTTAAGAATGACATATTAGATTTGTTGGCAGTGTGCCTTGATCAAAATTATTTTGAATTTACTGGCTCGATCTATTTAAGTAAAGAAGGTTTAATAATGGGTAACCCGTTAAGTCCTCTTTTAGCTGAAATATTTCTTGATAACTTAGAACAAATAATAGATAATCACCCTGTACGAGACAAGGTTATTTATTGGTACAGATACGTTGACGATATTTTGGCTTGTTTCACAGGCACAGAGAGACCACTTAACCTCTTTCTAAATTCTATTAATAAATTACATACAAATATAAGATTTGCTTTAGAATTAGAACAAAACAAGTCCATATACTTTTTAGATTTAAAAATCAGGAATAGTAATAATAAACACGATTTCGAAATTTATCATAAACCATCCTATACAGATATAACAATTCATAATACATCAAACCACCCATTCACACATAAGATGGCAGCTTTTCGTAGTTTTGTACAGGGTGTCCGGATTTGGTTGCAAAAGCAGGGTATCTCGCTTATTTTTAAAGATAGAACCTTGCGTTTTTCACGAGCCTGAGCTAATTTTTTGTGAAACTCATGAGGCCGTAAACAAAATTTTCATAGCCTTCTTCGTTTATGAGATACAGGGCGAAATAGAAAATTTTGCATTTTGGGACCCCACTCGTATCTCGGTTATCCTTTAACTTAACGCAAAGGGAAAAATTGCTGCTTATGCAGTTTTTTATGTTGGATCCAGTGGCGTAGTCATATTTTTCATTTAAGTTGTTATTTTTTAGATATGACCCAAAGTTGTGTTTTTTTTAAATGGGACACCCTGTATATTTGTCCAGAAATTAATTTGTCCTTTTAAAAGCTTCTCAAAAATGTATAATAGTATGGGTCTATTTTAATAAACAACAACAAAAATATAATAACCTTCCTTTCAAAATATATAACCTTCCTTTCAAAATCTCTAACCATGTGGCATCTTTCTCGAAACCAATTGCGGAAGACTACCCGACGCTCTGCATCCCCTGGCTGTAAGTGCTGCACGAGCCTAAATTTTTATGGGTGGTATTTGTGCTTTTTTAGAATTTCTTGAACTCTAGTTTTTGGAATCCCTATGCTCTTTTCACTGGCCCTACAAGAGTTTGTAGAGTAAGCTTCTGCATTAGCCAAAACCGTCATTTCCTCAGCCTCCCGATTTTCTTTATTATATGTTTTCGTACGAGGTTTGATAAATGATCCGTGATTAAGTAAATTCTTTTTTATCCGATAAAAAGTGGATATTTGTTTGCCTCCTTTCTGGATATCTAAATAAAAATTTAGCAATAGTATTTCAACATACCTAAAAATTAACTATTTACCTGTTAAAATACATCTCAGAAGCCGCTTCAACATTTTCGTTACTTAATATAAAACAAGTTAACATATCGTATTTTTCATAATTTTCGAAAGTTTGGTTTTCTTCCATAATAATACAAATATATTTTTACACAATAAATAAATACAAAAAACTAGCGCTATATTTTATACAGGCGTACAAAATTGGGAAATGCTTTTGCTTCCAAGAAAACAAAAGAAAACGGCATCGTTTTGCATGGCCTACTGCAAAATTTAGGATGATAATTATAAAAATTAGGATTTTTGTTGTTGTTTATTAAAATAGACCCATACTATTATATATTTTTGAGAAGCTTTTAAAAGCACAAATCAATTTCTGGACAAATATACAGGGTGTCCCATTTAAAAAAACACAACTTTGGGTCATATCTAAAAAATAACAACTCAAATGAAAAATATGACTACGCCACTGGATCCAGCGTAAAAAACTGTATAAGCAGCAATTTTTATTAAACAAAAAACTGATTCTAATTATGCAAAATATTTTTACTAGAAACAAATCATAATTTTAATAATGATTTTAAAACCTTGCATTCAGGCAATAAAAGTTAGAAGTTAAATTACTTATTGAACGATTAAATGGCCCTAAACGGTTCCCCACTGTTAAATCTTCAATATAAATCTAAAATCTGCCAGGGTTAGGTAGGTAGATTATTGTTAAATCTAGTTTTAGTATCAGTCTTAAGTTTTTGAAAAAGACAGTGTGTCGAAACAGCTGTCAAACCGAAATAAATTAGTGGAAATTACTAAACAAATATAGTTTTTTTATTTATTATACTAGTATCAAAATACATTAGAAACGCCTAAAAATTGTGATGTCACAAAAACCGGTGCTTGTGTAATTAATATACTGAGTTTTCACCTTTAAGCTGCCGCTTCCGCCGCCATCTTTTCAATTCCTGTGCGAATACTATGACAGTTTCCGAGGTAAAAGGGAATACAGTGGAATATTACTGGTTTGTATTTCTGAAACTATTTTTTTTGGAGAAAATGTTAAATGTTACATACTAATTTTGAGAATTTTATACTCTACTACTCTAATAACTATTTTTCAAGTAACTCGAACCGGAAATGACATAACTGCGCAAATGCGATTTTGAGCTTCTTTAATACAAGATGACAGCAAAAGCGGCTATATCTCAATGATATTAATTAGTATTTATTTCTCTCTATTAACTGTGCCATGGATACATTATTAGGCAATTCTGAATATATTATTTTATAAAAGTAACTACATTTTTAAAAATACTACACCTCGCTTATAGGGCGTGAAAATATTTGATACACGTATGGGCCTTAAATGTATCAAAATTCTGTATATATATTCGTCACGAAAACCCAATAAACTCGTTTTTTATATGAGCACCGTTGGTTGTCGCATGGGCGTGTCAGTCAAAAATATCGAAATACTCGTCTCTCGCTAAAGGGGTTTATCCACAATGAGACATTTTTATGCCGAGTGCTATTGGCAAATATTGCACGTCGTATATCTGGAAATCTACTGGGACTTCTCTCCAAAAAGCTGTTAAGGATGTCGTCAGGAAAAATGACTTTTAAAATAAAATTATTTTTTATACTCGTAATATAGAATTAAATGATACAAATAATGTAGTATTTTTACAGGAACGAATAATGAATTAAAACTTTACAAGAATAATAAATCCAATTTTAAACAAATAAAATAACAGTAATTTTACACTTCCTCAACCGAAACTTTAAAGTAACACAAAAGAACATACTATTAGTAAATCACAAAATACTAGGCACAGGAATGCACGCAGAATGAAAACTGAAGTTAAAAGAATTTATATAAACAAAACAACAATATAATAACATAAACAAAATATGAGATTAAGATTAGAATATAAGACAAGTAGTATTAATTCACACACAGCCTTATATGATGAAAATTTTGATGCGAATACAATATCTAACATTAACCCCGGAAAATTAAGTGTAGAATATAGGTATATGAGGAATTACCTGTCGACTTATTCTGTATAAGCCTATAAAAATGTTAGGATTTTTTTTACTCAGGCCGTGAGAAACGGAAAAAAAGCTTATCTTCATTACGTCTCTAGAAACGAAAATAGTAGGAATGTGTGGCGTGCACTAGATCAAATGAATGTATATAAACGTAAAAAGAATAGTCTCAAATTACCGTTACACTTAAAGGAACCAAACCAAATCAATAGTTTTTTTATAGAATCGGTTCAACAGATATCAGTTCCTGTAAGTGCCGAAACATTGTCATTGTACCTAAATCAGCCCTAATTTTTCCTGACTTTACTAAGGCGTTTGACGTGCTATTACGGACTTAGTGAGAAGGTCAAATTTTTCAAGAGTTATTTGTCTGCCGTGAGCGTGAGCAGGGACCTATTTTCGACCTTCCTTGTATTTTGGAAAAATTCAAAATAGCCAATCGATGTATTTTCTCTTGTAGAATCCAAAAATGTCATCGAAAAAATATTTGAACCAGAAACAAAAGAGTTACGCTATGCATCAGGTGTTTTTTTTTCCTCAAATAGGTTTTTTATACTTAGAATTGTATTGATGGATATATTTGCATTTTCTTGGCACTTGTAAAATAGCATAACAATCTGTAGTCTTTCGTCCAAAGAGTATTTCATTTCGATCAGAGTCAAATATATATTTTGTAGGTGAAGACTTCGACAATAATTAAAATAATGTCAATTTTTATTGACAAAGCATTCAAACGTCATTTTACCTTGATCACCTATACCAACCTATCGTATATTTTAAACAGGTGAAGCTAAAATTTTAGTTTGTAAAACATTAAAATGTAATATAAACAGCTATCGCAAAATCAAATCTTTTAATCAGAACGGACATAAAAAAAATCACTCTTTCCAAAAATCGTATAAAAAACGATACATTCCATTTAAAAAACACCTGATGCATAGCGTAACTCTTTTGTTTCTGGTTCAAATATTTTTTCGATGATATTTTTGGATTCTACAAGAAGAAATACATCGATTGGCTATTTTAAATTTTTCCAAAATACAAGGAAGGTCGAAAATAGGTCCCTGTTCAGTCCTCGCTGGAACACCCTGTACGTGTTGGCAATGATATTTCTACGTCATTAAATCTCTGCAGTGGTGTTCCACAAGGGTCCATACTCGGGCGATGGACATGTGCGATCAAGTTACCGATTGCAGTATACATCAATACGCTGACGATACGCAGTTGTATCATAGTTTTGATAGATCTAACGGAATCGAAACAAGCTTAAAACTAAATAATAGTCTAAAACGTATATTTGAATACTCCGAAAACAATAGATTAAAAGTGAATCCTACTAAGTCCGCCATAATGTTTCTTGGGCCAAACGCGAAGTGGGCTAAAGAAAATATACGTATTGCCATAAATGATGTTCTTTTGAGTGTTGTATCAAAATATAAAAACTTAGGCGTCAGGTTTGACACTGAATTCC
This sequence comes from Kuschelorhynchus macadamiae, assembly GCA_030620095.1. Classification (NCBI taxonomy): domain Eukaryota; kingdom Metazoa; phylum Arthropoda; class Insecta; order Coleoptera; family Curculionidae; genus Kuschelorhynchus; species Kuschelorhynchus macadamiae. Next base: position 655,600 of record JAUTXW010005169.1, read on the forward strand.
ATTTTAGGGCTCAAATAGGTAAAATATCTCAAAGATGTTACATATCAATGAGAAATACAAAAGTAAATATATTTTAAAAGAAAATTTTAAAAAAATTCTACGTGAAACTTTAGTGCTATCAAACTGCAATTACTGCAATATAGTTTACTCATCATTTCTTGATGAAGTCTCCAAATATAAACTTCAAAAAATACAAAACAACTGCATTCGTTTTATATTTGGGCTCGGGGTTAGGAATCATGTGAGTCAAAAATTAAAGGAATTGGGTTGGCTTAATATGCGAGATAGGTCTAAACTTCATTTAACATGTTTTGTTTGGAAGGTTCTATATTGTGGAGTTCCTGATTATATTAAGTGTAAACTGTCTAAGAAATCAAGTGCAGAATAACACTATTCCAGCGCTTATTTTTCTACACGGTCCCCAAGTTACTTAATGGTGAAATATGTGGTCGGTTCGAAGAAATATCCTCTCTTAAAGGGTTTAAACTTGCCTTCAAAAAGACCTTGTTGAATCGATATTGAAATGTATCTTTTAGTGTTTAATTTTTAATTTTTTATATTTAGATTTAGATAACCTAAAGATATTTTTAGCTTAAGAAAAACAGTGTAAAAGTTTGTAACAATTAATTTGTAATTCGAATCGAATGCTTGGTTAAGTAAACAGCTCTGCTGACCTTCGCGGAGTGAAAAATAAAGACCATTTATTTTTATTATTATTATATTTTTGTTGATAATTGGATAGAGCTCATTTTCCTCTTTTCAAAAGTGTATAATGTCATATATAAAATGTATAGTATATTTGTTTAATAGTTGTTGTTGTTAATTGTTTTTTATTCTTAAGTTGCAAAAAAATATAATTAAATACTTGTTATATTATAAAATTAAATCTTAAATTCAAAATATAAAACAGTTTTACATTATTTTGTTTTTAAAATTTTATTAAGACTACCCTTATATTTTAAATTTTTTTGTATCTGTTTAAATAAAAATAGGAAAAATTGTTAAATTATAAAAATACACCGGTAGTATTGAATTTAACGTTTGATTCACTCTATTGACCAAAGAAAATATAGGTTTTTACTATTATCAGTAATTACCTTGTTATGCAGTTTGTTGTATGTCCTGTGAATTTATAATTTTACTTCTCTCGTAAAAGGGAATCGTAAAAAAATCACCTCCAGGTTTTTACGGGTCTTCATATTTTAGGGTCCAAATTTTGATCAAAAATTAAGGGTCATATCGCGATGACCTGGCAATATTTTGGTAAAAATTCAATATGGAGATACAAAATGGCAGCCTAATGAAATGTTAAAAAATCATTAGTAAAAAACTGTTAATCCAATTTACCTCAAGTTATGCTCAAAACCAATTATTGATAAAGTATCTAAAAATATCAGCCTGAAAAAACTACTTATTAACAAAAATTAAATATGATATAGAGATGAACTGGCAAAATTGTGGTGGAATTCAAGATGGAGGAACAAAATAGTGGCCAAATAAAATATTTGTAATCGTGTTTAATGTCTCAAGATGCCAAAAAACATGTTTTTTTAATCCCTCATTCTTCACCTTCAGCTCGTGCTATAAAATAATGTCTTATGAAAGTATTGTTTTAATGTACTGTTTTTTATTTTGCAATTATAAAAATATCTTTTCGATACGCAAGGTAGTGTCATAATGACCCTCCTGTCGAAAATATTTTTTCTCTACATATTTGGCAATGCTGAGTCATGGCCACCTTGACTGTTTTGGCATGCATTGTTATCAACTTGAAAATGTTAAACAGTAAATATGTTTCTTAAAAAATAATTTTTTGCCATAGTTTTATCATGGACTTCGCACATTTCCAGAAATAAATCATTCAAATTTGACACACACAATACTGTAAGCAATGTCTACGAAATGACGATAATACGTTTTTAATACATCATTTATGTTCCTTAAATCTAGTTGATATTGGGAGTCCTGTTTTGTTTTTTATTGACACTGAATGAGCTCCACGTGTGATGTAGCCCATAACCCCTATCTTTATTGAATTTAGTTATATGTTTAAAGTTTTATTGAATTTATTTATATGTTTATTGAATTTATTTATCTGTTTAAACAGATTCTCTAATTTTTCGTTTATAAAATCCTGGAACCGATGCTAGAACCTTCGTTTCCTTTACTTCTCCACAGAAGCAAAGCATTTTGTGTACTCCTTCTGTTTGGAAAGTTACAATATCTTTCGGAGATCGCAAGCATTGTCCAATCTTCTTATGTTTATTGAAGATTGTACGTATGTTGGACTGCCGAAGTAATCGTCCTATTTTGTCTTTAGTGCCATGTATGTAGGGAAGAACAACACTACCTAACGGTGGCTCCTTTGGCGATTTCTTTTGTGCTGGATGGTGATGGGAATTTGCATTTAAGTATCTATTTGTATGCGTTGGTTTTCTATACACAGAATGTGCTAAGGTACCATTTTCCTTCCTTTGAACACATTCCCTAGGAAGAGAATCGTTCCATTCGATTCAACTTACATTGTGAAATTGATATTATGATGTTTTTGATTAAGGTGGTCCAGAAATATAAGCAGATTATCCTGTCCATGAGGCCAAACAACAAAAGTGTCATCTACATATCTGAACCAGTGGGTTTTAGTGGAGCGGATGATAGAGCAATGTCCTCAAAGGCTTCCATAAAGATATTTGCTACCACAGGTTATAGAGGAGATTCCATAGCTATCCCTGAAGTTTGTTCATAAAAAGTTTCTTGAAAAATAAAATAAGTAGATGTAAGACAGCTTACACTAGGTGTATTAAGTTCTTATCAAGATTGCTATGATTCAATATGTCTGATATAATGGAAATTGAGTCGCTGACAGGAACATTTGTGTGTACTGATTCTACATCGAAAATGACCAAAGTTTCTTCGGGATCCAACTCGATTCTCTAAAGTTTTTTTCACGAAATGTGCAGAGTTTTTTTATAAAAGTATGCGTTTTTCCAGTAAATGGATTAAGAAAATTTTAAAGATATTTACTTAGTTTGTATGTGGGCGAGTTTATTGCACTGACGATCGGTCGAAGCGATACATTGTTCTTGTGTATCTTGGGAAGACCGTAGAACTTGAGAATCTATCCTATAGGAGAGGATCTAATTCATGTTGTCAGAACCAGACGAGACACATCTAATGACAAAGGTAAGGCTTCTGATGAAGCCACCCTTCTAACGCGTCAGTTGTCCTTTGCAATTAATTTAAAAATGCTACATTTGCAATCAATATTCTCAATTGTAACGGAATAGACTATACCAATAAAACACAGTATATAAATTCTTAATTTATTTTTTTCTCATGACAACATAAACATGAGTATTTCAAAGAAGTCGTTAAAGTAAAGGTATCTAATATTAGTATTGATAATTTTTAAAATCTAAACAAAATGATAAATATTGTTTATCTTAAACGCTATCTGCTAAATTGTGAAGAGTGAGTATAGATAAACCTTCTCAAGTGTTGCCTCCCTTTCGAGAGTTCATGGTCCCATATAGACCTGTGGCGTAGGAAGCTCTCATTTAAGTTAAAATTTAATTATAATAAATTGTCAACTTACTATGTTAAAAATAAAATAGAATATTTTATAATAGAAGGCGTTTCAAAAATTCCATGTTTTTTTTTGGAAAGCATTTCCCTTCAGAAAAGATTGGCTGAGGCGGGTTTTCTTTGCCTTTCTTTTTTTTCGCCATGGTCTTTTTCAGCCAGAACGCTGATAAGTTTAGGTTTAGGTTCTAGACATTTATATAGAAGGTACTTTTATCCTATTTAGACAAAAATGTAATTATTTTTTCAATTACATACATGAAGTAGAACAGGGCAGGGGAACGGAAGGCGACACCTATAAAGTATTTATTAATTAAGGATTCAGGGTGCGTCTATGACGACGCATTGCATTTTAGCCAACCAGAGGCAGTTCTTGTTAATGTAGGTGCCGATTTTTTTTCTGATTTCTAAAACAAAAGTTAGAGTTGTCAGAGTTCTGTTTGTTACAGTTGATTTAAAATTCTTCTTTTGTGGTGGTTTATGCGGCTTTTCGTATACAGTGGGTTCTATGATTGATTTGAGGAGTTAAATTTATAGTTTATTTAAAGATTTTTGTTCTCTTTTCTTTTGCACTAAGTTTGGGGATTTTAAGTAAATTCCGTCATTTTCTAAATTTAAATACTTTTTTTTGTTATTAGTTTTAAGTATTATTTTTGTACAGTAATTCGCTTGCTTTATTTTTGTAAATAGACCTTTAAGTTGTTTTAAAAACGAAATCTTTGATTTAAATAAACCACCTGCTAGTTAAAATAAATATATTCAAGAGAATATACCATCATTGTTGCAGTTTGCTATTGTTCGCTTTATAAGAGGGCGCTGAATTGAAGCCTACAAAGTACCTTGGATTTTACTTATCATATCTTAGTTAATTTCAGAAATGTGATTGGGTTGCAAGCTATGTCTCAAATAAATAAATAAAAAATAAATAAATAATTTTAAATATTATAAATAACAGCTCTGTTACACAATAATAAATAGGTAGTTTAATATTAGCAATACTCGTAGAAAATTAAAAATTCGTTGCTAAGACGAGTCTTTTGATAATATACGGCCGTAGAAAAAATGTGTTCTTAACATATGCGGAAAGTGATTTTCCCGCAATTCCTGCTTGTCCGAACTAACGTGCGAGAAATCACTTTCCGCACTATTTTCAAAAATAATGCTTTTTTTTTTAAATATAACGCACAAAATAGAAAAAACAGAATAAAATACACGTTTCATAAGACATTGAATTCCACTCGTATCTTATGAAACTAGTTTTTTAATATACTACTAGCTGGCCCGGCAGACCTTGTTCTGCCTTTTCCGTTAGATGGCGCGATGAATTTTCCAGAAATATTATTGCAGAAAAACATATTGGCTTTATAGAAAAAATAGGCAATAACACCATACAAAAATAGTGTTGAAAGGTCTCAGTAACCAGACGACCATTTAAAAAAAAAATCATGTAATTTGGTCTCGCGAACTTGCTGAAAAATCTGGCTTAGTGTTTTAAATATATAGATTTCCAAACCTTATTGAAGACTTACCATATACATGCCAACCAATGCGCTATAAGAGCAAACGTGGCCATCAGTAGCAGCAAAACTGCTGCGCCATATTCTGAATATCTGTCAATCTTCCTGGCAACTCTCACCAATCGTAGCAACCTTGCTGTTTTCAACAGGCCGATAAGCGTTGTCGTCTGAAATAAAACAGAGAGATGGCGTTGTTCGTTATGTTTTTATATTGTTTTTTATGGATATAGTTATGGATATAGTAATATAAAAGTGTGAGTGTGAGGAAGAAATCGAAACTATGCGTGATAAAATTTTCTGATTGAACAGCGCATTCCAAATCTCGAATTATGGGCAAAAAGGTGTCACTAATTATGTAAAAGAACTTACTTTAAATTATTCTTTGTTGGGAATTTAGTTATTATTTTCTCTCAAGTTTCTTTTTGAGTAACAATTTCTACATCAGAATATTGTATACATATTTTCAGATATTTAAATATTTTGATATTGTAATAGAAAATTTGCTCATAACTCTCTGATTTTTAGAACGCCCTGTGTGATATTTATTTGGTTTAAATATATGTTGAGACGGATTAATATAAGAGTCAAACTAGAATAGATTAAGCAGACGTATACTGAAGCCACCCACACTAACTGCCGTTCATAGTTATTTGTTTTTCCGATTTTTCTGTTGAAATTCGATGTTCAAAATCTTTGCTATTACTTGAGAAATTTGAACGCGGCGTGAACAAAATGATCCCCAAACCTTCAAGAATATACTTCTTGGAATGCGGCAGTTGAAGGAAAAAAAACAATTGGTCAATTGTACAGAGTGTAACGCAACACAACAATCCATTATTATCCTGAATTGTCGAAGTGATTCTTTGACTTATTTTATAGGGTTAATTTAATTGGGTCTTCAACCTTAGTTCAATAAAATGGTTTCATTACCTTAACAGGGTATCCCATTTTTGGCACTTTTGCGGGGTATCTCCCTTATTTTTAAAGATAGAAGGTTGTGGTTTTGGCAGAATTTTCATAGCTCTTTTGGTTTTTGAGATACAAATTTTCGGGCACCCCTCGTACCCAACTATCTGATAAGTTATCAAAAAGGCGAAAACTTTTCCTGATATGACTATGTCTTTTTTTTTAGATCTCGAATTTTCAGCTTGTTTTTCAAAATACATGTATATATATTTTTGGAAAGCCCACGTTATTCCTAATAAATATAAAGAATAATATACAAGGTGATCAATTTATTTATTTATATATACACTGTCTTAGAGGACTATATCCCAGTTACAAAACAGGTACAAAACAATATAAATACATGAATTAAATACTTATAAATCAATATCAATTACTTAAATAATAAGATGCATAAAATAGAATTTAATTCATAAAGATAACCAGTAAACAAATTAAAAAAAAAGGAAATATAAAAAGAGGCTAGTGGTAAAAATGTCTTCTGATTGCGCCCAAACTACAATTAAAAATATCGTAAGAATGTTTGTCCTACATGGGGGCAGATAAACGGTATCAGAGCTACAGAAGTTTAAAGTAGGAACACGACAATTTAACTTTGACAGAAAGTCTTCAGAAATAATATTATTATGTATGAGTTTATGTAGAAATAGCTGAGAAAAATACAAGCGTCTCTCGTCCAAGATGAACCTTCGCAGCAATTGATTATGAGGAACACGTCTAATGGGATAAGCTCTATCAGTTCTAGATCGCAATGCTGTGGCAAACTTTCTCTGAACTGACGCTTCAGATCGTCAGCATAAAGCAGTCAGTGGGTTGAGAGACTGTCAGCAATATCATTAATAAACAGCGTAAACAAGAGCGGTCCAAGTATAGATCCTTGGGAACTCTTAAAGTTGCCAAATAATCGCTCAACCTGGCCCCACCATAAGCCACAAACTGCTTTCTGTTCTGCAAATACGAAGTAAAAAAACATACTAAATTGTCTGAAAAACCAAAATATTGTAGTTTTTGCAACAAAATAGTGTGGTCAAGCCGATCAAATGCTTTCGAAAAATCATATGACAATCGTTTGCCCACGTTGATCCCCTCAGCCAGAAATTGAGTAGAACTATATTATCATGATTTTCAAGATTTCAAAGATTTTGGATATGAAGCAGTATTTCAAAAACTTTGGACAAATTATCGATAACACAAATAGTTCTAAAATTGGTAATGTCCAGTTTGTCACTTTTTTGTAGACCGGACAGACTTTAGCACACTTCCAAATGTTAAAAATTATTGATAGGTGGTAAGAAAAAATATCTAAAAGACCGCCGTCCGGACTCGTTGTCAACTTATTAGAATTAGAAATATTTATATTTAAGTTCGAGGACATAGGTGGCAGAGTTACCGGTATATTGGAGGTAACAAGATAAGAATACCAAAAAAATCTGAAAAAGCACATACGATTTCTTCAGCTGTCAAAAAAATTGACTCATCGGAACGCATTCCCTTTGTAATACCTGGTAATCCCCTTTTATCAGCAGCAAACGACCAAAAATTGTTAGGATTAAGGCCAACATTGTTTTCAACCTGCCGAATATAGTTTTTCTAGGCATTATCTATATCTATTTTCACCTTTGACCAAAAATAAAGTTGAGTCCGATAACTTTTTGACCTAACCCCGTATAGATATATATACAGATAGCTGGGATACGAGAAGTGCCTGAAAACAATTGCATAAACACGCCCTGTTGTTCAAAAATGGTGCATGATTTTTTAAAACTAGACGAGCGCTTAAGTAAGTATAAATCGCAATAAAAAATTCGTAAATTGCTTACCACACCCAAAAGGTAATTTACAGTAGAGAAAAATATTTTTCATAAGAGATAGATAGTTTTCTCTCAAACTTACAAATAATTTTTTTTTCTCTTTAGCCGGTTTTTTTGTTGTGGAAGGGAAAGTTACGGATATAAAAACTACATATATAATAAGCTCATTAACCCCATACCTAATTGTTTTTTAAAATTTGGTTGTGATTTATTGTGCTAATGCTAGTTTTAACGCTAGTTTGTTGTAAAGTTGTTAAAGTTCAGATATAAGAAGTTCATATTTAATTTGCACACACATGCATCACAAAGGAGCATTTAGTCTAGTATTAAAGTATGCAAATTTTAATTTTTTACCTTGACTAGTTCAAATAATAAAAGGAAATCCATTCAAGAGACACATTGTATACAGGGTGTCCGGAAATTGCGTTGCCAAATTTCCGAGGGTGATTCTATAATAATATGAAAAAAAGTTCATATGTACCTGGGTCCGCAAACGCTTCATAAGGGTGCTAGGACCCACTGAAGATGTCGCCCAAAACGTGCTTTTTATTTTATTTGTTTGGAACTGCTTTTGTACCAGTTATGAATTTTGGTAAAGGAATGAAAGCTATTTTTAGCAGCTAGAAAATTTTAAATTTCTTAACCAGGGGCGTGCCGGCAAGGAGTGTACTGTTTTTAGTTAGTCATTATTTTTTCAACCCTGTACTTTTTTGACATTTTAATAGAATATTGGGATTCCCTACTATTTTCTGCAATGGTCGAAAAGTTAACGGTTTCCGAGAAAAATTGTTCCGATATTTTTAGGTCGATCGAAATAGCTCATTTAGAAGAGAAAAGAACAGAAAATGTTACCTGAACATTTATACGTACAAATGGTAAAGAGGATTACAACGAACGTAAAAGAAATAAGTGCAACTTCGGGCTGGGGGAGAGTTCACGTAGGGGGTCGAAAAGGAGGGCAAATAGTATATTTATGGAATTCTCGGCGAAAGTTGATGTTTGATAGAGAATATCCTATACAACAGTTGTAGGTCGTGCATAAGTGTACAAGTTTTGTGCTGACCAGTTTTTAACATAACCTCAAACTTTCCGAGGAAAATGAAAAATAAAAAAGAAAAAAAAATCCTTTGATTTCAAAAAATTTCAAAACGAAAAAATGAGGACACGCGGAACTCTGTGAAATGAATTTTCACCGTAGAATTTACCTTTGAACAAAATTATTTTGGACCGGGACAAATGAATATCTCGCAAAATACTTAATTAAGAAATAAAATTATTGTTATTAATTGCAAAAAAACTGCAAACATCTGTTGGATATTTTAAAAATATAATAACCACAAACAAAATTTGACATCATAGGGATCTACCTAAAACAAATAAAATTAAGAACAAGCACAAACAATAGATTTTCAGGCAATTTAGCTACAATAAAAGCTAAGGAAATTACAGCAAATGTTGAAAATGACTACCATTCATAGCTACACACCAGCTAAACGATTTCCCATCGATAATCGTACACGTTCAAGTATTCCAGGTTTGTTAGGAATTTCTTGACATTGCTCCATCACCCGTTGTTCAAGATAAGCTGCATTTTCAATTGGCACGGAATAAACCAACTCTTTTAAATATTCCCAAAGAAAATAGTGTAACGGATTTAAGTCTGGAGAACGGGGCTGCCAAGCAATAGGTCCACCCCGTCCTATCCATCGTTCACCATAAAGTTGATTCAAATATTGTCGCACTTGAATGCTGAAATGGGGTGGGGCCCCATCCTGCATAAACCAATGTTGTAGTCTAAGTTCGTAGGGCACATCATCAAGTAACTCAGGTAGATTATTTTGTAAAAAAATATAAATATGAAGTACCATTTAGAGGTTGCGGCAAAACATACGGTTCTATAATTATGTTTCCTAAAATCCCCGCCCAAACATTAATAAAAAATCTATCTTGAAATTTACGTTCAAAATAGGCGTGGGGATTTTCCTCTGCTCAGACATGGTTGTTATGGAAGTTTATTATACCTTCACGTGTCAAACCTGCTTCGTCGGTGAAAAAACTTTTTCAAGGAAATGGACATCTCATTCGCATCCATTCACAAAACTCCAATCTCGGTCTGTCTTAAAGCAAGTTTTCTAGTACTGATTCACGGGTTACCTGCAACCTCCCCTAAAACCCGTTCTTTTGCTTCTACAGTACGGGTAGTACGAGTCCATCCACAATCTGCTCTTCGTGGTGAAAAGGTACCATTTTCTCTAAGCCGTTGATGTAAACTGGTGAATATTTGTTTATCGGCAAGCTGACGATTTGAAAATGCCTGTTGATATAGTCTACGAGCTTCACGAGTTCAACCATTCGCTTTTCCATACATGAAGTGCATGTCTGATATCTTAGAAAATGTGTATTCTGGCATTTTTGAAAACTAACAAAACTGACTTTTGTAAGTAAATTTTCAAAATAAACTTTCAAAAAAATTATGAAGTTAACATTTGCTTAATAATTGATTTGAACGAGTACGATCATCATTCAACATTTGCTGTAATTTTATTAACTTTTATTGTAGCCAAATTATTGCCTGAAAATCTAACGTTTCCGTTTGTTTTTAATTTTATTAACCGAATTCAATAAAAATTCAAAAAAGGAGGAGGTTATTTTTTTCTCTTTGTACATCGATTACTCCGCGATGATTTGACCAAATTAGCTGAATTTTTTTTCTTCATGCCCCAACTTTTATCAAGATCAAATTTTTCTGAGAAATAAGTTATCAAAAAGTTTACAACCATTTGTAAGCCCCTTTACCATTTGCATACTTCGGAAACCGTTAACTTTTCACTTTATAGTATTGAAAAAATGTACAACTACTATGTGTCTATAAAAACTTAAGGTAAATGATATAATTTCATCGTCTATGTATTAACTAAATATACGAATATTAATTATGCATCTAACTTTTAATTTTTGCTTAAATAATATTATTTATATTATGTAATAAATATATTATATAATCGAAACATTCCGTTTTATATAGACAGACTAGAAAAATCTACATGTTGAGGTATGTAATTATATTAAATATCTGCTTCAATTAATTTAAAGTTAAATATTTTTATTCAGTAATGCAATAGGTTATAAAACCTGTGTATTAAAATTCATGATCACTGTAATGTCAGCTATTTACAAAAAGCCAAAAAAGATTTTTTGTTTGTCAATCTAAATCGCAACAAATAATCTGAACACATTTAAAAATATACGTTATAGATGGCTGCAAACTATCAAAAATCTTTTTTTTTTTTCTTTAAATATCTAGGTTACATGTCAAACAAACTGACACATTTTAAAATTTTAAAATTAATTCTTTTCTATTATTTAATGTTTTTCTCTTACATTAAATAATAGAAAAGAATTAATTTTAAAATTTTAAAATCAGTTTGTTTGACGCTAGATATGAAAAAAAATGATAGTTTGCAGCCATCTATAACGTTATTTTTAAATGTGTTCAGATTAGGATGACAAACAAAAAGTATTTGTACAACTACTATGTGTCTATAAAAAACTTAAGGTAAATGATATAATTAATATTATTTATGAAATTATATCATTTGCTTAAATAATATTATTTATATTAAGAGAAAAAAACATTAAATAATAGAAAAGAATTAATTTTAAAATTTTAAAATCAGTTTGTCGAAACATTAGAAAAGAATTAATTTTAAAATTTTAAAATGTGTCAGTTTGTTTGACATGTAACCTAGATATGAAAAAAAATGATAGTGCAGCCATCTATAACGTTATTTTTAAACAGATTACTAGTCTACATGTAAATTGAGGTATGTAATTATATTAAATATCTGCTTCAATTAATTTAAAGTTAAATATTTTTATTCAGTTGCGAAAAAGCCAAAAAAGATTTTTGTTTGTCAATCTAAACGCAACAAATAATCTGAACACATTTAAAAATAACGTATTAAATACTTAAAATAAAAAAAAATAAAAATTTTGCGTAAAATATGGGAAACGTAAAATTCCAACTTTTTGGATCGAACGTTTTGATTAGGGGATCGAGAATTACAACATCAAATTTTCAGAAAAATTGACTGAATGCAATTTTCCAAAAGAAATGTGCGGGGTCTTTTGAGGTAACAATAAATTTTTAAAATTTTGCAAGTTTGTTGCGTTACACGCTGTATAATTGATAAATTGTTTATTTCAATTATATTTCAAGAGGCATATTCTTCAAAGTTTGGGCATCATTTGTCATTTTGCCGCATTCAGTTTTGTCAAGTAATAGTAGAGATATTGAATAACGAATTTTGACTGAAAAATCGCAGATAATTATGAACGTCAATTTATATAGGCCATACTTTTGGGGCAAATTATGAAAATTACTAAAACTACGAAATTAGTTCATAGTATATTTTAAAAACTGTTTTATCGGTTTTATTAAATATGTTTTTATGGTTTTAATATTTTTTATTTTTTTCCATTGATAGCGGTACTACTAATGATAAAGCAACTCATTCTACTATTCCGTAAACAGTGATAAAACAGCTTCTAAAATATAGCAAAATCATCCAAAATATTCTATATTAGTAATGGGCATTTATTAAAACGTGTTAGCTGAATTATTGAGGCCCAGTTTTTAGTAACCTTAGACACTCAATTAGAATTAATAGCAAAACAGTGTTGTAAGTATAAGTAAGAAATAGTTATTGAGTTAAAGAATAGTAATCATTAAAATATTAGTTATATATACATTATATAACTTTTATAAATATTCGAACTTTGAGTAGGGGAACTAGCCGGCAATTTTGCTCTTACTACGGCTAAAATCACACTAAGGGTAGATTGTCTGATATAAAAAATGTCCGCCTAACTGTTGTTGCAAAAAGTACTTAAAATTGTGCGAAATTGGTTACGAGGATCATTTGCCAGTTACAAGTTGACATTCAAGAATACTGCAAAAGAATGTCTGGCACATTTGCACGTGGGAGAAAAGTCTGGCACAGGGTGTCTAAAATAAGACGCCCAGTCCCCTAGTGTATGACAAAGCCATTAGAAGAAAAAATGGGGTGGAAGTAGTAAAGAGGAATTTAAAACGAGTTGTTTTGCAAAAAATTTGGCTTTTGTTTTAGGAGTAAAGACGATTTCAGTACTAGATAATGGGAACGATCAAAAATCAATTTTACAAGGAAGGAGTTTGCGTTTTATGCGTATGTGTTGAAGGCGAATTCCAGTAGTTTAATTAATACGGAAATGAGTGAGAGGAAACGCACAATTAGAATATAGGAAATCTATTTCTGTTAAAGATCTATTTGAGAAGCAAGTTTTATATTGCTTACTAGGGAATATTATGGGGTGAACATGAGCGCTAGACAAAAAGATAGAATATTTGTATATCTCAGTATACCTTGTACAGGGTGTCCCACATAAGATCCTCTATCCCCTTATCTCGAAAGATATACAATTTAGGAAAAAAAGTTATATATAGAGTGTTATTGTTTTTAAGTGAACTTTTATATTATATACCTTTCATGTATACAGGGTGCTCAGTTTTTCCTGGTTAGGAGTCAACTCCTAAAAATTAAATGGGACACCCTGTATATTATCCTGGATATGGATTCCTTATTAAAAATAAGGGTAACTTTCATTAAGATATTGTATACCTATCTCTCGTCGTTTAGGATATAATAGCCGTTTTATTTAATTTTTTGCTAAAAACGTATATATTTAAGGTAGTAGAAAAAAATATAAGTATATAATATTTGGTGAAGCTGCCATTTTTATATTAAAGACAACACCACAATATATAATTTAAGTTGTTTACTTTGACTACAAATTATACAGGGTGATATCAGAAATTCAATCGATCGGAATATATAAAATTACTTATAAGTCAATAATCTTAAATGGAACACCCTGTATATTATTGCAGATTTCGATGGTTCACAAAAAATTAAAGTAACTTTGTATATAATAACCTATACCTATCTCTAACCGTTTAGAAAATATTCGCTATTAAACTTTTTTTATGCAATAAAAAATACCTTTGATTTAAATTTAATGACGAAATACGTCACAAATATTTTTTAACGGGCTGACCATAGTAGATTTTCAACAAAATACTGTAGTTTACAATTTTAACTAAGATGTCTGTATTCTGTATTTCCTGAGAAAATAATTCATTACAAATCATAAAATGAAACCAAATATTGCATGTAATTAACTAACGCTGCAAAATCAAAACTGCCATGGAAAACAAATAAAGTGCTTTGGAAACCAACGTAAACAATATTTGTCAAATAATATAATAAATTTTGGTTTGTTGTGCGTTAAGTTCATCTTTATCTTATAGTGTCTTATACTGCCGAAGAAAGGTTGAACTTATATCAGTGTTATCTTCAAAATAACAAAAGCGTTGCACTGACTATATGAGCATATCATGAAAAGTTTCCGGAGAGAAGAATACCGGAAAGATCCATGTTTGGGCGAATTGAACTAGATCTCGAACAGCATGGTGTTTTAAAATATGAAAAAAGAAGTAAACCTAAAAGTATGTTGGATTATGAAACGCAATTAAATATATGCTTATATTTCGAAGAATTTACAGAAAATTCCATCAGAGATGCAGAAAAAGACTTAAGTATTGCTAGAACTGATATTCATAGGACGAAATTCATGAAAATGAATAACTACAGGGCGTTTAAGTTCGCTAAATTGCCACACTTAGAACCTACCGATCATATTCTACGATTGGAATATTGTGACCTAATGATGGATCGACATTTTCGTAACCCTAATTTTTTTAACCAAATTTGTTGGACGGACGAAGCGATATTTACTACCTCAGGGATATTTAATAGAAAGAATACTCACTATTGGTCTCAGGAAAACAAACACAACATCAAAACTATTCAACATCAAGGTCGTCGTAGTGTTCATTGTTGGTGTGCGATTTACAGGAATCAAGTAATAGGTCCTCTATTTCTGGATAACCATTTAAATGGTGCGAGGTACCTAGAGCTACTGACTAACAATATCAGGCCGTTACTAGAGGTCAATGGTAACATAAATAATATTATTTACCAAATGGATGGAACACCTTGCCATAACACCATTCAAGTAAGAACTTATTTAAGTGTTAACTATGCAGAGGTCGTTGGACCAAATGGAAATATTCGTTGGCCTCCGCGGAGTCCAGATTTGACGCCCCTGGACTATTTTCTGTGGGGAACATTAAAGGATAAAGTATACAAAAATAAACCTCAAGATGTTGATGATCTCAAGAATCGAATAAGGGAAGAAATTCAAAATATCAATGAAAGTGCTGCAGTAAGAGATGCCTTAAGAAAAATGGAAGTCATCTACACAACTTGTATTGCCCAAAATGGAGGCCATGTGGCAAATTTACTTTAATTTTCCCTTTTGCATTAGGTATATTGGTCCTTTCGTTATACATGCAATTGTTTTTTTGATTTTACACATTAATTCATTTGTATTTATGTAAATGTTCTCTATTAACTTAACTTCTTACTACATACTTATTTAATAGTTCACAAAATTTACATATTGTTAAATGTTAAAACATTTCTATATTTGCTAAAATTTCGTATTCGTTGAAATAAAAGATTAATATTTTTGTTATGTCGGCCATAGGTATTTTATTATATCGATCATTGGAAAGAATTAATTTCTCAGAAAATACAGACATCTTAGTTAAATTTTTAAACTACAGTATTTTGTTGAAAATCTACTATGGTCAGCCCGTTAAAAAATATTTGTGACGTATTTCGTCATTAAATTTAAACCAAAGGTATTTTTTATTGCATAAAAAAAGTTTAATAGCGAATATTTTCTAAACGGTTAGAGATAGGTATAGGTTATTTTATACAAAGTTACTTTAATTTTTTGTGAACCATCGAAATCTGCAATAATATACAGGGTGTTCCATTTAAGATTATTGACTTATAAGTAATTTTATATATTCCGATCGATTGAATTTCTGATATCACCCTGTATAATTTGTAGTCAAAGTAAACAACTTAAATTATATATGGTGGTGTTGTCTTTAATATAAAAATGGCAGCTTCACCAAATATTATATAATTATATTTTTTTCTACTACCTTAAATATATACGTTTTTAGCAAAAAATTAAATAAAACGGCTATTATATCCTAAACGACGAGAGATAGGTATACAATATCTTAATGAAAGTTACCCTTATTTTTAATGAGGAATCCATATCCAGGATAATATACAGGGTGTCCCATTTAATTTTTAGGAGTTGACTCCTAACCAGGAAAAACTGAGCACCCTGTATACATGAAAGGTATATAATATAAAAGTTCACTTAAAAACAATAACACTTTATATATAACTTTTTTTCCTAAATTGTATATCTTTCGAGATAAGGGGATAGAGGATCTTATGTGGGACACCTTGTACAGTACGGGGAGGTCCAACAACTTTTTAAATGGAAATATATCGGCTATTTTTGAAATTTGAAAAAATGTTCCAAAAAAAGTTCTTTGATTCGATTTGCTTTAATATTCTTATATTTTAATGTGTATAGTGTCTCAAAAAAGGAAGGAAAGTACCATTTTTTTTAAATATAATATACCACATGTTTTAATGTTTTTATTTTATATTAAATTCTGTATATTTTTTGTATAATTTACCATGAGTCAAATATCAACGATTTTCGAAATATGCTTTTAAAATTACGTAATACCTACCGGAAATTGTCTATGGCAAGATCTGCTTGTTTTCGATAGCATAGAGTTTAGTAATGGCAGGGAAAGTTGTGAGTTGCAAGGCTGACTGACACCAGATCAAAAAGCGAATTTTTTTGTTTGTGAATACTGGAAACAATGTGTTGAAGAAGAATGCGAAGAATGGTGGAAGACCATTAGTACTGCGGATGAAACTTGGGTGTATTGTAATGATGCGGAGATGAAGCAACAGAGTACGCAGTGGGTAGAAAAAGGAGGACCACCTCCAAGAAAAGCACGTGCGCAAAAATCTGCCGCTAAAGCTATGGTCATAACATTTTTTGATCACAAAGACATGGTGTATGCGCACATGGTCCCACATGGTAGTACAGTAACTGCCAGTTATTATAAACAAGTTTTGTTCCAGTTGATGAAGGATCACATCCCCAAAAAACGACCTCAGCTCATTGGAAAGTGGAAACTTCATCATGATATGGCTCGTCCTCACGTAGCGAATATAGTGACAGAGTTTTTGAACAGAAAAAATATCAGGTCTGTACCGCATCCTCCATATGGTCCTGACATAGCCCCATGCGAAGATCTCAAAGAATGTCTTCCGCCATGTCATTGAACAATGGCAGCACCGTTCAGATAACGGTTATTGCATTACAGGGGGCTATATAGAACGTGATAAAGGTATTGTTGTTTAAGATTAATAAATAAAGTTTTGGTAGTACTAGCCCTAGTCTTTGTTGAAAGGCTCTTGTAGTTTTTATGCTATGCCGTGAACTGATAGACGGACCGACGGAAAAAAAAATATTTTTTAACATCTAGGGACGCTAAAACGTAAGTAGTAGACTGATTTTTTAAATATTTTATTAAGCCTCTATTTTGTTCCGTTATCTTGGATTCGTACCAAAATTTTACTAGTTCATTCCAACAAAATACTTAGATTAAAAAAGGCTTCCGTATTAACTCAAAGAGACTAGATATAGAATTTAAAATATAAAAACAAACTCTCAACGTCTAAGTATGCAGTCAAAATAAATTTATTATAAATTTTTAATTTAGGCTACATGTTTAGCCCAACCGGGCATCATCAGGCCTACAAGTAAAAAATACATTCCAATTACACAACAATAAAATAGTAAGATTAAATTAAAATACCTTAAACGACGAACAATACATTTACACAACACATGACGATGTTAACAAACAGACTAGCGTGAATCAGAGATGAGGTTAGATGTTGAAATAAGCAACAGGAAAAAGTGGGGATATATGTTTAAACATATTATTTTATGTTTAATATTTAGATGTTTGTATAAAATTTGAGATAAATTGTATAAGGAGTTTCTCACTAATACATTTTTTAACATTTCACTAGGCTGCCATTTTTTTCGCCATAGTGGATTTTTACTAAAATATTACCAGATTATCCTCATATGACCCTTAATTTTGTATTAAAATTTGAAGTCGATCGAGTAAGTAGTTTTTACGCTATACCGCGAACAGACAGACAGTCCAACAGACGCACAGACGGAATTGATAAAACATATTTCTTGGCATCTATGGAGGCTAAAACGTGAAGATATGTAAAACCTGAGACTTTCATTTTTCACGATTGCAAACATTTTATTTAATACCACAAGTTTACTAGACCCCTATACCCCTAGCCGCCATTTTGTTCCGCCATTCACACCAAAATGTTATCAGTTGATTCCAACATAATATTTGATGTTTCTGTAAAAATTGAAGTAAATTGTGTAAGAAGTTTTGGTTCGCCATATTGGATTTTTACCAAAATGTTACCAGGATATCCCTATATGATCCATAATTTTTGAGCAAGATTTAAGGTCAATCGGGTAAGTAGTTTTTTAGCTATGCGGCGGACAGACAGGCAGACCGACGGAATTGAAAGAACACGTTTTTCGGCATCTAGGGACCCTGAAACGTGAAGATCTGAAAAATCTGGGAAGGTGATATTTTCACGATTACAATGCTTTACGACGGAAGTAATAAACCTTTCTCTCCAGGTAGCAGCAGGTATCTAAATAGGTATAGGTATATTTCGAAAACCGTTAATTTTTAATACATGGTTTTTATATAAAAAATATGGAAAATTTAATATAAAATTCAAAAACATTCAAAAATATTTAAAAAAAAACAGAGGTACTTGCCTGTATATAATATAAGCATATGAAAAAGCAGGTCGAATCAAACAACTGTTGTTTGAAATATTTTTCTTCTAATTTCACAAATAACAGAGATATTTCCCTTTAAAAAGTTATCTGGATCACCATGTAAATATTTTTAATTTCTGAACTAACTGCCATATCAAACTTCACTTGGATTTGGAATTAACATAATAGTTTATTAAAAAAGAAAAGAACCAGGCCATAGAATTATTTAAGTCGGCCTTCAAACGGAAAATATGTTTGGTATTCAGTCAGCAGATTGTGTGGACCTGTGTAAAATAGAGTAATAAGAAATTAGCTAGTATATATCTATATCTATTTACAAAGTCATCTAAAACCGTTTTATTTAAATTTTATTACAATTTAAACCAAAATTAGCTCTTTAACAACACACATAAGCATTTTTACTGTTTTTAACAAAAAAAAAAAGGTTTTTTTTTACACATTTTACAATACCAAACTATTGTAGGGTTGTATATATTTCTAAAATTTGGGGGATGCAAAATCTCTTATTTATACCTACTTACGGATTATCAGCTTATATTTCTCAGTCGATAGCTGTATCATTATAAAACAAAACGGGTTATTTTTCACAGAGACTTATTCTACTTTACATCAAACTCATATTTGTAAGGTTTAAAAATGCATGCGTTTGTTTATAATGCACTTTCGTTAGAACACATCAAACCCGCTATGTAAACATGTACACACTTATGTGTTTCATTACCTGCTTATTCTGACCATTACTCACTAATCCCTGTGAGGAATAAAAAAAAGTAAAATTAAAGTAATGGAACTAATAAAAATAACTAAATGGGAAGTAAGTGATATAAAAGATCATAGAGTTTTAGTATTAACGAGATTTATGAAAAAAAAAATGTTGTATATCACAAACTTCCCCATGCTATAAAATACAGGGTGGACCAGCCAAAAGTGACGATTTTGGAGGTTAATAATTCCTAAACGGTGACAATTCGAAATGCCCGTTTAGTTTTGATCGACTTCTGAGACAAATAAGTATTTTTGGTAATAATTTATTTTTTATCTCTACCAAGAAACTGCCTAATTTTAGAAATGTATTTATTTTAAACTTAACATCCATATGTCGCCCAAAAAATGGCTCTTACCTACACTCTAGGACCAGTTTTTTTATACATGGTACTCTTACAAAACAATGACATAGTCCCCTCATAATAAATCAATTAATAAATTGAAATTTAAACAAATAAAAAAAAATTAAAATAAAAAAATATTGTGTATGTTGTCTGTTTTGTTCTATGCACATATAAATATTTACTAACAGACTCTTAAATGAATTTTGAAGCTTATCTTGCAAAATGTCTGCTTTTACATACCGTTTATTATTTATTAGGCTGAGAGTGTGCTGAGGAATGGGATTGTAGCATCTCTCTTTGTCGTAACCCTATAGGAAAAATCAAGTACCGTCAAATCCGGTGAAAAGGGAGCCCATTCAGTAGTCCAGTTCTACCTCTCCATCGATTTTCAAAGGTTACACCTAGACACTGCCTTGTTATAAGAATGAAGTGTGCCGAGGGAGTTGGAATTACCACGTAAAAAAACTTTTTAACGGTTTTTAGTTAACTGCAGGATAACTATTACTGATAAACTAATCAATCTATTACAGTTTAATTCTTTGTGATAAGCTCTATCCACTGATGCAAAAACTGTTTAAAAATTCAATTTATTGTTTAAATATGTGTCAATAAAAGTTAAGGTATGTCTTTGTGTTATAAAATGTGTAGCTTTAAAACTAGTGTAGGATATTTTTATAAAATATAAACAACGTTCTTTCTTTGGCGGTACAGGAGGTGTTATATTTAAAATAACTGAGATTTTTATCTTTTTAATGTTTTACTTGTTCCAAGAAAAGCTTGTGTAATAATGAAGTACACGAAACAAAACCGCAGGTTTCTAGCTATCAAGGTTTAGGAGACTACATTCGGAATTCTTGGGCCACTTTGTAGAAGAGATAAAAATAAACAATTACCAAAAAAAAAACGTATTGGTCGCAGAAGTCGATCAAAACTCACCTGGCATTTCCAACTATCACCATTTAGGAATTAGTAACCTCCAAAATCGCCCATTTTCGGCTGAAACACCCTGTATAACAAAAAGGATAATTATCAGTTTTTATTATTGTTGTCAAATAAGTATAAATATAAAGAAATTCATGGAAAAAAAAATAAAAAGTAGAATTTTAAAATTGGTTTCAATAAATTGAATTTAGCTATATTGAATCTATGAAATGTACAGGTTGGTCCAACAGTGCTATATCGGTTATGGTGAGAATTAGAAAAAAAATTATAACAAGGGTTGCAGGAACTGCTGAGAGCTACAACCTTGAATAATTTTCGATTATACAGGGTTGAGGATAAGTTTGTCACAAACCAAATTTACATTTTGTTAAATGGAACACCTTGTATATTGTCTTATTTTCATATTCCTCCTTTTTTGACCATTCACCTAGTATAGGGTTTGTGAGGTCTATACAGAAACATCCAAGATGTATGACAACTTTTCCAAAATATCAGAGGTAAGTACATTTGACGCTCTTTTTTTAATGCGTTAGTATAAATAATTTTTGCAAAGTTGGAAAATGTGATTTTCTTTAAACTGCGGAATTTTCCTGTAGTAATCTTCAATAACGATATACAGGATAAATAAAAATCTTGGTATGCAATTTTTCTCGTTTAATTTAAATGGAACGACTTGTATGTTAATATATTTTCAGATTCCTCCCTTTTTGGCCATTCACCAAATAGAGGGTTTGTGGGGTCTATACAGAGTCGTTCAAAATTTATGGCCACTTTTCGAAAATATTAGAGGTACATTTGACGTTAAGAGACCACCTATTTTGACTAGTTGGGCGAGTAAAATGAGGTTTTTCAGCAGCGTTATAATGAAAATTATGTCTATTGACATTTCTATTTCTCTGAAATGTTGCTTCGTCAGTAAATAACACAAAACAGTCAGCAAATCTTGGCTCTCTTTGAATTTGTTCTACAAATGAAATTAAATTGTAAAAAATACAAATTTGAGTTGTCAAGTGATGCTGGTGCTTGAGTTTTGAATTAAAAACTAAGTACATTTTCTATGAATGAAATGAATTTTAATAGACAAGAAATTATCGATAGCGACAGGAATCACGAACAGTATCCTGATAGAAGATAACCGCTCAGAAGCGCTTTTGAAAGGCTTATGCAACGGTTTGATGAGACGGGAAATGTAGAATACACGAAAACTGGTCAAGCCAAAACTATTGGCTCAAGAAGAATTGCAAGGGAAGCAGATGTAAGTAAAACCACTGCTCTAAATATTAAAAAAAAACAAGTTTCACCCATACCACATTCAACTGTCACTGGGCAATTAAATCCGCACTAAATTCGCATAACTAGTCTAAATAAATAGACGCTCAATATTTGGGGTGGAATTGCTAGAAATTTTATCATCGGTCCGCTACTGCAATGTCCGGTAACGCACACCGATATCTCCAGTTATTGAGAGAAGATTTTAGAACACTATTATACTAAATCTTTATTAACATCCCTGATCAAATATGGTTTATGCATGACAGTGCCCCAGTTCATCATACAGCTGACATTCATGCAATTGTTAATGAACAATTTCAAGAACGCTGGATAGGAAGAGGAGGACAGATTACGTGGCCGCCTAGATTCCCCGACTTGATGAAAATGAACTTTTTTCTTTGAGGCTTTGTTAAAAATTTAATCTGTCAAACACACTATAAAAGAAAATATGAAGGAAAGAATCCGAAATGTATTTAATAATATTAATTTTAATTGATTCAGAAATGTTGGCGAATCTCTTGAAAATCGTTTAAATATTTGTAGTAGTTTTTGCTGTTTTATACGATTTGATACTTAGTATTGTTTTTTGATTATTATTTTTTTTTACTTTTACATTCTAATTACTCTAGGGTGGACAACTTAGCAACTCGTTTAAACTAGTTGGTAAGTTGTCCTCGCTGTCTTAACTAGTTTAAAACAGGTTTGGTTCGATTTGTTTTCGTGTATTCTAAATTTCCCGTCTCATCAAATCGTTGCATAATCTTTCAAAAGCGTTTCTCGTGTTTGTCTTCAGAATACTTTTCGTAATATATTCCTATCGCTAACAAACAATTCCTTTCACTTGCTCCTAACATATAAATCATATCGACCATTTCCAGTTTTTATTACTAGATCATTGTAATAGTATCATTCGTACTTGTGAAAGATTAAATCTTTTTTTATTAGTGATAATTTTTATTTTTTGAAGTTTTAACTTTTTCAACCCATCCATGCTGGTATGAATAGATAAAAAAATAGAAATTGAAAGAAGAACATTTTGCAATATTTTGCTGTAATAAATTGAGATGTCCACCTCTAATATTTTCGAAATGTGGCCATAAATCTTGAACCATTCTATATAGACCCCACAAAACCTATATTGAGTGAATGGTCAAAAGGGGAGGAACCTGAAAATATAATAATATACAGGGCGTTTCATTTTATTTAATCGAGAAAATTTGCATTCAGGATTTTTATTTACTCTGTATACCGTTATTAAAGAATACTAAATAAAAATACCGCAGTTAAAAGAAGACCATATTTGGAAGTTTTTAACATGCTAAAATGATTTATGCCAACGCATTAAAAATATACAGGGCGTCAAATATACCTCTGATATTTTCGAAAAATGGCCATAAATCTTGAATAACTCAGAATAGATCCCACAGACCCAATATTGGGAGAATGGCCAAAAAGGAAGGAATCTGAAATTAAAACAATAAACAAGGCGTTCTAGTTAAAAAGTGTTAAATCGGTTTATGGCAAAGTTATCCTCAACCCTGTATAATCGAAAATAATTTTAGGTTGTAGCTCTTAGCAGTCTCTACAACTTTCGTATAAAATCTTTTTTATAGTTCCCAGAGTAACCGGGCTATTGGACTTGAACACACTGTCAGACCACCCTGGCATATTTTTAAATTTGTAGAGGATAGAAAAAAGTAAATAAAAAAGAAGGCACAGTCGTAGATACAATTTTATGTATGTATTAGTAAAATGAAAGTGTATTTATATAAGCCTATTAAGCGACAACTGTATAATGCTAGAAAAATATTTTGTACAAAATTAAGGATTAAAATTATATCAAATGTATAATGTTAATCCTTGCAACATTAAACATATGGAAGCCTTATATAATAAGTATAATTCCAATCATATAAAAAGTACAATAGATAGCATACCAAGATTACAGCGTGCAAAAAATCACAAACAAAATACCTCAAGCAGAACTGGAGATAAAAAGATGTAACAATGTTGACAGATACCGTGTCGTGATAGTGTAAGTAAAATAATGATGGGAATCATATACTCTAAAATTGCGTTAGAAAGCTTGATATAAATACGTTTCTTATTTGTGTGCCTAAAACCATTATCAATGATGATATATTTTTATCTTAAATTTGGATTTTTATAATGTCAAAATCTTAACAAAAGTTCAGAAAGTTTTTTTAAGTTCATCTTTAATTTTAAAAAATTAAAATAATTTTTCTTTTTACTATTAACTCGTTTTTACACACATGGAAATAGTACTTGGGATATTGAAAATTTCAAGTAAGTTTGAAATTTCAAGAAGTTTCTAAAAAATGATCGGATCTTCAAGAGCCATGAAGCGTCCAAAAGTTTGCTGTATTGTCTTTCAAAGATAACTATTTAGAGTAACTTAAAGTTATTAAGTGATATTATACGGGGACCCTTAAAAAACGTTTGGAATTTTTGAGTGTTTGCTGCATTTAGCTTATAAGCTTGATATAAAAAAGTGGCAGAGAAAAAGTTTAAGACTTAAAAAAACATATACCGCTTGCAAATTTTTCGAAAGTGCTAGTATTGTGGCTGAAACTTATTGAATTAATTAACAATTGATACATAGATTTTACATCATATTGCAGATCTTGTCCTCTAGATATGATACAGATTTCTCCAAATTTCAATGTTACACAAATGACACTGCACGCATTTTTTTTAAATTCGTGTTTATGGTACCCGATGCCCACATCTGTACATAGAGTATTAACGCACAGAGCAGAGACCATAAGTGATTTTGAAATTCCTATAGAGCAATTACCTGAAGAAACTTAAGAAGCGAGAAATAATGATATCAAGAATGTTTGATTAAATTTGGCTAGAAAAACCTCTAGGCCACCAGTTGAATGAGCGCGTTTTACGTAGAATTACGAAACCTGATTTTCAATTCTATTTTTAGCTAAAACAATTTTATTGTTCAAAAAACTTTAAAGAAGAAATGTTGCTATCTTTTTTATTAAAGAGACAGAAGCCATTTTGTAGAACTCTACCTTTTTAACGTCACGCCTAACACATCAGTGTCAGTGGTCGTTCAAATGGGATAAAATCAAATAAAGCTCATAAGGGTACTCAAAACAAAACAACTTATACAAGGTAACTCAAAGATTTGTTGTTTCCGATATTTCAATTTCCTTATGATGTATGCGATCTTATGCTTACATCTTACATCATCATATATAGCCACAATAGACCACAGAGTCGCAGTGGAGGGTCGGTTTGATCCACTCACACTACATCTCTATATCTTTTTGTGAATGTTTGAAAAACGTTGAATTGTCTGTATGTACAGGGTGTCCAAATTTCGATGCTTTTACGGAGTATCTCGGCTATTTGAAAAGATAGACTTGCGGTTTTCGCAATACTGTGCTCGATTTTTGTGAAACTAAAGACGCCATAAACAAAAATTTCCCAGCCCGCTTCGTTTCTGAGATACAGGGTGATTTTGAAAATACTGCATTTTGGGATCCACTCGTAGCTCGCTTACCGTTTGAGATATCAAAAAGATAAAAACTGCTTATTACGCAGTTTTTTACGTAGAATCCAGTGGCGTAGTCAGATTTTTTATCACCTACCATTTTTGAGTTATTTACCAATATTATGGGACACCCTGTATATTGGTTGACAGTTCAATAGGGTTTTTTTAGCTTTTCAAATATGTATAATTTGTGGTATCTATTTTAAAAAACAACCCCATTTTTACATTTTAAGGAAATTTAAACAAAAAGCAAAGTGGTCATGGATAAACAAATAAATAAACAATTGTATATGAATTGTTTATTACCTGTCAAGTTTTGATAAGTAATACCTAATTGTTGAGTTTTTACCTCGTTATCTTACTTTTTTAAATCATTATTTACTCATTTATTTATTTCTCATTTATATTTTCTTTATTGCTAAAAATGGCTGAAAGAGGAAGTTATGAAAATTTTGAAAAGTATGATATGTTAGTTTGTTACATATAGTCAAATGAAAAATAATGTTGAGGCGGCCGCCCTTTATTATAACAGGTATGTAGGTATCTAGTTAACTAGTAGTTAGTAAAGTTTATTAAAAAGCGTGGTAGGTATATTTATTCGAAGGGCTATGTGTTTTACCTCTGGGTATTTAAATTCATTTTCCACGGATAAAAACTATCGTTTTTCTGATAATCATTAAGAGAACAATTAGGATCTAAAAGGTGAAAATAATTTTAGGTTTAGGCGAAAATGACGAAATCAACGTCTTGGCCTATGTCGAGGCGAACCCTTCAGTTTCATGTAGAGCTATTGAAGCTGGAGTCGATGTTATTAAGACTAGAGCACAGACATTTTTTTCGTACAAAGTAAACATAGTGCAGCACTTGCACCCTGGCGGTGCCGAACGTCGATTAAATTTTTGCAATTGGTTTCGACTAAAAGTTAGAGAAAATGTAAATTTTGCGAAGTTGGTTATATGGTCTGATGAAGCACACTTCTCAAGTGCTAGGTATTTTTAATCGACAAAATACCAGATACTGGCATCAGGAAAATAAGCATTTAGTATTTGAGCGGGAGCAACAAGGTCGATTTGGCTTTAGTGTTGAATGCTACATACATTTTGGGAGCACAACTCGTTTATCGAATATATGAAGAAGGTCTCTCAGGGGTTCGTTACCTAGAAATATTGCAGGAGGTAAAACCGGAGTTGTTGGATAACGTTCCTCTAGCGCATATATATATATATATATATATATATATATATATATATATATATATATATATGTTAAGTATTTTCTTGGGCATAGGTTAACCTATGCCCAAGAAAATACTTAACAAAATATTTATATATGGTTAAAGAAAAAAAACGAAAAAAAAAAAATATATATATATATATATATATATATATATATATATATATATAGATGGATGGATTGTGGTTATATGGTCTGATGAAGCACACTTCTCAAGTGCTAGTTTTTTTAATCTACAAAAAACGAGATACTGGCATCAGGAAAATAAACATTTAGTATTTGAGCGGGAGCAACAAGGTCGATTTGGCTTTAGTGTTGAATGCTACATTTTGGGAGCACAACTCGTTTATCGAATATATGAAGGAGGTCTCTCAGGGGTTCGTTACCTAGAAATATCGCAGGAGGGAATACCGGAGTTGTTGGATAACGTTCCTCTGGCGCATTTCGATATATATATATATATATATATATATATATATATATATATATATATATATATATAGAATATCTTCTTTCAGCAAGATGGCGCACCTGCACATAATTCTAATTTAGTACGCCCGTTTTTAAGGTGGCCAGCGCTGTCTCCCGATCTTTCCGTGCTGGATTTTTTCTTATGGGGCTATGTACAAGACAAGGTCTATAAAACCCGCCACCGAACAATGAAAGAAATGCGCGAAGCTACCGAAACGGCATTTCGAGATTTACAAGGGCGATCAGTCATATTACTGAATGCTCTTAATCGAATTTCAAAACTGACTGAATTATGTGTTAGAGAAAACGGAAATCATTTTCAGCAATTCTTGTAAATAATAAATAAGAAGTAAACTAAACCATTAAGTATTTGTTTTGCTAAAGCTATTAAAGCTATATTTTAGAAAGTTTATGTTGAATTCTTAAATTGTTGAGTTTTTATGTTAAAATTCATGTATCTCTAGGTAGTGTAATAGATACAGCAAATGTTTTTTTATAGCTATCTGGGATATTTTAGAAAAAAATATTTAAAAATGTAAATTTTGGGCCAACGGATACAGATAAATACCACAAATTACATATTTGAAAAGCTAAAAAAAGCCCTTTTGAACTGTCAACCAATATACATGGTGTCCCATTTAAAAAACATAATATTGGTAAATAACTCAAAAATGGTAGATGATAAAAAAATCTGACTACGCCACTGGATTCTACGTAAAAAAACTGCGTAATAAGCAGTTTTTACCGTTTTGATATCTCAAACGGTAAGCGAGCTACGAGGGGAGTCCCAAAATGCAGTATTTTCAAAATCTCCCTGTATCTCAGAAACGACGCGGGCAGGGAAATGTTTGTTTACGGCATCTTTAGTTTCACAAAAATCGAACACAGTGTTGCAAAAGCCGCAAGTCTCTATCTTTTCAAATAGCCGAGATACCTCGTAAAAACACCGAAATTTGGACTCCCTGTACACCGTGTTTCACATAAAATTACCCACTGTACTATCTGGAAATCTGTAATAGATACGAAAAAAAATTTGATACAAAAGTTTCGTTAAATTTGAAGTTCTTTTAAAATATAATGTTTCCATGTATACAGGATGTCTCAATTTTTACCAATTTAAACTATAGTCGATTTCACCAAAGTTTCCGAGATAATTAAGGTTATGTGTGATTTTTTTTAATAAAAGATTTTGAATTTGAATTGAATTTGAATTTTTTGAAAACTGGAGCTATTTTTCAAATCACTAAAAATAGCAAAAATCTAAAACTGGGCGTTTGGATCCAGTTTATATAGCACCAATGCATATACGGAATACAAACACCTAGACATGGTGGACATACTACGAAATCAATCTTGCACCTTTTTAAAGTGAAACATAGGACACCTACTTTGTTTTTTATTTATACAAATATTATAAAAATACCTACTTTTGCATATATATATATATATATATATATATATATATATATATATATATATATATATATATATATATATATGTTCTATACCTGAATTCAATAATTCAATGGTTACAGAGAAAATCGCAATCGCTATTGAAGGCCATGGAATGGATAATATTTCTATTTGCGTAACTATAGTTATTATATTATTGAAAAATAATTAATATTAGAGACAAACTTCTTGAGTAACATAGCTATTAACATAAACAACATATAACAACAGATGACATGGAAATAGAAAAAATGGGTAAATTTTAAACAAATGACTATATAATTAATTTTCAACATACTGTCCGTTTTCTGATATACACAGTGTGTATCGCACTTGAATATTTCCTACAGGGTTTCGGACGGCGTCACTATAATTAACACTAATAATTTATTTATCACACTTTATAATTAAGAGTGTCCCATAAAAATAATCTGAGGGTGTCAAATCAGGATTTCGCGACGGCCATGGAATCTCACCTTTACTATATATACGTAAATTAAATTGCTCGTTTAAAAATGCTCTTATAACTTATCCACAGTGGTATGGAGCATTATCTTGTTGATATACCAAGTCCGCACTAAAATGTTCCGGAAGATCATTGAGTTTTCCATAATCTGATATCTTAAAATGTTTAAAAATGTTTGTCTATTCGAATAGTGGTCAAAATACACAGGTCTTATGCGGTCGTTTAACACTTTGATGTCGTCGAAGAAACCAGTGACGGCTATTCAGGTGAAGTAGGTGAAGTGCTACTTCACCAGGAAAAATAAACAAGCAAACATCTAACTATATTTATTATATATCTCTTAACATTTTAGTTTTTACATTCATTTATTCACCTAATTGGTAAAAAATAAACCATACAACTCAAATAAATATTTTACTTGTCTTTTTAGAACTTTCCATCGAACTTTATTACAACAACTATAACAGTGTCGCAAACCGCTTAGACTTTGCTGGAGGTGCTATGTTTAGTTTACGATTTTCCTACTATGTTACCATGACAACACGTACGCGGAGACGTTGACCGCATGGAAGAATAATGTTAACCAGCGCCATACAACGCTCTCGGTGAATTGCAGGCGCAGTACACTACACCCACGTGTCGTTCAGTTTGCGGTGGTTGTTTACTTTTATTTTCGCGGATTTCGGCGCAACCGGTGAGTTCCTTTGCAGTTTGCTTGGCTGTTTTATGTTATATTTATTTACGGTGTTGTTACAACTTCAAATTCGAAGTTGTAACAACATGTGAAATGTGATTGTTCAAGACTGGAATAAATTAAAAGACGTCTATGAATTTATTACAAACTGTGACAAATCTGATCTGAAAAATCAATCCGCCTTGAGAAAGGATTTTTAGGTGAGATAAACGATTTTATATTCACGTTTCTGTCATTAGTGTTTAATGACATTTTCTCAATAACGGACATACTATTTGACGTTCTTCAAAAAAAATCGCTTGACATTCATTTTTGCTTATCCAATATAAAACGCTGTCGTGAGGCGTCTGTAAAAAAAGAAATGAAAATTTTTTTAATACCATGTTTGATAAAGCAAATTGTATTACAGAAATAAATCATTACAAACGTGAGCATGCTAAGCTTTCACCTGAAGAAATTAGGGCTAAGTATAGAACCCATTTTTATGAAATATTGGGCCATATTTTAATGGTAATGATTCTAAGATTTCAAGACTGTGAAAAACTTACACTTTCATGTTTGGCAGGTTCTGCTAAATTTTCCGAATATAGTTTAAATTTTCTGACTGGCACGTTTGAAAATTTGTTACAGTTGTATGGGGAAATATTTTCAAAAAGTCAACGACTGAAAAATGAGCTTGGTCTTATTTTTGCCAATGAGAGTAATTGGAATATATCGGTGCAAGAGCAAGTGAAAAAAATTAATGAAATTAAATATATTTTTACCGAAGCATATAAATTGTTTTCTCTTATTTTGACAATACCGTCGACAAGTGCTTCAGTGTAAAAAAAATTTTCTTGCTTCAAATGTGTAAAAACTTATTTAAGAAATACAATATCTCAAGAAAGACTTACTTCTCTTGGCAATATTTCAATTCAAAAGGAATTTCTGGAGGAGATTAGGGCAACTCATCCATTTTATGAGGATGTTATAAATAAATTTGCTGTTATGAAGGATAGGAGAATTGATTTAGTATACAAAATTTAGGTAAGTCGTAAAAAAATATTCTACCCCCTCCACATATAAAAAAATTCTGGAAAAAAAGTTATTGCGTTATTTTCTTGCTTTATTTACCTAGCTTACTTTTTCACCCGCGAGCCGCCACTGGAAGAAACTTATATGGGGATATTTTGTTTTCTTTTAATACTCGATGAATGCTGGTCATGGGAAAATTCAAATTCCATTGTGCATCTCTTAAAGAGTTGGTAGGATATTATGAAATACAGGGTGTCCCACGGAAAAATAACACATTTCGCGACTTAATAGCTCGAAAACGAAAATTGATATCGAGTTTTTTCTTGCCAATGTTGCCAAATTTTCCCATTTGTCCTAGGATCGCGGAGAAATACCTATTTTAGGACTAAATTACTGTTTTATTTTAAATGGGACAACCTAAATATTTTTATGGTCTTGGATAGTCTGACAATTCTTCTTTTCAAAAATACATAGTTTGGGATATTTATTTTAAGTTCTTAGATTTTAAAATTAACTTTGTAAATTCTTGCTTTGAACCTAAGTTCAAATTGCTTTATTGCTACAAATACAATTTAGTAAAATAACAAAAGATAAAATTTTTATTTTCGTGAAGATAATTAAAAACTATAACAATTGTTGTATGTGACCTCCATTAACTTCCACACACTTAGTCAATCTATAGGGAAAATGTCCATATGAGTTTTGAAACATTTCTTGTGGAATAAATTCTATAACATTTCTTATGTTAATTTTAAGTTCTTCCAAATTTCGTGGTAGAGGATTGTAGCATGCTTCGTTCACATAACCCTACAGAAAAAAGTATGAGATCGTTAGATCTGGAAAATATGGAGCCAACGGTATAGGACCTCTCCTGCCTATCCATATGTTTGGAAAACCTCGATCCAATGAATTTCTCGCAATGTTTAAATAATGCGCTGGGGCGCCATCTTGTTGAAAATATATGTCATTAATTATCCCTTCTTCTTCAAGTTGCGAATAAAAGAAAAGTTCCTTGGTCGACGACACGGCACACCAAACATTGACTTTTGGCGAATCCCTTTCAAATTCGACAAATTCTCGCGGATTTTCCTCTCCCATATGCGGCAATTCTGTTTATTTACCTTTCCGTTTAAATAAAATGTTGCTTCGTCTGACATTATTATTTGCGCATTAGGAAATTGTCTCGTTAAATATAGAATTGTTTCACATGTGTAGTATCTTTATTTGCAAGCGTGGGGTATAATTCGTTGAAATGTTTGAATTTTGTATGCCTTAAATTTAATTATCTTTAAAAGTCGCGCTACTTTACTTTTCGACATCATCAATGTGCTGGTGATTTTACGAATAGATATTTTATAATTATTATTACTTAAAATTTCCCTTACAGCTAAGATTTCGTTCAGTAGCACGTCTGCTCGATTTCATGTCGCTTGATTCTCTCCAAAGAGCCTGTATCTCTAAACCGTTGCACCCATAACAAAATCGACTTTCTGGATGGCGGATTTTTTTGGTTTACTATACGAAATCTGCGTCTGGATATAGTTATTGATTTCGTTTCTGCATATGTAATTACTAAAAATGCATTTTCAGTTTAATTAAACATTTTAAAAATCGATGAAATTAAAAATCTGACAGCTGCATTTGACAACAAACTTATTTTTAATGGTTTACAAGACGACGTCTACATACTTTTGTTCCGAAGCACACTTGATAGTTGTGGGGTCGCATAACTACGAAGAATGGATAGCGATGGATGACGTCGAAAAGTAGAGGGACTTTTAAAAATAGCATTTCAACGAATTATCGTCACGCTTACGATCAAAGATACTAGATACACACGTGAAACAATTCTAGATTTAACGAGACAATTTCCTAATTCGTAATTAATAAAACCAGACGAAGCAATATTTCATGTAAACAGAAAGGTTAATTATTATGCAAGAGTTTACAAAGTTTATTTTAAAATCTATGAACTTAAAATAAATCTCCCCAAACTATGTATTTTTGAAAAGAAGAAGTGACAGGCTATCCAAGACCATAAAAATATATAGGGTGTCCCATTTAAAATAAAACAGTAATTTAATCCCAAAAAAATAGGTATTTGTAGCAATAAAGAAATTTGAAATAAGGTGCAAAGCAAGAATTTACAAAGTTAATTTTAAAATCTAAGAACTTAAAATAAATATCCCCAAACTATGTATTTTTGAAACGAAGAAGTGTTAGGCTATCCAAGATTATAGAAATATATAGGGTGTCCCAAAAAATAGGTTATTCTCCGTGATCCTAAGATAAATGAGAAAATTTGGCAACATTGACAAGAAACTCGGGGCAAATTTAAGCCACTCGGTGAAAACCCCATTTTGATATAATTTTTCATTTTCGAGCTATTAAGTCGCGAAATGTGTTACTTTTCCATGGGACACCCTGTATAATAAAACCTCCATTTGAAAATCTTTAGAGACGACTGAAGCAGTGGCGGCTCGCGGGTGAAAAAGTAAGTGAAGTGCAAATGAAGCAAGAAAAAATCGCAATAATTTCTTTTCCAGATTTTTTTTTATATGTGGAAGAGATAAAATATTTTTTACGACTTCCCTAAATTTTGTATACTAAATCAATTCTCCTGTCCTTCATAGCAGCAAATTTATTTATAACATCCTCATAAAATGGATGAGTTGCCCCAATCTCCTCCAGACATTCCTTTTGAATTGAAATATTGCGTAGAGAAGTAAGTCTTTTCTAAGATATTGTATTTCTTAAATAAGTTTATACACGTTTGAGGCAAAAAAAACTTCTTTTCACTGAAGCACTTGTCGATGGTATTGTCAAAATAAGGGAAAACAGTTTATATGCTTTGGTTAAAATATCTTTATTTTCACAAATTTTTTTTACTTGCTCTTGCAGCGATATATTCCAATTAGTCATTGGCAAAAATAAGACCAAGCTCATTTTTAAGTCGTTGACTTTTTGAAAATATTTCCCCATATAACTGTAACAAATTTTCGAACGGGCCAGTCGTAAAATTTAAACAATATTCGGAAAATTTAGCAGAATCTGCCAAACATAAAAAGTTTTTCAGAGTCTAGAAAGCTTAGTGTCATTTCCATTAAAATATGGTCCAATATTTCATAAAAAAGGTTCTATACTTAGCCCTAATTTCTTCAGGTGAAAGCTTAGCAAGCTCACGTTTGTAATGATTTATTTCTGTAATAGAATTTGCTTTATCAAACATGGTATTAAAAAAAAATGTTCATTTCTTTTTTTACAGAGCGCCTCACGACAGCGTTTTATATTGGATATGCAAAAATAAATGTCAAACGATTTTTTTTGAAGAACGCAACTTGAACAATCACATTTACTAATTTCGAATTTGAAGATCAACGAGTCTCTGTAACTGTTGGTATACGCCTCGTTGATGCAGATGTAAGAGCATACGTTCGTTTGGCTGAGTGATGAAAAAATGAGGGGATACCACTAAGGCTTGCAAAAAAATTCGACATTTAGAAATATTTTTAAACTTTGCTGCATCATGACAAATACAGCGCTTTTTCTTTTTATTTTTCATGGCCAGACATCATACTTGCGCCATCGTAACATTGCCCTATTAATTTATGTTTATAGTCAAATTGGTCCAAAATTTGATCCGATAAAGAATATAAATTCTCCGACGTTCTATCGGAGCTGACATTATAAAATCCTAAGAATCTCTCGACTACTGAACCTTCCGAATTAACCTATCTTAAAATTATGGAGCACTGGGAGGTTTGCGTAATATCAGTGGTGTCATCCACTTGCACAGAAAAAAACAGTGTTCATTACTAAATCAGAAATGCATTCAACTAAATTTAATTAATAATTAATTATTTCGTTTTGAATAGTTTTCGAGTCACCAGTAAAAACATTTTTAATTTTTTGTGATGATCTTTTAGTTCTTGGGAACTTCTCGATATTAATAAACCTAAAAGCTTTTTAAAATTCCCCCTATTTATTGACTCGCTGCTCTCAACATGGCCGCGAAAGACTAACTCTTGTTTTGTAAAGTACAAAACTGCGTCAATTACCAGGCACATAAAAAGTCTATTTAATCGGACGTTTTCGTTAAAGTGTATTTTATATAGTTTAGCATTTTCTTTTAAAGTGTCAGCTATAGTGCTAGGATTTTTTACAAATGTTTTTAGCATTAATTCGCATTTTAAATGCTCCGCCGAGTCTTCATGTTTATGTAAAGACCTTCATATATTTAACATACCTGCAAATCCTTCCTTATTCCACACTGAATATTTATTGTAAACTAGTAAACAAGGCCAGCAAAACAATTTTTGTAATATTTGGCTACTACATAACCATTTGTACGCCGAAAACCAGGATTACGATTAAAACTCTGATATTTTTCCTTCCATCGATTAAATGGAGTTTCCAAGAAAATGCAAACCACATCCGTGATCAAATTCATCAATAATGTAAATTAATAAACCCGACACCAAATAAAGTTGTAACAACACCATAAATAAATATAACACAAAACAGTCAAGCAAACTGAAAAGGAACTAACCGGTTGCAGCGAAATCCGCGAAAATAAAAATAAACAACCACCCCAAACTGAACGACACGTGGGTGTAGTGTACTGCGTTAGCAATTCACGGAGAGTGTTGTATGGTGCTGGTTAACATTAATCTTCCATAGGGTCGACGTCATCGCGTACGCGTTGTCATGGCAACGTATTAGGAAAATCGTAAACTAAACATAGCACCTCCAGCAAAGTCGAAGCGGTGTGCGCCACTGTTATAGTTGTTATAATAAAGTTCGATTGAAAGTTTTAAAAAGACATGCCGCCAACGGTCAAGTATATAAATATTTATTCGAGATGTACAGTTTATTTTTTGCCAATTAGGTGAATAAATGATTGTAAAAACTTAAATTTTAAGAGATATATAATAAATATAGTTAGATGTTTGCTTGTTTATATTTCCTGGTGAAGTTGCACTTCACCTACTTCACCTACTTCACCTGAATAGCGCCGCCACTGGACTGAACGGGCTTTTTCCCATTTTCTTTATTCAAAAGTTGATAAATCATTGCAAATTTTGTCACACATTTTCTTGTTTGGTGTCCTTGCCATGGGAAATATTCGGCGATACTCTCTTAATGCAAGTGCTGGACTTTTAATATTTTCAATGTAAGAGTGGCTTTTGACTTGAATATTGAATTAAAACAAACAAACGCTAAAATACAAATAAATTGACAAATTGTCAAAATAGTTATATTATCCATTCCATGGCCTGCTATAGTTTTTTCTCGTATGCAGTGTATATGAAAAAAATAGGTATTTTTATGATCATTTGCATAAATAACATGCATAACAAAGTGGGTGTTCTATTTAAAATAATCTACTTTTTTCACTTTAAAAAGGTGCAAAATTGATTTCGTAGTATGTCCACCCTGTATAGGTGTGGACAAAAATTTTGTATTACGTATATGCATTGATGCTTTATAAACCGGAAATCATCACCCAAATGCCCAATTTTAGATTTTTGCTATTTTTTGTAGTGATTTCAAAAATAGCTCCAGTTTTCAGAAAATCACAAATAACTTTAATTAACTCGGAAACTACAGAGAAATCGACTATAGTTTAAATTGGTAACTTATATTTATTTTTGACAAGGAATCAAATAATGGACAAAAATACAGGGTTTCCCATTTAAAATTTTATAGTTAATGTCGTCCCAGAAAAATTGGGACATGGAAACATTATATTATGAAAGAATTTCAAATTTGAAGAAACTTTTGTATGACATTTTTTCGTATCTATTTGGACACGTTTTTCAAAAATGTATATAAAGAAATAGAGACGTAAACATACGATCGTATAAACAAAAGAAACTGAAATATCGGAATCAATAAATCTTTAAGTTATCCTGTATAATTTGCTGTATTTTGAGTATCCTTATGGGCTTTATTTTGATTTTATCCCAACTGGACGACTACTGATGCTGATGTGTTACGTGTAACGTTAAAAAGATAGAGTTCTACAAAATTGCGTCTGTCTCTTTAATAAAAAGAGACAGGTTTATTTGAACAGTAGACTTGTTTTAGCTAAAAATGGAACTGAAAATTAAGTTTCGTAATTCTACGTAAAACGCGCCCATTCAACCATTTCAAAACATTTTCAAACGCTTTTTGAAGTTCCTCGTATAATATCATCTAATAATTTTAAGTTACTTTGAATAGATACCTTTGAAAGACAATACCGCAACCTTTTGGATGCCATATAGCTCGTGAAGGTTTTATCATTTTTAAGAAAGTTCTAGAAGTTTCAAACTTACTTAAAAATTTCAAAATTCTAGACAGATTTCCATGTGCGTATTAATATACTGCTTTTTTATGTTTTATTATTTATTATTATACATTGTTTAATCTATAAAGAAATCATGTCGAAACAATTAAGTTCTAACTAGCGTTGTGCGACATCTAATGAAATAAAATGAAATTAAACAAATTTAACATTGGGAACAAATCCATCGATCTCTAAGGCAGTTGCAAAAAAACTTTGTACATTTTATCTCTATTTCTTCCTATAAAAAAATTTATTATTTTGTACTTTACATTTTACACAATTGTAAAAGGCAACAAAAAGACATACAGCGCTATTTTCAAAAGAAATCTTAATTTGTATCAATGGTGCCCAGAATGCTTTAGATCATATATTTCAAAAGAAAATCTACAAAAATGTGATTTCTTAAACAATTAAGATTTCAAATGATTGTTTTAAATATTAGTTTAAAACATATGTTACCGTGATTTTAGAGTATACTGGGATTCCCACCAGCGCCGTTGAAAATGAACATAAAAACAAAAGCGGTTCAAAACTATGTCTCTCTACCTCATCCTTATCCAAGCCCAACTATAGAAAAGAATTAAAAAAAGATCGATTTAAAAAAACTGTCGATTCACAAAAAGTCACTGTATGTTACCTAATGAGAGGGAAAACGCTAAGATGAAAGGGGAGACTAAAACTATTTTGATCATGAGAAAACCAAACAGGGAAAAGCAAAAATAATTAAAAAAGAAGCAACAATAATAACAATGAACGACGATAGGATTTTAATTCATAATTTTAAAACGAGGAAAAATATAAGGTAGAGTTTAGAAACCTTTGTTGCAGCTGTTGTGTCTTATTATATTTTGAACCTCGATTGGTACTGGTACTAAAAATATCCCAAAAGTTACATACAGAAGATATTCGTAAAGCTTTATGTTTTAATATACCTAACCAAAGTTAAAACTTTAAATAAAATATATGTATTTTTCGATGGAACCCCCTATGTATTATTATTATTATTATTATTGTAATTAACTTGTCCTACACCTAAATTATATCTGAATTAGTTTTCAAGATATGACTTTCACTTAAACAAAACTTTGGAAATTCTGAATTGATATAAAAAGAAAATGGTTCGTGGGCATTCAAATACAAAATTACAAGATACAGGATTTAGCCTTGAATTTTTATTTAATAAAACAGTTAAATAAAAAAATGATGGTAAATTTGACCTAAACAAATAAAAAAAATATGTAAAAATATACAGAATGTTTTAAAATAATTTTTTTCCATTAATTTTGATTTTACATTTAATGAAATAGAACGATATTAACATTTTACGAATAGTTTGTTTCAATTTTTTTTTTCATATTTTCTGTATCAACCAAGACAGATGATCAACATATCATGAGAGTTTCCTAAGAGTTTAAACCAATAACAAAAGTAAGTATTTTATTATTTTTTCATTCATCCTTTTTACAATTAGACTGAATAAATATAATGCATTTCTTTAGATGATACTCTTTATTTATATATATCTCGTAATAATTGGTGGAAACCTATTATTAATTTAATATCGGTGTTTCACGCGACAAAAAACATTATAAATTTAAAAAAATATTTTTAATATGAGATATTTTGAACTAAATTAAAATACAAAAGGCTGGTAAAAATGTTATTTATAAAAGTATGACAACTTTTTTTTATTTTAAGAACAATTATAGTAAATATTCTTACCCTACTGCAGAGTAATTATGCCAATAAAATTACAACTTATAGTGTTTACAAAAAAAATGGAAGCCTAAAATCGATAGATTTAATTGATTTTAATGGGTTAGTAGGATCTAAGTCTAATAAAACACATTTTTTAATCAGCCGACGTTTCGAATAATATATGTTCTTCCTCGGGGCTCTGAAACCAAGAGGAGTTCTT
This sequence comes from Kuschelorhynchus macadamiae, assembly GCA_030620095.1. Taxonomy (NCBI): domain Eukaryota; kingdom Metazoa; phylum Arthropoda; class Insecta; order Coleoptera; family Curculionidae; genus Kuschelorhynchus; species Kuschelorhynchus macadamiae. The sequence goes on from JAUTXW010005169.1 coordinate 694,821, forward strand.
TTCGATTTTGATTTTTTTATAATAAATATTTTTTAGAACAAAACTTTAAGTTTTCGTCTTTCAGTGTCAGTTTAGACAAATATTAAGTTAAAAGGTTATAAATAATTTTATTTACTTGAAAAACAATACTTACAATTAGTGTAGGTTTTCAGTCACAAAAACGTTAATTTTTAATACAATAAAGAACACAGGACACTACAAGATAAACAAACAAGCACATTTATTTACAAGTATATCGGACCGAATACGACAGCCAACTGAATTTTGGTAAACTCTGATACGAATATAAATAGTTAGGATAAAGACAGCGAGTTTTACATTTTTTAAAATATCCTCTTCAGATTAAAGCATTGAGGTATGTAATAGACTTTTGCTATCTCGTTATGTAATTTTGTGTATACAGGGCGACCATTAAAATTTGCAACCTCAAAATCTAATATTTTACTTGACATTTTCAAAAAATGAGCATTCGGTATGAATACAACGTTATTAACCAACTCATTATAATTTCTACCAGATTTCGAAAAAGCAGGAGGTTATCAGTTTGACCCTATGTTTTTTTTATATTTGTACATCGATTACTCCACGATGTATTTACCAATTTGGATGAAATTCTCAGGGAATATTCAGCATATTGCCGAAGTTGTTCCATAGCAAAAAAAAGTGTTAAAAATGGTGGAATGGCGCCATTTTGTTTCTTGAGTCAAGTTATATTGCAAGAAATTTTTTAATATTCTACTCTCGCGTCTCGATTATACGAGTTCACCATTATATCAGGAAAAAATATTATGCAGTGGACCATTTGTTACACCCGATTTTTACAATAAAACTGGTATAGATAAAAAGAATGAAATAAAAATGTTTATATTATTTTTCACTTTTTAGTGCATTTTTTTGAAGTCGGTTTCAGTTTTCTATAAATTTTTTTATTTTACTCTTTTCAATTAGGTTATAATATGACGTACTTAGAGTCCTTCAATATATTATGTTCTTTTACTAATGGAATTAGGATCCTTTTTAATTTTAATCATTTCTTGGATCAGGCGTTTTTTAAGATTATTTCGACTTCCTCTCCTTCGAAATCGTAAGTATGTCCTTTATTATAAGTGCTGGAAAAATGCTGTTTTTTTTCATTGAGCTTATAGAAAACAGTTTATTTAAGAGTGTTTTCACTTTTAAAAGCCACTTTTTTGTCTTCATATGAGAGTAGCAATATAAGTTTTTCCGAGAAACTTCGGATGTAGTGGATTTTGTGGAAAGTTATATTCTCTGAAACAGTGAACGTTTTTAATGTACTGTATAGTATATTTTTTAACATTTGATTTATTAGCTTAACCCGGTAATTATTTTTAATCAAGAGATTTTTAATTAAGTTTAGATTTTTGTTTTCAAATGTCGGATGCGATAATTGTACAGCCTTATGTCTTAGGTTATTTAAATGTTAATTTTTTGTTATGAGAGGGGCCAGAAAAATAGTTTAAAAAATCTCTCAGAAAAGGTAGGTTTATGATACCAATCTGTAAAAATGTGTCAGGTATGTTGTCTTATGCACATTATGTCTAGAAATGGTAGAGATTTATCGTTTTCAATCTCAAGAGTAATCTGTAGATTCGGGTGGAAAGAGTTGAATGGTCTAACAATTCTTTAGTTTCATTGTGTGGTATTGAGATAATTATGTAATCAACGTATCTTCTGAACAACTAAAAAGTAAAAGAGAGTTGTGATAAACAATGATTTTGTAGCTCTGACGTTATTATATCTGAACAGGCAGAGGACCTGCAATTACCCAATGCCGAGACCACAGATCTGCTTGTAAATTATTTTCAATTTCAAATGTCAAGTACTAAAGTTGTGTGTACTTTTAAAAAATTAAATTAAATTAAAAAGGATCCTAATTTCATTAATAAAAGAACATATTTTAAATGGAACACCTTGTATTTTATGATATTTTTGGTTTCTACGGAAAATTTTAATGGTATTTTATGTAGCATGTCCTATACCTAGGTTCAAGCGTTCTTAAGATACTTGACCTTGAACCAAAATTGAGCCTTCGGGTACCAAATTTTAAAATCTCATATTTTTGTAAGTTTTGAAGATATAATTTTCATATTTTGCAGACGATCGGTAAATAATCTTAGGTTTCTATTTTTTTTATTGAATTTGTCTATTTTTATACAGGGTGTCCTAAATTCAGCGGCAAACATTCCAATTTTCAAAGCCGCTAAAGTCCGTTTTTTTAAATGGGACACCCTATAACTTTATGCACTATTAAATGTAGAATTTCATTTTCTATCGAACTGTATTAAGGTTCCCTATACCTATTCGTAACCATTTTCGAAATAATTGGGTTTTATAAAAATATCGTATGTATTTGCTTAAATGTTTACATGTTCCAATGGTGAGCCAGGGAAAAACAATTGAGATCCAATATCCAATATGTCAGTGATAAACTAAATCTTCTAAATTGAAATGGAAGAACGCTGCTATTCTCAATCTATTTTATATTCATGGAAATTGTTATAAAATTTTGGAGAGAACGTGTCGTGTGTTTAATGAACGCCACCCTGATTTGCCGCCAATGAACAAGTCAAAATTCAAGAGGATTGAAACGAACTTTTTGCGTTTTGGCAAGGTTAAAGTTACAAAAAATGTTCCGAAACCAGTGACAAATGCCGAGGATAACGTAATAAACACATTAGCTTATTTCCACCCAAACCCGCAAAGTTCAATACCGTCTGCAGAAAACGATTTGGGAATTTCTTCTTCACCTGTCCAAAGAATCTTGAGCGAACATCATATGCACCCTTCTTCCTTCCAAAACGTGCAAGCCTTGAGACCTGGTGATGACGTCCGACGAGTAGAATTTTGTGAATTCATGTTTTTGAAAATTCAAGAGGACCCTCAATTACTTTCAAAAATATTTTGGACCGATGAAGCGAAATTTTCTAGAGAAGGAATAACAAATAGAAGAAACGAACATTTCTGGGCAGCAGAAAATCCGCACGCTTTACGCGAAACGCGTTCTCAAGAGAGGTTTAGCTTCAGTGTTTTCGGTATAGTATTAAATGATCAAGTGCGGTACTGTATTTATGAAGACAATTTAAACAGTGATAAGTATTTGGAAATTCTACGAGGGACGGTTTCTGAATTTATAGAAGAAATTCCTATTGGTGAGCTGCAAAATTATTGGTATCAATTAGATGGGGCACCAGCACATAATTCCGCTGCAGTTTATCTCCAATTATCTCGAATTTTTGAAGATCGCTGGATTGGTCCCAATGGCCCTTAGAGATGGCTTCCGCGGTCGCCTGATTTAGCACCCCTAGACTTTTATTTATGAGGATTTATCAAAGGTAAAGTCTATGCTTACCCAGTAAATAACCAACAAGATTTACTGGACAGGATACGAACAGCTTTTGCCGAATTAGAAAACGGACAAATTCAACGGGCCACAGCAACTGTACAAAGAAGAATTGAAATGTGTCCTCAAATGAACGAACAGCATATAGAACATTTGTTATAATTCATTTTTATCATTTTATTTATTTATTGTTGATTGTTAGATTGCTATAATTTTTAAATTCACTAAAACAAGTTTAGAACAGTCTCGAACTTAGTAGATATGGTTAAAAATAATGTAAACCATTTATTACATTTTTTATAACTTTAACTTTTCCGAAACGAAAAAATTTCGTTTCAATCCTCTTCAATTTTCTCTTGTTCATTGGCGATAAATGAGGATGTTTTTCATTAAAAACATGGCACGTTCTCTCCAATATTTTGTAACATTCTCCGCGAATATAAAATAAATTGAGAATATCAGCTTTTGAGTGTTATTTTATTTTAATTTAAAAGTTTCAAATCAGCTGTCATGTTGAATAGAAAAGCACAAAAATTGTTTTTCCATGGCTTACTACGGGAAGGTGTAAGCATTTAGCAAATACATATGATAGTTTAATAAAAACCTGATTATTTCGAAAATGGTTACGAATAGGTATAGGGAACCTTAATACAGTTCGATAGAAAATTTAAGTCTACATTTGATAGTGCATAAAGTTATAGGGTGTCCCATTTAAAAAAACGGACTTTAGCGGCTTTGAAAATGTGAATGTTTGCCGCTGAATTTAGGACACCCTGTATAAAAATAGACAAATTCAATAAAAAAATAGAAACCTAAGATTATTTACCGATCGTCTGCGAACTATGAAGATTATATCTTCAAAACTTACAAAAATATGAGATTTTAAAATTTGGTACCCCGAAGGCTCAATTTTGCTTCAAGGTCAAGTATCTTAAGAACGCTTAAACCTAGGTATAGGACATCATTAAAATTCTGCATAGAATCCAAAAATATCATAAAATACAGGATGTTCCATTTAAAATAAGCAAGTTGACACCAACTTCCGGTTAAACCGGAAGTGACAGGAAGTTGAAAATATTTCAGAAAAGAAGCACCCCTTGACCTTACCTTAATCCCAAAATTTGAAATTTTTATCTAAATGGCATCATCAAAAACTTTTAATGAATGGGTTGCGATAATCTAATTGAAAAAAGCAAAAACATGTAAATCATTTATATTCTTATCAGATTTTACCGAAATTCAGTTGGCTATCGTAGTCCGACCGATACACTCGTATGATGTGCTTTTTTGTTCCTGTACCTATTCGTATGCTGTGACCTTTATTGTATTAAAATGAACATATATATATATATATATATATATATATATATATATATATATATATATATTATATATATATATATATATATATATACACTACGCATCAAAATTAACGTACCACTATAAATTGCACAACATTGCAATGTGGATTTTCTTGCGAACCGCTGAACGGATTTTGATGATTTTTTTTTTAAATGTAGATTTGTTTATAGCTAAAAACGCCGCGATGTGAGTTTTTATTAAAATTTTAGTTTTGAGCATGTATAGGGGCCAACAATGAGAGTAATTTGTCTCCAGAATATTTGAAACACCCTGTGGATCGTTTCAGCCGTAACAGCGGGTCTACGCTTGATACAAATTATAGCCCCATATTTTCTTAACAATTTGGTTTTTGTTTCAGGTCAATATCTCTATTTTTAAATGAAATACAGAGCAAAAGATTAAAGTAGTTTATTTTAACAATTTAACAACTTAAAATAGGGTAGGTCATGAAATGAACAAGTTTGACAAACTGTCATGTTTGTTTATTATGTGTCAATTTTATCTTTGAAAAGTGTTAAAATTTTGGCTGTCGAGCGTCAAACAAGGAATTTGTCTCGTGACGAATGCGTAGCAGCAATTACATTGGCCGAGGAAGGATTAAGCTGTAGCTGGGAGACTGGGAGTTTCTCATTCATCAATATCGCGCGTTGTTCACCGTTTTGAGCAAACTAACGATCACAACCGACGCCATGGGCAAAGAAGGCACCGAGGAACAACAGTGAACCAGGATCGTTTTATTCGGTTACGTGCTTTGAGAGAACGTTTAGTAACAGCAAGAAATCGTCAGGTAAAACGTAACGCTACACATAACGTCCAAATAAGTGTATCCACTGTACTTGCAGAACAGAATTTAAGATTCCGAATTCCAGCAAGAGGGCTGAGGTTAAACGCAAACCATCGTAGAGCGAGACCGCAATTCGCCAGACAGCATGTAAACCGGAATCTTGAGGATTGGGAGCGAGTCTTGTTCACGGACGAGTCGACGTTTTGTTTGTTCAGCTGACCGACGCGTACGAGTACTACGCAGGCCAAATGAACGTTATTCACAGTGTAACCTTCGTCAAACCACGCTATTTAATGGAGGTTCTGTAATGGTTTGGGGAGGAATTTCTTTGACTGCCCGAACAGAACTTATTTCTCTACAGGGTGGTCCATTGAATAGTGAACGGCACGTTATTGATATCTTATCCGAACATATTGTTCCTTTTGCTCCTTACATAGGCCAACATTTCTTGTTAGTGCACGACAATGCAAGACCCCACGTCGCTTGTATAGTGCAAGAGTATTTACATGAGGTGGGTATTGAGACTCTGGACTGGCCTGCAAATAGTCCAGACCTCAACCCTATTGAACATTGGCGGGACATCATAGACAGACAACTTAGAAATCATCAAGCCTTACCAGCCTCTCTTGATGACATTCAAATTTCAATCAGAATAGAGGCGGAAACACGAGATATTGATATTCTCAATTTTTTTCTAATTTTGTCCTTGCCACCAATATTGTTATAATTGTTATTTTTAAGTTGTTAAAATAAACTAGTGCGCTTTAATCTTTTGCTCTGTATTTCATTTAAAAATAGAGATATTGACATGAAACAAAAACCAAATTGTTAAGAAAACATGGGCCTATAATTTGCATCAAGCGTAGACGCGCTGTTACGGCTAAACCGATCCACAGGGTATTTCAAATATTGTGGAGAAAAATTACCCTCAATGTTGGCCCCTGTATATGCGTAAAACTAAAATTTTAATGAAAACTCACATCGCGGCGTTTTTAGCGATAAACAAATCTACATTTAAAAAAAATTCATCAAAATCCGTTCAGCGGTTCGCAAGAAAATCAACATTGAAATGCTTGCAATTTATAGTGGTGCGTTAATTTTGATGCGTAGTGTATATATATATATTATATATATATATATATATATATATTTGTTCATAACTATAAATAATAATTATATATAAACCGACATTGAGAGGCGAAGACTGACTTATAATATTAATTGCTCTGTTTTTATACATATTTTGTTCTTAAAAATATTTATTATAAAAATATCAACATTGAAAAGAACTTTTCTTGGCTTCAAAGCCCTGAGGAAGAATATATTTTATTCGAAACGTCGGAATTTAAAAAAGGTGTTTTATTAAACTTACCAACCCATCAAATCCACAAGATTAAGGATCATTATCATTAAAAAAAACCTAAAATCGATTTTAAAGAAAAAATTAAAATTTTAAAGAAAAAATTAATACAATTTGATGGAATTTCCTATGGATGGAGTTTTTAACGGGTATTAAGCGCATCCCTTAAGATTTTAAATTAATTATCAATTTTTTTTTTAAATTATCGCGCATACAAAAATTGACCAAGACGTTTCATACGGTTCCTAGTTTCCAGAATGTATTATTATTTCGCTAGTTAAAATTAGACTGTATCTAGTTTTGTTTTGTTTAATAGAATTTGTGGAAGAAGAACATGTAATATTAAAGAACTAGTCTAGGCACTATTACAAAAATAATAAAAGCTGCTGATCAGTCATGGTCAAACTTTCTTTATATTTTCGTATCATTTTCTTTTTAAAAAATATAGATAAATGATCAGATCATTACTGGTACAATAAATAACTAGGACGAAGAATTAAACAAAAACGACAAGCAAAATAACTGTTAAATTAGGAACATAAAACTGGGAGAAATTTAGTAAAATTACAAAACGTTTTCAAGATACTCTAAAGAAAAATAACTAAACGGAAAAATACTAACACCAAACATTTAATTTCTTGCAACAATCATTCCACTTTTCTTCAAAAATGCAACATTTAAAAATATTTTTTTAACGACCTTATAAGTAACAGAAAACATAAATAAATTGTTCTGTTTATAAAATGGTTGTTTAAGATTTTTCTAGAGATGTTCTCAGGTATGTATCTGGAGAGAAATGGAGTCATAAATAAATATAAATACCCAGTATTCTATAACGCAAAATCATGCATACATTTGTGATAATAATAATTTTAAAATAATTAGCCAATCATTTAAAACCTACTTTTGATATAAAAAAATATTTATATATTTCGATTTATACGATTTATACGTACAAGTGGTATAAAAGCGTAACCACACAAGTATGTTAATAACGATGTATCAGAAGTGTATCATACAAAATTTTATTTACCATCGTTTAAAATCTTATCCGAGTTATAATATAATTTACATTTTCGTGAAAAGATTACCTACAAATTACCTCTGTTACCTATACTTACATACCATAGCAACCAAGTAACTAAGTTTTTATAAAAACACATTAGAAAATAATGCTGTTAAACAATTTGTAATTTGTCACAAAGTTTGGAACGAGTTTAATATCATTCTGGATCTTCCATCCGACATGGAAAAAGTGGCTAACGGCGCAATTTCTAGTCTTCTGCCGGAAAAATAATAATAATAATAATAAACGTCTTTTATTAATAAATTCAACACTTATGTTACAAAACAATATCAAAACTACGGTAGAACCAAGGCGCAGTCTAGCCTGAGGCTACTCTACTGAACCTTAACTCACCGTGTTACAAAAAATATATATTTGCCTAAACTATATATTATTACAGAGTGCAGATGTCAATCAATGTTACAATAAATTAATTTCTTAAAACAAAATTATAAAAAAAAAAACGGGAGTCATCATATTAATTCTACAAAACACTATATAAAACAATAAGAATATACGTACATAATATAATTTACCAGAACGACGAAGTTTCCTTATATAAAGGTGTGAAGAAGCAAAATAATATAACATATTTATTGGTGTTGGCACTGAGCCGTAAATAAATAATTTTTATAACGTTTTTTAAATACTGTTTCTTCAAGACAAGTAAGTTCATTTGGTAAAGAGTTATAAAGTTTAATACCATTGTAAGTAAATGACCTCTGAAACATGGCAGTCTGGTGACGGGGTACTGTTATCTTATTGATAGATCTGACATTTCTTGAATGAATATTTACACGAAATAGAAACTTGTTTCTTATAGACAAAGGTAATACAGGGTTTTTTAAGATCTTCATGGCAAAATTACCCAAGTGAAGTGTTCGGCGGTTCTCCATTTTCAACCAATTCAGCTCCTTTAATGTATGAGAGATATGGTCATATTTTCTTAGATCCAAAATAAGACGTGAACAGGTATTTTGAACTTTCTGAATTCGACTTTTGTCCGTTGAATCAAGACAGGGTCCATACACAAAATCACAGTAGTTAAAATTAGATAGAACAAGTGATTCACAAAGCATTTTGCGTAAAGAGAAATCAAGTATATGTCTACTATTGTATAAAATTGACTTCTGAATTAGAGATTTAATATATTCCTTAAAACGCAATTTAGTATCCAATATAATACCCAGGTTTTTGGCAGAGTTAACCATTGGGAGCATGACTCCATCGAGACAAATATTTAGATTCTCATTCAAAAATTGCTTGTTAATTATGCTTATATGCTTATAAGATTTCAAAGGATTTAATTTTAAGTTGTGCTTCAAAGAAAGTTGTTTTAATAAGTTTAAATTTTCATTTATTAAATTGGATGCATCTTCGTAATCAGAATGTTTAAAGTGAAAATATATTTGTGTATCATCAGCGTAGGCTTGAACTTTACAGTGTTTCAATGAACACAAAATATCAGCTGTATAGATAATAAAAAACAGGGGCCCAAGAATGGAGCCCTGTGGTACACCTGAGTAGATTTGAACTTGTTCTGAAAATGCGACATTGTAAACAATTTTTTGATATCTATTTAAAAAATATGATTCAACTAGATCAATCCATGCTTGAGAAAATCCATAATATTTAAGCTTTGCTAACAAAAGTGCGTGATTAACCGTATCAAAAGCCTTCAAAAAGTCTAGGAGAATTAATGCAGTATACAGTTTTTTATCAATAGCACAAATTATATCGTCTGTTAAGCCTACCAAAGCCACCGATGTACTGAAATCTTTTCTAAAACCACACTGACTTTCTGGTATAATATTATTAATCATACAATAGTGAAATAACTGTTTATACAAAATTTTTTCGAAAATTTTAGAGAGAACCAGTAGAATGCTGATAATTCAAAGATCATTAAAATTTATTGGATTTTTAATCTTTGGTAAGGGTTTTCCAATGGAAATTTTCCATTGATCTGTAAATAATTTGCCTTTATGCAGCAGTTAATAATGTGTGTAACAGATTTATCTATAAATGGAGTGCAGTATTTTAACATTTTGATAATAATATTATCCGGGCCTTATGCATCCGCACGGATATCTTGAATTATCTTGTGAACTTCCGATATTTCTGTCAATTGAAAACTAAATTGAGTATTATTCTTTAAATAAGAATTATTTTCATATTTTTTTTGCGGTACATTCGGACACATCTTAAAGAAACTTACCAAAATATGCGCTAATTTCATTTGGATCCGACAAATGTATGGGAATACTAGATTGCTTACCAGAGCATAAATTGAATGATCCTAGAGATTTCCAAGTTTTTCTAGGGTCTCGTTCTGTACAAATAGAATTCAAATATTGACGCTTTTCCCTTCGTACTAAAACACAGCGAAATTTCTCAAGCGTTTATAATTCTCCCAGTCCTCAACTGACCGCGTCTTCTTAAAATCATGCAAAGCGCGTTCCCTTTGTTTCATATAGAGTTTAACGTTAGGTGTAACCCAAGGAGACCGAGGTTTAGTGACTCTGACTACTTTAAAAGGGGCATGTCTATTAAAAAGAGAAAGTAAAAAGTTATTAAAATGTGTAATTTTATTGTCTATATTAATTTCATAAAACATTTCATCCCATTGTATTAAATAGAGGTCTTGTAAGAATAAATTAATGTTAAAATTTGTATAGTCCCTATGGGTAATAATTTTTGGCACCAAATGAGACTTCTCGATCTTTAAACAACAATAAACCAAGCAGTGATCTGAAACTTCCCCCACAGATACAACTTCAGATCTCGTTAAGCATAGACTCATTAGTTATAAAAATAGGATCTAGCAGAGAAACCGATGTTTTGGATATTCTAGTGGGCTCATTGATTATTTGAATAAAGTTATAGTTTTCAAAAAGAGTAGTGAGAGGGTTGTCTAGATTCAACAAATTAATATTAAAGTCCCCCAGACAAATTATTTCATCAACAGTAGGATAAATACTGGAGAAAATATTGTCAAAGTCATTTGATATTTCATTAAAATTTGTATTTGGCGGAGGATAGAAAACACAGAATGCATAATATTTATTTTTTAATTTAAGCTTCAGAGTGAAAAATTCAAGATAATTTGTTACATTAAATTCAAATGTAATTAATTCTGTATGTAAATTTTGTTTGATATAGGCGGCAACCCCACCACCCCTACCCACTCTATCTCTATGAACCAGTCTATAGCCAGGAATGTCAAAAACATTGATGCCGTCATCACCAGTAAGCCATGTCTCCGTAAGAAACAAAACATCAAAATCGTACCTTACAATTATGGTCTTAAACTCCTGGAAACCTGTAAATATAGACCGTATATTCAAATGGCCTAGCTTAAACAGTAAATTATGTTCAAGTTCAATAAAAAACAAGCAACTCCCAGTAAAATATATGTTAAACAGATAAACTAATATGGATCGCTATCGAACAATCAGGGGCAAAATATGAATTGGCCTATTCCCGGTATCAGAAATGGTGTAAAGAAAAGAACGTAAAACTATCTCCAGTGAGAAGGCATTGTTGGTTTATTTTAATGACCTATACAAAATTCAAAAAACATCCTCTCTTGGGCATACTATTCAATGTTGCGGAGTGTGATGTCTATTAGAAAAAATGTGGATACTAATAAATACTTGAATTTAACTGCGTTAAAAAAAAAAGTCGGAATGATATAGACCTATAAAATCGAAGATACTAACGAAAAACGATATTGGTAGTTTTCTGCAGGAAGCTGATAAAAACATGTTTTCTATGGCGAAAGCAGCAGTTATTGTTGGACTAGCAGGCGCATGTAAAAGAGAAGAGCTGACAAACTTACTCTTGGAAAATGTGAAAGATAAAGGTGCGTGTTTTCGATTTGTAATACCATTCACGAAGACAAAAATACCTCAAGAGTTTTTTGTAACATCAGGAGACATTAAAGGTTTAGATATGGTGGAAATTGTCCGAGATTATATCAAGTTACTCCCTAAACGGGTTGATCATGGTCGCTTCTTCGTGTGCTATAAGAACGGTAAATTTACAAAACAGGCAGTGGGAATAAACACTTTCGGAAGTATGCCTAAGACTATTGCTTTCGTTTTAAAATTATCCAATCCAAAACAATATACCGGTCACTGCTTTAGAAAGTCTTCTACATCACTATTAGCCAACACCGGAGTGGAAATTTTGACTGTAAAGACGCACGGGGAAGTATAATCGGAAATAAGGAAAATGAACTATGAACATATTTAATGCAAGTTCATCGCAAGTTAAGTCATTTTCATCAAGAACATCTGGTATTAATTTAAATACCTGCAAAAAATACACGTATTTTCTTTAATTCTGTTTTAATATTAATATTAGTAAAGTTTATACAAAGTCAATTGAAATTGCTCAAAAATCGGGGTACGATCAATTTACCACAAAACACATTTAAAGAAAATAGTATTATTTTTTTTTCCTAACACTGGAACCTGTGGTGGACGATAGATCAAAATATAAGAGTTCTTACCACACTACACCACAACTTGTTACGTTCTGGACACGCGTTTCGCTAACCAAGTTAGCATCATCAGCAAATGATATAAACTAAAGTAACTTAACCTAACCGAGACTATTTACAGGTAAATGTGGTCACACTTGGTTGCGCCCGACTGCACCGTTGTCAAGTAAACAATAGAGGGGACTATAGGGAATAGGCCCTCTCTCTTTATTTAGTGCTTTCTTACCACATTTAACTATTTCTATACTCTCAAATGCATCCAATAATCTATTATTAGATACATTTTTAAGCAACTTGAGATTATTTATTCCTATTTGGTGATTGTTTTCTAAAGCATGTTGGGCAACGCTTGACTTTTCTCTTCTTCCGTATCTTAAATGTGCCATGTGTTCTTTAAAACGAATGTTTATGGAGCGTTTAGTTTGCCTAACATATTTTAGATCGCAGTCATTACGGCTAATTTCATAGATGCCACTCCTCTCCTTCAAGTCGACTTTGCCTTTAGGGTTTCCAAGGAAATTTTTCAAACTGTTCTCCGTTTTGTAGGCTACTCTAAAACCTACGTTTTTAAATACTTTTTCTAGACCTTTCGTATATCTGGGATCATATGGGATTACTATGAACTTATTGGGAGCCTCAGGTGCTTGAAAAGTAGTGGCATCTTTTAACATTTTCTCATGCTTATGTCTATTTACTAATTTATGAGACCTATTGTTTCAGCTGTTGGATCACCAACGTACAATATTTCAAAATGGTTAGTAGAAGAATTCAGCAGATCAAATATCTCGTACGATAACTTTGAGGTTACTAACTTGTTACAATTCTTAGATAAAATTAAGAATGCTCACTTAAAAGAAGGTGAAATTTTAATCTCTTTTGATGTAAGCTCATTGTTTCCTAGTGTACCCATACCACTAGCTTTAGAGTACCTAAAGGAACTACTTGAAATCAATAATTTGAAGAAAGAAATTATTGATGAATATTTACTTCTTACAAAATTACATTTGAATCAAATTTTTTTTTCAGTTCAACAATAAATATTATCAACAACTTGAGGGAACTGCGATAGGCAATTGTTTATCTCCGTTTCTTGCAAATTTGTTTATGGGTAGATTAGAAACCCAGTTCAAAAAAGAACTCAAGTATTTCCCAAGGGTGTGGTATAGATACGTAGACGATATATTTGCTATTTTTGATACTAAAACAGAACATTTGGACACTTTCTTAGAAACATTAAACAATAAATATCCTTCCATTAATTTTACGTACGAAAAGGAGAACAATGGGCAGTTACCTTTTCTCGACACGTTAGTTATTAGAAATAACGATAAATTAGAATTTGATATTTATAGGAAATTTACTAATACTGATAGGTATATAACATCCGACTCATTTCATTGCCGTCAACACAAAATGGCGGGATTTCATTTCTTAACTCACAGATTAGTCAATTTTCCATTAAGTAAAGAACGTTTTAACAATGAAATGAATCGGATTTAAAATATAGCTAAAAGTAATGTATATAATAGTAATTTTGTACATAAATTAGTAAATAGACATAAGCATAAGAAAATGTTAAAAGATGCCACTACTCTTCAAGCATCTGAGGCTCCCAATAAGTTCATAGTAATCCCATATGATCCCAGATATACTAGAGGCCTAGAAAAAGTATTTAAAAACGTAGGTTTTAGAGTAGCCTACAAAACGGAGAACAGTTTGAAAAATCTCCTTGGAAACCCTAAAGACAAAGTCGACTTGAAAGAGAGGAGTGGCATCTATGAAATTAGCTGTAATGACTGCGGTCTAAAACATGTTGGGCAAACTAAACGCTCCATAAACATTCGTTTTAAAGAACACATGGCACACTTAAGATACGGAAGAACAAAAAAGTCAAGCGTTGCCCAACATGCTTTAGAAAACAATCACCAAATAGGAATAAATAATCTTAAGTAGATTAAAAATGTATCTAATAATAGATTATTGGATGCATTTGAGAGTATAGAAATAGTTAAATGTAGTAAGAAAGCAAATAGGAATAAATAATCTTAAGTTTATTAAAAATGTATCTAATAATAGATTATTGGATGCATTTGAGAGTATAGAAATAGTTAAATATGGAAAGAAAGCACTAAATAAAGACAGAGGGCCTATTCCCTATAGTCCCCTCTATTGTTTACTTGACAACGGTGCAGTCGGGCGCATCCAAGTGTGACCACATTTACCTATAAATAGTCTCTGTTAGGTTAAGTTACTTTAGTTTATATCATCTGCTGATGATGCTAACTTGGTTGTGGTGTAGTGTGGTTAGAACTCTTGTATTTTGAATTATTTTTATTGACAGCTCCTCATATTGGTCCTCCTCTGGTCAACGTGGACTTGATGTGTGCCTGTCAGCGAATTATTCAACCCTCACTCAATTGGTCAATGACAGGTTTTCAGTGGTTCCAAATTTCTATGGGTATGGGCGATAACTGATAAAATTTAACACGATATTTTTATAGGCGCGTAAATTTTTGTATTCTTAAATTGCAAAAGGGTAAAAATTCCGATGTAGAAGTTCTATAAGAAGATATTTATCAGATCTTATTTTGTTTATTTATTTTATTTTAAAACTTCGAAACTGTTATACAGGGTGTTTTAAAAAATTGGGTCGCTGATTAATCACGATCTTGCTCAAACGCTTGCCGTAAAAAACGGAATTTTAGTACACGGATCAACTGCAAGGTGTAGAGGTTCGGAAAGAAGGGATTTTTCAAAACTTAAGTTACAAGGTGATGAAACCACCCCTTAAATAATACAATATATTTTATTTAAGTTAGTTTTTCGAAAAACGCTTGAATAGGTGTTATTTATTTTTATTTTTTACACATTTAAAGATATTTAAAAAATGAATACAGAGTGTTTAAAAAATCGGGTCACTCTTGACATAAAATGCTGAATTTTGATATAGAGGTTGATTCTACGGTGTAAAGATTTGACAAGAGGGGTTTTTCGAAACTTAAATTTCAAGGGGATGAAACCGCCCCTTGAATATTAAAATCTTTTTTATTTACAAAACGGTTAGTTTTTGAAAAAAACGCTTGAATAAGGGCATTTTTGTATACGAGCGTAGAGGTTCGATAAGGTATGATTTTTTAAAAGACTTGTAAAAGGGTGAAACCGCCCCTTAAGTATTAAATTATTTTCATACTTTACATATTATAAGATTTTTTAAAAAATTATACAGGGTGGTTCAATATTGGGCCATTGATTAATCACAATCCCACTCAAACCTCTTGACGTAAAACGCTGAATTTTGGTACAGAGGTTGAATGTATGATGTACAGATTTGATAAAAGGGGATTTTACGCACCTCAAATTTCAAGGGGTAAAACCGCCCGGCCCCTGCAATATTACACTTCTTATTATTTACAAAACGGTTAGTTTTTCAAAAAAAAAGCTTTAACAAGTGTATTTTATTTTATTTTTTACATATTTTAATTTTTTTTAATGTATACAGGGTATTACATAAAAACGTATCTTAAGTGGTACTTAAATAAGACGATTTAAGTACCTTTTTCTACCCCTTTCATTGTCGACATACGCGAACGAAGTCGCGGGTACCCGCTAGTAGTTATATATGTAAAATAGTGAATGTACCCTCAACGTCCGTTAAACGTTCTTCAGTAAACTAGAGATATGTACATAAGATTATTTATTTTAATACCACGAATTGTTTTTTAAATATTATTTATTTTCCTTTTGCAATATACAAGAGTCGATAAAGTGGCTTTACCCGGAACTTTCCTCGTAACTAAATTGCTAATAAGTTTATAACAGTTATATTATTCTTAGTATGTGTCACTTTTCTTGATAAAAATAAGTATATATACTCATATATGACCCATATATTTACTTTTTGATACAGGATTATTCACGGTGAATGTCCTATTAGAAGTATTTGAAGAACCAATAAACAGACTATCTTGAACATTTGGCTCTGGCCATAGGTAAATATAAACTCTATTTTTAAAATATTTTAAATTATACGGTACTGCCGCTTCTAACTGAAACCGATATCAACATCCGTTTTCTAAATGGAAGGGCCTGTATATTATTGCGATTTTATATTGGCCTGAAAATTCTAAATATTTTTTTTGATGTTTCCTATACCTAAATTCAAATTTCGAGAAAATGGAGGATAAAAATTGACATTTTTGACGTTTTAAAGCTCTATAGCTCCTAAACGACTTAATTTGCAACAAAATGGATTTCAATTTTCGATTTTGCTTTTTAGTTGGCTATCTCCTGATACCAATTTTAAATTTGACAGAAGCTGTCAAAATTTGACATTTCCTGTCGAAGTTAAAATTGGTATCAGATGATAGGTAACTAAAAACTAAGATAGGAAAGTGCAATCCGTTCTGCTGTAAGTTGAGGCGTTTTGGAGTTACAGAGCTTTAAACAGTAAAACATGTCAATTTTCAGGTGCCAATTTCTCAAAGTGAATTTAGGTATAGGAAATACCATGCAATAGTGTTTAAAATTTTCAATTACATTACAAAAATGCAACAATATACAGGGCATTTCATTTCAACACCGCAAAATTTAAAATATTTTAAAAAGAGAGTTTATGTTCAATTATGTGTAGAGGCAAGGTTTGAAAGTACTGTGTTTATTGATTCTCCAGATACATCTAATTGGACACTCACCGTGAATGACGCTATATATATACAATATAACTTTATCGATGAGATCCAATATATATATATATATATATATATATATATATATATATATATATATATATATATATATATATATATATATATATATATATATATATATATATATATATATATATATATATATAAAGAGAAACAGAAATTTCAATTTCTGTGTGGTTCATGGTCGTAAAAAGTTATACAAAACGAAACCAGTAACGGTAAGGATTACTCCTTCACCATTTTGTCGAGAATCGACCAAAACATGACGCTATGTTTGTTTCCAGGGCCAAGATGCCATCTGCTACCGTGGTATCTGCCCTGGCAAGGCTCATCACGCAGTTTCCTTGGGGGGTATCGGTATTAAAACCGAAATACCCAAACCCTGAAACAAACAAGGAGTCATGTCATTCGACTTTTGAAAGTCGACGAGGGAAATAGGCAACCAGTGGCGCCATCTGTAGGTACTATGGTGCAACTAAATCGCTTTAGATGCGACCTACTTTGGAGCACAAGACGACACATCTGTGCAAAAATAAAAGAGAAACAGAAATTTCAATTTCTGTGTGGTTCTTGGTCGTAAAAAGTTATACAAAACGAAACCAGTAACGGTAAGGATTACTCCTTCACTATTTTGTCGAGAATCGACCAAAACATGACGCTATGTTTGTTTCCACGGCCAAGATGCCATATATATATATATATATATATATATATATATATATATATATATATATATATATATATATATATATATATATATATATATATATATATATATATATATATATATATATATATATATATATATATATATATATATATATATATATATATATATATATATATATATATATATATATATATATATATATATATATATATATATATATATGTATATACAGGGTGTCCGGGAAAATGTGGGAGATCTCTCGGACTCAGATAGAACATTAAAAAATAAGATGATAAGTTCCCATAAATTTTTTTCCTAGCGGCCCTCCCTACGGAGATACGGCCCCCTAAAGGACCCCACTGGAAATCGGTTTTTCTAGAATAACTTTTAAACGACTCAATATAATTTAACGAAAATTTAATATGATAAACAGTAGTAAGGACCTCTCAAAATGCTTCCCTTAAAACATAATTAGCTTGTTTAGTTTACCAGGGACGGACTAGATTGTACATTTTAACGCTCAAATTTTTAACACCCTGTATGATAAGGAGTTAAAAAAAATAAATTTGGATACCTTGAACATTAAGCTAAAGAAAAGGTGCTCTTGTTCATTGTCGATAAAATGAACCGTTTTCGAGAAAAAAAAATAATAAAAGAATACAACTTTGGGAGTATTAAATATGTTTTGATCCTGAACAACCTAATACGCTATATAGAAAAAAGTCAATTAAAAACTTCATAAGTGGGTTCAACATGTGCTCCGTGATTTGTGATGCACTCGCGGGCACGACGAATAGAGGACTGCTGTACTCGCCACAACAACCCAGCATTGTTCCTTATCATATCGCAATGAAACGTGATTCTCTGTAAAAGTTCCTCCCTAGTAGCAACCAGAGAGGAATACACCAAGGTTTTGAGATGACCCCACAGGTAGAAATCCATTGGCGTTAGGTCGGGAGACCGTGGAGGCCAGGCAATGGGACCTCCTCTGCCTATCCAACGGTTTCCATAGACGTTATTTAGGTGGTCCCGTACAGCAACGCTAAAATGGGGTGGGGCTCCATCATGCATAAAATGCATCCTTTGGCGGGTTTCAAGTGGCAAATGCTCTATTGAATCTAGAAAAGCGTTCTGAAGGAACTCTAAATAAAGTTCACCATTCAATCGTGCCGGTAATACGCATGGTCCAATGAAAAAATTGCCGATTATTCCTGCCCAAACATTAATGGATTAAAACTGATGTTGATGATGATGAACGACAGTGGCATGAGGGTTTTCATCAGCCCATACATGCGAGTTATGTAAATTTACAATACCATCTTTGGTAAATCCTGCTTCATCGGTAAAAAGAATAATGCTAATGAAGTTTGGGTTTGTTCGTTGTTGATCTAACAACCAGTTTGCGAACTGGATTCTTCGAGGAAAATCTTCAGGAAGTAGTTGATGCACTTTTTGCAGATGATAAGGGTATAACAACTGTTCTTTAAGTACTTCAGCAACTGTACTTTTTGACACATGAAGCTGCGCGGCTAATATTCGAGTGCTTATTGAGGGAGTATCAGCTACAGTATCCAAAATATCTTCCTCCAATTTCACCGTACGTACTGTTCTCCTCACACCAGCATCAGTACTCCTTTTCCCAAAACTTCCTCAAAATAATTAATGAACGTCAATAATGTTACCTTATTAATTGAGAATTGCCCACCAGTTTCTCTTAGACGTTGGTCAATTCGCTGAAATGTTTTCTCATTTGGAATATTGCGATTAGGATATCTTTCTCCATACAACCTTCTTGCTTCATAAGCATTGCAAGATGCAAGTCCGTACATAAGATGCATATCTGCATACTCACTAAATGTGTATCCCATTATCGAATTAAATTTACCAAGGTATTCAAAATTTAATAAATTAATATCGAAGTAGGTACAAAAAGATCAACGTGTCAAGAAGATTTCAAATGCACACGTCAATGCGAGATTATTTATTTCGTACCATAGTAACGTTTGTAAAAAAGTGCATTCTTTAATACTGATAAGTAAACAATAATAAAACATTAATACTTTTATTATTTTTTTTCTCGAAAACGGTTCATTTTATCGACAATGAACAAGAGTACCTTTTCTTTAGCTTAATGTTCAAGGTATCCAAATTTATTTTTTTTAACTCCTTATCATACAGGGTGTTAAAAATTTGAGCGTTAAAATGTACAATCTAGTCCGTCCCTGGTAAACTAAACAAGCTAATTATGTTTTAAGGGAGTATTTTGAGAGGTCCTTACTACTGTCTATCATATTAAATTTTCGTTAAATTATATTGAGTCGTTTAAAAGTTATTCTAGAAAAACCGATTTCCAGTGGGGTTCTTTAGGGGGCCGTATCTCCCTAGGGAGGGCCGCTAGGAAAAAAATTTATGGGAACTTGTCATCTTATTTTTTAATGTTCTATCTGAGTCCGAGAGATCTCCCACATTTTCCCGGACACCCGGTATATATATATATATATATATATATATATATATATATATATATATATATATATATATATAATGTGTTTTCATTCCGGGTGTACATCCGTTCACTACTGTCGTTCTGAAAAGAACAGTTTTGCTGACGTTTCGCCAGTCTCTATTCGGACGCGAGAAAGAAAGCTTCGAAAATGCCAAATGTGATTTTGGCGAAACGTCAGCAAAACTGTTCTTTTCAGAACGACAGTAGTGAACGGATGTACACCCGGAATGAAAACACATTGTATTTTTCCATCCGTGAAGGAGTAAAAATCAACATATATATATATATATATATATATATATATATATATATATATATATATATATATATATATATATATATATATATATATATATACATATATAGTGTGTCTACTTAAGTTCTCTACATATGGGAAACTTTTTTATTAGTACTTTAAAATATTCAAACTTGAGATTGCATATACATTAATTTTATTTTATAGCAAAATGTAATACAAAATCTTACTTAGAATAAAAAAACATATCTAGCACTAGATTCGTTGCTTCCTATCTGAAATCACTTCTTAAGGAATGTAAAACTTTGGCTTCTTACTGGCAAGTCCAGTTTCTTACTTTTGTTCCTACCTACATACCAGCAAAATTTCTTTATTTATCGATTGTTGATAATGGCATTGTCACTGCCATTGTCAACCACAATATTGTATTACTTTATTGAAACATCAGTTTGAATATTATAGTAAAAAGAAATGCCGCTGAAATTAAGCAAAGAAGATAAAATTGAAATAATTTTAATTGTCGGAGAAAATTAAAAAACATTTCGAGAAGCTGCAGACATTTTTAACAACAGACACCCCGATAAAATTATACATTTCGCAACAGTGGGGAATATTTTAACTAAATTCAAGACTTTTAGAAATGTAGAAAATAACTTCACTAATTTTAATTCTAATAAACATTACATGTAAATAACTTAATTAACAATAAAAACTAACTGTTCCGTCACTGCACATTTGCCTCAACATATCCACCATCTCTTTCCATACAGGTAACCGTTCTTACAGAAAATTCTCTTAAAACGTTTCTAATCATGGCAGGCGTTATGTCCTGTATCTCTTCCCTAATTAGCCTCTCCAAATGATTAACATTCTGAAATGGCCTCTTTAGATACACTTTCTCTTTTAAGGAGCCATAAAAGAAATAATCAAGAGGGTTCAAGTCCGAAGATCTAGCTGGCCAGAAAATACTAGAATACCTGTCGATTACTTACGTCCATTAAAGATAAAATTTAAGTATTGTCTTACATCCCTTGCTCCGTGGCATGGTGCGCCATCCTGCTGGTACCATATTTGGAATCTCTCACTTATGGGTAGTTCATGAATAAAATCGTACAAGTAAGTATTTAGAAAATCCAAGTAGCGTTGACTATTTAAATTATGTCGCAAAAAAACTGGTCCAATTACTCTATCTTTATAAATTCCGCACCACACATTTGTTTTGAATGAATACTGATCACGAGTTTGTATAACAAAATTAGGATTAACGTCACTCCACCAACGACAGTTTTGCGAACTTACAGTCCCATTGGAAGTAAACGTTGCTTCATCGGTAAAAATAATGCGTCTTGCCATAAAAGGATCATCTTCTAGCTCCCCTTGTATCAGACAGCAAAACTCGAGGCGTCGCTCAAAGTCTCCTGGTCTCAAGGTATGTATAAATTTTGTTTTGTAAGGTCGAAAACTGTTTTCTTTCAATATTTTTGAAACTGTATCTTTACCTACGTTATGTGGCTATGTTGCTGACCTTTTGCGTAGGGACTTTTTAGGGTCTTCTATCACAGAGAGCATTACTTGATTTATTTTCGTCATTCGGAACCCTTGCCTTCCGTTTCTTTTTAAAGTTATTTTCTACATCTCCAAAAATTTTGAATTTAGTTAGAATATTCCGCATGTGAAATGTATAATTTTATCGGGGTATCTGTTGTTAAAAATGTCTGCAGCTTCTCGAAATGTTTTATAATTTTCTCCGACAATTAAAATTATTTCAATTTTATCTTCTTTGCTTAGCTTCAGCGGCATTTCTTTTTACTATAATATTCAAACTGATGTTTCAATAAGTTTCAAGTAATACAATATTGTGGTTGACAATGGCAGTGACAATGCCATTATCAACAATCGATAAGTAAGGAAATTTTGGTATGTAGGTAAGAACAAAAATAAGAAACTGGACTTGCCGATTTTTTGGAATTTTTGACGACCCTGTATATGCAATCTCAGGTTTGCATATTTTAATATTATTTTGGTTGAAAGCAGAACTTTTTATAAAGAGTAACTTTTTTCCGTAAAACTACTAATAAAAAAGTTTCCCATATGTAGAGAACCTAAGTAGACACACTGTATATCCGTACATACATACATACATATATACATTAATTGACTTACCACCCCTAGTTAAATGAAACCACGGCTAGGATAATCCAGTATAACATTTTTTAAATATGGTTTATATTTGCTAATTTAAATTTATTTTAATATTTGTATTTTTCGGGTTAATAAAATTATAAAAATAAAATAAATAAATGAATAAATGCTTTATTGTCAAAAAAAATTTTACAATTTTGTGGACAAAGCTGTTGTAAAAAAAATAGTTTACAAACATCAAAATTAGCAAACAAAACAAAACAAACACATCATAAATATTATAGAAAAATAATATTTAAATCAAGAATTTAGAATATTAATATTATAGAATCCTAAAAGAAGTACATTAGAAATGTACTTTGTCAGTCGTACTATGTTATAAACATTTTCATAAATATAATGTAAAAAAAATAAAAAAGCAAATTAAAAAATAAAAAAGTACGAAACAATTAAAAAAATACATATACAAAATTCGGTAAAAATGGTTGGTAATGGCAACTATCACACTAGGGGTTCATAAGGATAAAATTATGTGTTGTAAAACTCGTTCACGGTGTAGAAGGCACTTTCCAGTAAGAATGATTTCAAAGCCTTGCGAAATGAAGTCAGAGATATTATGGATTTGATGTTAAATGGCAGGTGATTATGCATTTTTTTTGCATTGTAGATTACTGATCTTTTAATTAACTCTGAGTGTGGGGTTGGAAGATAGAAATCGTGCTCAGTATTTCTGAGAGGGTAGTTGTGAGAAGGTCTCTCTAATAGAGCAGGTGCGTGCTTACGAATTAAGCAAACCGATTCCAAAATGAATAAGCAAGGAAGGGTTAGTATTTTATATCTTTTAAAGAAATCTCGGCAGTGAGTTCTACTGTTAAGTCTCAGTAGGTAACGAACAGCTCTTTTTTGTAGTATAAAAATTCGATCAAATTGAGTCGCACAACATGTACCCCAGAATGGAATAGCATATCTGAGGTGCGACTCAACAAGAGCAAAATAAACAGTTCTAGAGGTAGAAAAGCTAAGCTCCTCGGAAACAGATCTTAACGCAAAGCAAGCAGAACCCAACTTCCTTGATAAAGCGTCGATATGTGGATCCCATTTTAAAGAATCATCTACAAGAAGCCCTAGAAATTTTACACAGTTTACGACATCAATAGTGGTGCCATTAAGGTCAAAAGCGTTGCAGCGTGTTTTTATAAGACAAGACTTTCGTTTTAGAGATGTTCAAACATAGGAGATTAGAATCGCACCAGGATTTAATGGTGATTAGGTCATTAGATACAATCCTATGTAGGTCCGTGACATCTGGGTGGCTCCACGTAAAGCTGGTATCGTCCGCAAAGAGACATATTTTTCCACTAATTTTTAAATTAGCCATGTCGTTTATGAACAGAAGAAACAAGATTAGGGCCTAGTACCGAGCCTTGAGGCACTCCATATTCCATTGGCCTACAAGAAGACATCCTGTTGTCAACTTTCACAACTTGATTTCTGTTGCTAAGATATGACTTAAACCAATTGAGAGGAGCCCCTCTAAATCTATAGTACTGCAGCTTGTTAGTTAATATATTATGATTCACACAATCGAAAGCTTTGGAAAAATCACAGAAAATTGTTGCCGTAGCGTGATGGTTGTTTAGGCTGGAGTAAACTCTATTAAGAAGGGAAAACATGGCATCGCTTGTGCATTTGTTACTTAAAAATCCAAATTGATGTTTTGTAAGTATTTCATATCTAGACAGAAATGATAAAAGCCTTTTTTTAACCAGTCTTTCGATGATCTTAGATAGCGTAGGGAGAAGTGCAATTGGGCGATAGTTCGAAGCTTCTTCTGAAACACCTCCTTTGTGAAGAGGTATGATTATTGCAGTTTTAAGGCAGCTTGGAAAAGTACCATTTTGGAAAGACATATTTATCAAAGCAGTCAGATGCTCTAGTGTGCACTCCGGCAGACTTGAATATATTTTTAAAGTAAGCCCATCGGTTCCCGAGGAAGATTTATTTTTGATATCATTAATTGTACTACGAAGTTCTGATAAAACTACTGGTGAAAAGAAGAAACTGTGCAGGTTTACCCTATGATTAGAGAGATATAAAATTGGGTCATTAGATTGAGATACGGATTTAGTCAAATCTTTGGCTACATTTACAAAATAATTGTTTAGGTCCTCAGGAGAGGTAAGGATAGTGTTGGATAAAGGAGTTTTGTTTCTTAAATCATTTACGATAGACTAGGTTTCTTTAGCTAAATTTTTGGCGTTAGAAAGTCTATTATCGTAATAAATATCTTTGGCGGCTTTAATAGTCTTATGATAAATTTTTCTGTATGATTTTACATAATTATGAAAAAAGACACTGTCCGAAAATTTCTTTAAATGAGATAGTGACCGCATGTTCTTAGAAGATATACGTAAACCTTTAGTGGACCAGGGTTTACTTCTTTTATTTTTGATAGGCCTAAGAGGAAAAGATTCAGAAGCTATATTAGTTAGAGTTTTTATAAAACGAGAAAATTCAGTGTCGACATCATAAGTGTGAGAGTCCCAGTCAGTTATTTGACATAGGTGTTTGAAATTAATGAAATTTCCAACCGAAAAAATACGGCCTACTTGTCTAGAGGAATTTTTGGCTTTGGATGTAATTGAAAATTTTGTGAAAATTGCTTCATGATCGGAGAAACCTGGACTTAAGACATTACATTCGACGGAGCTAGGATCGAAAGAAGACACAATGTAATCTATAGTACTGGCACTTGTCTTAGTAATTCTGGTTGGTGAGTTGACGTGCATGGCAATTCCTAATGACTGGAAAAGTCAATATTGAAATCGCCACATAAGATTAATTTGCTTTTTACAGGAAGGGACTCGAGCAAACTTAGAAGGTTATGGCAGAATAATTGCACATCAGCATCAGGTGTTCTATAAATACAAATAATATAAAGGTCATAAGTATTGTGATAAACGATAGAAAATTCAAATACTTTTTTAGATAATAAATGATTATACTTTGATATTTCGGAAAAATCGTTGTTTAAAGACATTATCATGGTGCCTCCATGAGTTAAATTAGTTCTATTAAATCTGGCAATTGTGGTATAGTTTTTATTAAAAACAGGTTGATTGATATTTAGCCAGTGCTCAGTGATGGCAATGACTTCTGGAAAATTTAGCTCTTCTAACAAAAGATATAATTCGTCTGTTTTATGTCTTAAGGACTGAATATTAAGAAAAAAAGATTAAAATTACTATTGGTCAATTTTTTAGAGGGTGCTAGATCCTCTTTTCGCGTCATATTGACTAAAAATTTTTACTTTTTGATGGTGAACCACTAGAATAATATTTACCAGTACTTTCACGAATTTTTTGGAGCCGTAAAATTTTTTCCGAGGAGTAGAAAGATCTATACGCTGCAAGGTCTGAGTCCACTTCAGATGAACCAATCCCATAGGCATCGTGGAAGCGATAATACAACTTGCGCAGGGAGCCCTTGTCACTGGGAAGGCCTTCTGAAGCTAGCAATAATTTAATGCTAGTACTTGTATGCCCCTCAAAACACCACTAGATGGCTCGTCGTGTAGATAAGCAAGAAATAGCCTTAAGGTCTTTAGTAAGGAAGGATCCCTTAATCTGGCTAATATATAGCGACCATTTGCTTTATCCGTCTTGGGACAGCCACACTCTTGGTGGAGTCATTGGATCAAACTGCAAAAAATCATCTTTCCTTGCAGTTTTCTCCATGCTTAATTTAGAGCCTTCCAGTGCCAATGACCTACAAGCTGCTATGGCCTCCCTGTCAGAGCCAATTATGACTGACTTATCCTCTTCAGGCACAAAAGTCACTGGTGATTCCAATAATTGAGGCTTTGGTGGAGACAGCCCCCGGCTTTTTGGGATATCTATATTGACATCTTGATGACTAGAAGATGAGACATTATGGGCTGTGGAAGTGGGCGGCGTTTGGATAAGGGTTGGTGAAACTGAATCATTGGTAGGATCAATTATGGTACCAGGTGGCCACAGACTAGGTTCTTAAGCTGAATTAAGTGATTTTATTTTGCACCCCAATTTTAAAATCGGAGCGCAAAGTGTCTGCATTCTTAAGCATAGGAAAACAACGCACAAAATTCGTGGTTCCTAATTTTTCTTTGATGTAGTGTACAAGCTGATTTGAATTATACGTGGACGGAATTATGGATACCACTACATAATGCCATTTCTCTATAATGGGTGTTTTGTTGGGCTGGAAGGAAACAGCTTTTTTTGGAGACTTATTGACAGGCATTTGGACATCTGTTATATCGGTTTGGGTTGATATTGCGGTGGTGTATATCTTCTTTATTGATTGTTGTTTAGGCTTATCAGCAAGCTTCTCCAGGGTAAGTGCCATTTGATTTACACTATGCCTCAGCTCAGCCATCTCTTTAGTCAACTGCTCCTTCGATGAATCATGCACCTGGACTTTGACAGATTCATTTTGAGATTCCATTAAAATAGATGATAGATTGAAAGTATCCTGCCTAATTTCTTTAATGGATTTAAATAAGGATTCTTGTATACTGTCAGATATTCCAGAATGGAGGCTGTGAATATCCTCAATTTTTTCTAGCAGTATCTTCCATTTGGAGTCATGATTGAGTAAGATGTCGTAAATTTCGCCAATGATCGGAAGGATGTCGTTGTTTTTCTTTAAGCAGGAACCCAGGTCTTCGAGATATTCTGAAGAGATTGGAGAGTCGCAAACAGTGCAAAAAAATCTTATGTTGTTGAATTTTTGTTTGTAGAGCACTTTTATCGTGGATTTATCCAGTCCTGTACAGACCATACAAAAATCTCTTCGGCACTCCCCACTACAGCGAATTCTGTAACAGTCTTTTTCCGAAACGATTTTTTGGCAAGAATCGCACTTAAATTCAGCCATTTTATAAATAAATAAAAAATTAAAATTTTCAAAGGAACAAAAAAAGTGAAAATTAAAAAAAAGATGTAGATAAATTTTATGTAAATATTATGTAAATATTTCCAGTTGATAAATCAAAATCTTTAAATGTCACGCACAAACAATATTTATAACTAATAACCGGATCCGGGTAAACAAGGTCAAGTTTAGTTTATAGCAAACGACGAACTGATGATCGGGTCAAAGCACACAAAAACAAATTGAAATCAAAACAGTTCAAACCAAAACAAAACAAACGTTCAAATACCGGCAAAACAATATACGAGCGAAAACACAACCGCCTCGTACAACTGTTGGAACTACATAAACATAAAACTTTTAAAAGTTCTTTGTTTTTGTAATATTTAAATATTTTCACATATATTTTATTTTGTACTTTCCAGCAATATTTAGACTTGCCACCATAATATTGCATTGTCACTGGTTTATATAGGTATACACTATACAAGACAAGATATTCAACACCATAATATTGTATCGTCATCAAGTTTATGTGTATATATACCAAATTCCTAAAACGGAAACTTTTTTGAACTTATTAGCAATATTTTGTAAGCACCCTGTATAAGATACTCATGATTGGACAACATATTGTTGTATTGTCATCTGGTTTATGTATGTATACCAAATTTCAGTCACTTCTGATAAAGGGAACAGCTTCAAGATTTAACTCAAATATTTTATGAGGGCGCCGCACTGTGAATCGCCTAATACAAGCTAGCGGGACAAAATTCATGTCAAGACACGCTTTTTTTATTAATTACCGCTTATTAAGAAAGGTGAGTAGAGCTAAAAACCAGAAATTCCGGTTTTGGAATGTCAACCGTATCATAGACACCGAAGTTCAAAGTGTCAACTGATAACAGATAAAATAATTGCGTCTGCATTTTTATGTAATATTGTGCTAATTTAAAGTGGGTATTTTTATTGTAAAAAGAAAAAAAAATAAAAACCGTGACATGGATTTGTTAACTGAAGGTAGGTACTCTATTTAAAGTATTTTGTATATATATATTTTCAACATTTGTACCAAATATTGCATGAAATCACCGAAGTTGTCAAAATATGACATAAAAGAAATTTTTCTTAAACTTCGTTGGACTATCTACTAAGTATGCCGCAAAATGCCGCTATGGAGACTATTTTTAAATCAATCAGTATGGTTTTTTCTACCAAATAAAACCATTCCGGTTGAGCGCTTTTTTGCGTTAGTCATGAAATTATTATTTTTTAGATACCCTGCTGACCGTGTCGCGCCGAGAATTTTTTGAACTTTGGCAGAAATTTTCCAAACAAGCAGGCCGCAACCGTCAACTCTGCACTCATTTCAAAGACACTTTAGGTCGCTCTTTAACTAGTGAGCAAGAAAACATCCTTTTGAAAGAAATATCGAAGACATCCAAAGTATTTGAAAGAAAATGGAAGAAAAGTTTTCGCAAGAAGTCTCAGTTCGTTGGAGAAAATGAAAGTTGGCTCAACGAAAATGCTTTTCAGTTATCATTTTCTGGAATTTCCCAAGAAAAATTTTTTTTGGCTGGCCCCAGTCTGAGTCAAGTTGGCGGGCGAAAATTGGACACTCTGGCTAACGCTTCAAAAAAGTGAGCTGAATATTTTTTTCCATGTCGATGAAATTAACAGTATCGTTTTTTTGTCTATTCTAGAACGAAGCTGCGAAGAGTTCAAGATTTGGTTGAAAATCGAACCGTTTTGGAGCTAACCACTGCCGCAGAAGTGGTAGTTAGAAAATTGGGGAAGCGGGATGCGGCAAATATAATCAGGACAATTGCTTCTGGTAGCCCTTCTACAGTTTCCAGAATAAAGGAAAACCTGAAGAATAACAGTGTGCGGGAGTCCAGACCTTTGTCAAGTGAGGAAGCCTTAGCCTATTATATAGATTCTAAATCAACTTCACATTCATACAAACAAACCAGAAAATATGCTCTTCGGACTGGTAATGAAGTTTTCCCTTCATATTACAGCCTCCAGAAGGCAAAAAAGGACTGTTATCCATCCGAAGAGTATATTTTCATAACAGAAACTACAGCTGAGATAAGTGTGAAAGCAATTCTTGACATAACAACGAAACGCTTAGTGCGTGCTCATGAAGAAGTTCTGTTGCAGTCAAACCTTTCCGTGTTTACTCTTGTGTCCAAATGGGGTGGTGACGGAAGCTCTGGTCACAGTAATTATAAGCAAAAATTTAGTCAACAGCATCTTTCTGACGAATATTTGTTTGTGTTTTGTTTGGTTCCCATCATCCTACATAGCCATGAGGACAATACATTTTTAGTGTGGCAAAACCCCAGTCCTAGTTCAACAAGGCTTTGTCGTCCCATCAAATTTGCATTTTCGAAAGAAACTACACAATTTGTGCTAGAAGAGACCGAAAAAATTAAGCAGCAAATTAACAACAATTTATTTACAGAAGTAACTTCTAGGACAGGTAGAATTTTTTCCATCCAACATAAACTTTTATTGACTATGGTGGATGGAAAAATATGTAATATTCTTTCAGAAAACGCATCGTCACAAAGATGCTTTATTTGCGGCTGCACTTCAACAGAAATGAATAAAATTACCGTGACCAGACCTCCCGTTATTGAAAACTATGCCTTTGGTTTATCAACATTGCACGCTTGGATTCGCTGCTTTGAATGCTTTTTGCATATCTCATATAAGTTGGAACATAAGAAATGGCGTTTAAACTCTTCTTTATATGAGATACGTAAAAAAGAAATTCAAAAGCAATTTAAAATCCAAATGGGGTTAATTGTTGATAAACCAAAGCCAGGATTTGGCAGCAGTAATGATGGCAATACTGCTCGGCGCTTTTTTCATGAGAGTGAATTAAGTGCTGCCATTACTGGGCTAGACGCGGTTCTTCTACAGAAGTTCGACACCATTTTAAGAGCTATTTCTTCAGGGTTCAAAGTAAACACGGAAAAGTTTGAAGAATTTGCAACAGAAACTAGAGAGCTATATTTGAGTCTCTATTCGTGGTATAATATGCCTGCGACAGTCCACAAAATTCTTAATCATGGAGCTGCCATTATTAAATATCATATTGTGCCTATAGGACAACTTTCAGAGGAGGCGCAAGAAGCGCGAAACAAGGACTGTCGCAGGTTTCGTGAACATAACACGAGAAAAAACTTGAGATATAACACGAATAGAGACTTACTTAATATGCTCTTGATAACGTCCAGATCCACTCATAAATGCCCTCAGAGAGCAACCTAAAAAAAAGAAAGATGCTTTTCCCGAACGAGTGCTTTCATTATTATCTCAGGCCAGTATACCCACAAATAATACTATTGCACCAAGTACTTCACGTACTTTGAAAGAAGTTGATTTAAATATATATAATGTTGAGGATTCCTCTAGCGATAAAGACTCGGATTAATTACTTTGGAAAAACTGTAGCAAGGGTTACAGAAACGATTTGTATTGAATTTTTTTGTATTTTTTTTAAAATTAGATTTCGGTTATAAAATGAGAATTTTGTATTATGTTCTTTAGGAATTGATGAATATTTTTAAGGAATTATCGGCACTCTGCTTATGGACTCGTGATGACTACTGATAATAGTTAAACTAGTTCTTGATTATTTTGGGTTTATTGCTTTTGTTATGATTTATTATTTTTGTTAATATCTGTTATGCTGTTATGATGTTAAAAGGTTTAAAAAACAGTTACATAAAAAAATATTTTTGCAACTAAAGACTTTTATTTTCGATCTTGCTTAAAAAAAACACTGAAATTCCTAACATTTTTTCCAGTGTGTCATAAATGCGATAAAACGTTGCGTTTGGATTCATAGCTGTCATAGCCTTTTGTTTTTTTTGTTAACTTTACAAAGCCATTTAGTATTTGATGCAAATTCATATTACCCCAACTTCAGTTAAACATATTTCAGAAAATCCATTGTTGATCAAAACAAACGATAAAAGGTGTATAATATGCTAGATATACCCGGCCCGGCTGGCATACGCAACACCCTGTATGCCAAACACAAATATACCACCTAAAAAAAATACATGAAACCGAAATTAGGTAAAAAATATGTAAAAACAATTTTGTTCCGCTAGCTTGTATTAAACGATTCACTGTGCGCCGTTTTATTATGCTATCTTGGATTGGTACCAAAATATTACTAGTTCATCCCCATGTCATAGTTAATTTTTCTGCAAAATTTTAGGTAAATTGGATAAGTAATTTTTCAGCAATATTTTTTTAAACATTTAACTAGGCCGCCATTTTGTTCCGCTATATTGGATTTTTTCCAAAATATTACTCATCTCTATATGACTCATATTAGTCATCTCTATATGACTTAATTTTGGACTAAAATTTGAAGTCAATCAGATAAGTAGTTCTTTAGCTATGCCGCAGACAGACAGACACACCGACGAATTCGAGAAAATATCCTTTTCGGCATCTAAGAACCCTGAAACGTGAATATCTGAAAAAATCTCGGAGGGCGATATTTCACGACTACATACTTGATACCTTTGAGGAAAGTAATACAAATCGCATTAATTTCAAAAACTAAT
This sequence comes from Kuschelorhynchus macadamiae, assembly GCA_030620095.1. Taxonomy (NCBI): domain Eukaryota; kingdom Metazoa; phylum Arthropoda; class Insecta; order Coleoptera; family Curculionidae; genus Kuschelorhynchus; species Kuschelorhynchus macadamiae. Next base: position 727,050 of record JAUTXW010005169.1, read on the forward strand.
AACGAATGACTGCATGACATTTTGAAAATATATTATCGGTTATTGGCTAAAAACGTATTATTTGTTAAATAAGTATATTTGGCCGGACATACAGTATTTAAGTATTAATAAAAGTACCTACATATATTCATTAGGAATTACTTAATATTTCTAATATTACATTAAAATTCAAAACATTATTTTACTTTTTTCTGAGATCCTGAGATATTATTCTTCATCATTTTACATTTGTATATCGCAAACCAACTAACCATAATTTTAGAATATATTTTTATTTGTTCAAAAAGAAATATTAGTGGTAATAAATAATGAACTCTGCACCACCACTGCGCGAAGTTGGCGGTATCGCCGATACAAAGAATTTCTGTTCCAAATTTTTTTTTAACGATTTCAATTGAGATCGTATATAATTTAGAACAATTTACCATCAATTTCCTCATTTGATGTAGACCGTAGCGCCAGCGTCGGTAATAAAACTATCTAGACATAGCAAGAATTTTGTTTTTTTACATTTATGACTTGTTCTCTGGAAGTAAAATATGGGTCTTAAGCACATTGCCTCTAAAGCGAACTTCGGTGATGTAAGTGGATTTCTTAAAAGTGAATTAAAGTGTAATATTTTTTAAATTATTTCCTAAATGAAATTTTTAATACAATTTTCATCTCATTTTGTAAAATGTTTTGCTCCACTTCTGTCATAGCTGTAGGCGTTGTTGACATTTACTGTTTTACTAGATAGCGTTTTTTCGTAATTCTTCAAATAATACGGATTTTCTCAAAAAAATCAGATGACATGATATGACTTTTTTGTCATAATTTAATTTAAGGTTAAAATGTCTGTTCTAGGGAGAGAAGGGGGGCACTCCCTTAAGATGGCGACAGGTCCCTTTGATTGAGTACCATGTCCGCCCTAAGGGTTATTTGTGATGTTTCCTGTGAGTGTAGGCAGACTATTGAAGGCTTAGTCGGTACCTTTCCCCTCACTTCCTTTGGGACAGGGTTGAAACTGTATCTGAGCTCCGTAGACAGATCTAGGGTAGAGGCGCCGCAAACTTTTTACCTTCTTGGCGTTGATCTTCCATGTTCGTTTGATTACTGTGTACTTTGATAGTTACTTCTGGGCGCCGCCAGTTATAATTCAAAGGGTATAACGCCATTCCTCTGTGTACGGACTTTTGGTCCACTCTGTGGGCTCTGCGGCTATCTTAGGGTGACCCTATAGGTTTAAATAGCTTCGTATATTATTGTTCTTTAACTTAGTGTCGGAAATTCCTTCCGCGAAATTTTTTTTCGCAAAGGGAGAGAACCTGGAACTCGCCTCCATAGGTCTTTACCTTTTACTTCTACATCAAGTTTACACTTTGATGCGCCCTGTATACATTCGCGGCGGGGATTTTCTCTTACTCCCGTTGCTAATAACATAGTTTTATTTAAACCAACGAAATTCTGTTAAAAAAACTAGCCGCGAAGCTTTCTTGACACCTGGGGGTCGTCTCCGTCGAAAGGTCCTTCCCGATGCTGCCCGTATGTCTCAAGGTTAGTTTTTTGAAGATTTTTCGATTGGTATTATATTCCCTTAAAATAACTTTTTTCTTTTCTTTCAACAAATTAACCCGCGGAGGATGGTACGATCTCCCGGAGGTTAATGTTTTTTTTTTTATTTTACGTGGCTCGCGAGAGTCTTATCACGCTAAATGTTCCGTGGTTCTTTCCATCTGACCTTTCTCTTTTATTCGACCAACTGATTATGGCGGCGACTTCCTCTACCTTCACAGACTGCCTGACTTTATTAGATCGGCAAGTCTGTATACTTTACCTGGGATTACGGATACACAAACGAAATTAACAATTTCCAAAAACTTATTTCTTCCCAACTCCAAGTACCCTCGATAACTTCATTAGGTATTTCCCATAGTTATTCTCAAAAAAGCAACTAGAAAAAACGTTACTTTCTATTATTTTTGAATTTACTACTGAGTGTCCTTTACTTTAGGAATACCTGAAGAGTTCTACTCTTGGGAACCTCTCCCGTCAAGCACTTCCAAATGGTCACTATTACTTGGAGGACTAGATGTGACCAGCTCGAACTTTTCTCGAAAACTGATAAAGTTCTCACTTCGCGTTTACTTTTATAACTGGGGGTGATACCGTATCAATAAAAGGTATCGAATAGTGAAATAAAAAATCCAGGTCCGTATTTAAATAAAAAAAATTGATGATGGTCGCCCGAATCACAAACGTCGGATTGTAAAACCAACCTCACCAATTTGTAGAGGAGAAAAAGTGACAATGATGAGGTGAAAATTATTTTCATCTGTCATTTCAACTAAGCCAAATGACAGAAAAACATTTGTTTTTTTTTGCTAGTTTTTCAAAAATTGTTGAAATGACAGATGAAAATAATTTTCACTTCGTCATTGTAACTTTCACTAACTTAACAACCACCATCAACCTTTTTAATTTAAATACGGACCTGGATTTTCTACTTCATTATTCAATGCCTTTTATAACCTCCAATTAAATTATGACAAAAAGTCGTATCATAAGATTTGATTGTTTAAGGAAAATCTGTATTATTTGAAGAATTAGGAAAAATCGCCAACTAGTGAGCACTAATAGAATTATTACGGTACAGTTAATAGCACTACGTTAAGAGCAAAAAAGCGCTTTTTTTCTGGCACCATTGTAATCGGTCCATCCAAAAATGAGATATAAATGTTTGAAAAAAAAAGGTTTGATCTTTCCCTACCACTTTCCTATTGAAAACAGAAAAAAACGATACATAGCAAAAAGTTGCACAATTGCTTGAAAAATACAAAGCTTATATTTTCCACTAAGTAATCTTAATTAAGAAAATTCAAGAGAAAATCGGAATTTCCAATTTGAGCTGCAGTCACGCCCACTAGCGGCCGTTTTTCGAACTTGAAAATAATTTCCAGTGATTTCTGTTGACCGATTTACCCACAAATACGTATTCCCCATAATTGTGAGCTCAACGGTTAGAAATTTTAACGGCATATCAGCAGTGATATTCATACCTGCAGCATGTCCAACGTTTTAGCGCGATTACGTGAAATTGCCGGCTTTTCTCATAGTCCACCATCGTGATTTTCTTGAGTCTAAATTTTTGTTGTATAATTAACTTGTTATATTATTTTTTATACTATAGATAGGTAAGTGTTTTATATATTATATGTTTCATATTAAAATTCCGCAAATTTCCTGTAAATGGATATTTGCCTGTTGAAAATAAAGAGGATTATAATAACGGAGAGCATTGCTTTCCACCATCAGAGCGCCACCAACGTGGCACTCTGGTGGTGAAGGATAGTAGACATTCAAGAGGCGTGAATATTTAAACCATGTATATCCCTTCGGAATATAAGATGACTTCTAACCGAGACGGGAGAATATAACTCATGATCATAATAATAAAAGCGCAGAAATACAACCTAGAGTTCCTGTTAAGCCATGTCAACTCTCGAAAAGAGTGAGAAATATGGTCAAACTTTCTTAGACCAACCATAAACAAAAACACAATAATTAAAACGTGATAGGATCGGAGATTTCCACAAAAGTTTTCTTAAGTTTCAATTTAATAAATGCCTGTTGCTATAAAGAACTTTTATGTTTTTTGAGGTATCTCGAAACCTAAGATAATAATGCCACTCGAAACTAGTGTCTTTGAAAATAATATTGGCATTAAGGATATTGGATATAAATAACGTATTCTAATATGCTAAAGATATCGACCATTTATCTGTCCTACATTTTGAGATATATCTATGATATTAAAATTGAAACAAACATTTCTTTATGCAGTTCAAATGTCAACTTTCACCCTTAAAAAGTATCTCTTGGACTTTCAGCATGTTGGTCAGCCGTTATACCAGTTTCTTTGTATGTCAAGGCTATATGCTTATGTGATTATGACTTCTATAATGTTTTGTAACCTTGTTTATACATACTTTTATTTTTTTGTTATTTTTACATTACTTTTAAGTCTTCATAGCGAATACCAGTTTTAAACTGTATATGTTTCCTTTTGGAATGATTTTAACGATTTGTATTTTAGCTATTCCAATAAATATATTTGAATTTGAATTTGAACTTCATGTCTTAAAACTGAATTAACTTTGACTCGAATCCTAAAACTGTAAGCAATGTAGGACTATGTAGCTGAAAAAAAAGCAGAAAAAACCTTTTGTAGTAGCTGAATTAGGAAAAAAAAATGACCAATAAAGGGTTGAAAACACTCTCACCGCCAGCTTATACAAACTTAGAGCCGAATTTAATGGTCTGTTTGCCTCAACGGTTAAACAGACCAGTAATACTACAAAGAGCCCCTTTATGTACTCTAGCTTTCTCTGGGTTTCCATTATTCAGTGTATTAACAAAAATGAAAAGCGGTTTATCAAGTTACGGACAGATTGATTTCGAGCTTTTCAGAAATGAATTACGTTTCAGGCAAAACGTCAATAAAATTTGATAGGGTCAGAAACCTTAGTTCAATAAAAAGTTTTTTTTTACATTTACTGCCGAATTTAACGAATAATAACACAAGTCGACAAATACGAAAAACAATTTGCGACTGTTGTTTGAAAGTCTGTACAGGGGAATGTAAAGCATCCTGATTACGAATTCAACAACCAAAATTGTCCATCACTTATAGATTTTGGGCTATAGAATACATCAGTTATTTTCATTTTATTCCAAAATGTTTATATATTTTTATACACAAACCAAGAAAAAACAAGATATTCTAAAGATAACAGGTTTTATTCGCAAAAATACACATGAAAATACATTTATAGTCAGTCTTTTGTAGAGAACTTTTTTGCAACTGCTAACTTTCTCTATATTTCTGATCGCTTCCTCTCATAAGAAATCAACAATAATCCCCCATCATTGAGGGATACTATCTACCTGTTAGCCTTACTCTATTGTTAGTATATCTCGGTGGCATTTTTCGCCTTGCTCGTTACATGTACTTATTATATTAACAGACACGCGACAGCCCATTTTGCAATAGTTTTCACGTAGTTCTTCTACAACGTTTTCATAGTTTTCTACTTTTTTGATTCCTAAAAACTCCGAATGGAGCTAATTCAGCATCACTTAATTTTTGATCAAACTTTTCATCCCTTAGTATTTTTCTAATTAGAGGTCCAACGGATATTCCTTCGTTAAACTTAACATTATTTATATTAACTTACATAAGGTTTTGAACTTCTTGGATTCTGGAGACTTCCAGAAGATTAATAAAGCTCCAACTAATTCGTTTTTTGCCAAGGTTAAGAACGTTCTCGACCAAACTCTGGTTACTCTAAAATTTCTCAATTCCAACAAGTACAAATTATATCCTATGAACCCGAGGAACCCATTACTATATGGTTTACAGAAGGTGCATAAAGAAAATACTCCTATTAGACCGGTAGTATCTTACACCAACTCGCCATGCTATAACTTATCTTTATGGTTTAATAAAATATTAAGGGAGGTGACAGGTTTCCAAAACATCCACTCGATAAAAAACTCAGTCAGTTTGGCAACCCTTCTTAAAAACATTAAAATACCAAATGAAGCTATCCTATATCACTTCAACTTATTCCCTAGTATACCTCCTGGTGAGTGTATAGATTTAGTTCGAGATCTATTAGTAAAAACGCATCTTCCAGATATAGTTAAAGATAACCTTATGTCTCTTCTGTCTTTAGTCCTCGACCAAAACTTTTGTAAATTTGATGGCATGTTTTTTAAACAACTAACGGGTTTAGCTATGGGATCTTGCCTGTCCCCATTTCTCAGCGAAGTCTTTATGAACCATTTGAGAGAGTAAGATCATGAGAAGCCATTTTGCGCGCCATCACATTTAAAAGATACGTGGATGATATTTGCGTGGTGTGGAATGGAGATGACCAAGAGTTGTCTGATTTTCTGAACTTTATAAACACCCTCCATAACAAAATTACCTTTACCCTGGAGAAAGAAAGTCTTGGTAAGCTGCCTTTCCTAGATCTTTTGCTTATAAGATATGGTAACCGAATAGAGTTCGAGATTTTCAGAAAATCATCTTCCACAGACAACATTATACAGTTTCATTCCAATTCCCCACATACAGATAAATTTGCAACTTTTAATTCTTTCTTTTATAGAATTTTTAAAATACCCCTATCTAAGGGCGCTTTTAAAAAAGAACTAAATACTATTAAGCAAATAGCATTTAACAACGGCTTCTCGCAAAATTCTATCATCAAATTATACTTTAAGTTCTTTAACAAATATAACATGTCCTTTAACATTATACATGCTGCCTCAAATAATGACAAAACTTTTCAAACTATCTCTTATTTTGGAAATATTTCAACCCAGTTGGCTAAATTCTTTAAAGGGTTAAATATTTCTATCGCCTTTAAAATTATCAACCAACTGAAAAGACATTTAGTGACCATGAAAGATAAACCTGAATTTCTGTCAAAGTCGGGTGTTTATGCTTTGAGGTGTGGAGAGTGTCCTGCCACGTACATAGGACAGTCAGGATGGAAGATCTCAACCAGAGTCCAAGAACACGTTCATTTGGTCAACAAACATAAAAATACAGATATCACAGAGACAAAATCAGCTTTCGCTAACCATCTTCTATCTACAGGCCACCGATTTTCTACATCGGATGACGTAACAGTTATCCATGAATGTCAGAAGTGTAAAAAATTTGACCTTTTGGAGAAGATGGAAATAACCAAAGCTAAAAAGAGCCCTGTTTTATGTTGCGTGAATGATGTATTTAATTTTGAACCGAACTTCATTTTTAATAATTTACCTAACAACTAAAAACCCAAAACGAAATATTGTTATAGCCCCGAACAGCAGTAAATCTATTATTCTTGCCTGTTACCTAGAAGATACGGATTCAAATCTCACCACTGGTATACCTCTTTTTTTTTTTTTTAATTTTTCATTATTGTATTACTACCTTATTTATTTATAATTTAAGCATAAGGAGTTTTTATACATACATTTGACCACATTTCGTTTCAACCTCTTTCAGTATCCGTCGAACTATGTAATGTGATTGTTTGTTTACTGTTTTAACGTTGCATGTGTGACGTGTTGTTTAATTTTAAAGGTACTATTTATTTATTTAATTTAATTTAGTTAGTAATTAGGATATAATTTTTCTGATAGGTCTGATGATGCCCGACCGGGCGAAACACGTGTAACCAGATTTATTTTATCATAAGCTTTGATTGAGACCGAGACTTAGCGTCTGTTTACTGTTTAACTTAAGATTATTTATTCCTATTTGGTGATTGTTTTCCAAAGCATGTTGGGCAAAGCTTGACTTTTCTGTTCTTCTGTATCTTAAATGTGCAATGTGTTCTTTAAAACGAATGTTTATGGAGCGTTTAGTTTGCCCAATAAATTTTAGGTCGCAGTCATTACAGCTAATTTCATAGATGCCACTCCTCTCTTTCAATTCGACTTTCTCCTTAGGGTTTCCAAGGAGATTTTTCAAACTGTTCTCCGTTTTGTAGGGTACTTTAAAACCTACGTTTTTAAATATTTTTTCTAGACCTCTCGTATATCTGGGATCATATGGGATTACTATGAACTTATTGGGAGCCTCATAGGATTCATTTCATTGTTAAAACGTTCTTACTTAATGAAAAATTAACTAACCTGTGAGTTAAAAAATGAAATGCTGCCATTTTGTATTGACGGCAATTAAATGAGTAGGATTCAAGGATATACCTTGAATTGGGTTTCTAATCTATCCATAAACAAATTTGCAAGGAACGGAGATAAGCAACTGTCCATCGCAGTTCCCTCAAGTTGTTTATGATATTTATTGTTGAACTGAAAAAATTTTGATTCGTACATAATTTTGTGAATTATTGATTTCAAGTAGTTCCTTTAGGTGCTAGTGGTAAGGGTACACTAGGAAACAATGACTTTACATCAAAAGATATTAAAATTTCACTTCCTTTTAAGTGAACATTCTTAATTTTATCTAAGAATTCTTGGACTAGTTAGTAATCTCAGAGTTATCGTACGAAATATTTAATTTGCTGAATTCTTCTATTAACCATTTTGAAATATTGTACGTTGGTGATCCAACAGCTGAAACAATAGGTCTCATGGATTTCCCAGGTTTATGGATTTTGGGAAGGCAATACAGTTTAGATAACTGTGGGTTACTATGTAAATTTTAGTTTATCGGACACAAGGTTTTTGCACTGTTTTAAGGAACATTTTACTTCTGTTATCATTTTTGTTAACGAGTTTTTCTCAATTAAATCGTAAGGACCATATTGAATCAAATTGTCTACGCTTTCAAAATAATCTGTTTTGTCAACAACCTTATTTCCTTTGTCAGCTTTTAAATAAAAACATTCTTTTTTCTTCAGCCCCTGGATAACTTCAGTATTTTTACGAGAAACATATTTTGACTTGTTGTTAACCACTTTTATTGAGATTTGATTTCTGCAAGCCCCTCTAATGAATCCCTTAGTTGACTCTGGCATGTATTGAATATAACTTTCGATTTTCGATATAATAGTTGGTAAAATATTTTTTACTAGAGACTGCAAAATTTAAACCTTTATTCAAAAGGGCGATTTCTCTATTATCAAAAGACTGAGAAGAAAGATTTTCTACAATGTTCTCGACTTCCGAAGAAATTTGTTTTTGTGGTTTCAACTTTCTCAGTTTGTTTTTAGATGAACACATTTTCTTCAAAAATTTGGCATCGATAACTACGAACATTTTTTTTTGGAAATCTAACCATTGTTCAAATTCTAAATTACTAAGCTTATAAGTGAGTTTTTTAAATATTCCGTATGCTTCAATTTCAAGCATACTTCGTTTTAATTTCTAAATCTAGCCACTTTTATTTGGCAAAAGATTCAACCTTCCCAGTAACGGGTGATTGTTTAGGGATCTTGACTGAAATGAATTTAGGGAAAACTGAAAAAGACTTGCTTGATTTTAGAAATCCCATATCTGCCGCTATTAACCTAATCTTAGTACAGTACTTACAATAAAGGTTTTGTTCCGATGACCGTGAAGCCATGTTAAGTCCTAATACTGGAGCCTGTGGTGGAAGACAGATCAAAATACAATTTGGTTCCAGTGACTAGTAAATTCTATTGTTGTTATTTTGAACCTGGAGTGCTTTTTCTTCACTTTCGGGAAAATAGTAACCGTTCTTTTTTGATATATTATCGGGTTCTACCTTATCATCAAACACTTCTAAATCTTCTTCCCAATTTGCCGGAGGCGCTGAGGAGTCCTTCGATAAGTAGCTGACCCTTCGACGACTATGGGATATGGTGAAATTTGGAATTACATGGGGTTGAATGGATATCTCTGTTTATTTAAGCCCTAGGGGTTTGAAACTTTGTAGATGGAGGGGTCATACACAGACACCTCATGCAGAGTGTCAAATTGTGCCCAATTTCCTTAAACTTAGGGGCACCTGGCAACGTCGAACCACAGTATGATATAACAATTTATATATCGGACAGATAAATCCTTATACCTGCTTTGTTGATATTTTCTATATTCTGCATAATACTGTTGACTCCTTACTTTCGTTGGGGGCAATAATCATGATATAATTGTATTCGACATTACACATGTTCGTGATGATGAATAGAAGATTGGGCCTGCTGAATTTCGGACAGGGATCATAATATCTTTGTCTATCGTGAAATAAAAATGTATCATCATTACTGCTCCGAACGAAAGTCAGGCGTCAACAGTGTAATGCAATCTCGGTCGTGGTAGTCGCCAGCGGAGTAGTTGTTTCTGTAATTCCATTTTGTGTTTTTGTTCTTCCCCTGGACTTGCTAATCTATGAGGCCTGATGAGCTCAAAAAAGAACGAAATAGCGATCGTCGTACGACTAAAATGAAAAATTGTGCCAGCTGAGTAGCAGGATGTGTTTCAGGCAGGGACGTAGTGCCTTTGTTAGGACATGGATTGAAAATATATTATCGTTATTGCCCCCAACAAAAGTCAGGAGTCATCAGTGTAATTCAATTCCGGTCCAGGTATTAAACAGTTACTTCTCAATTTATAAATATTGTCAGTGTTATCCTTGGTGTGAGTTCAGATGGCTTAAATATTATTAAGGAAAAAATCGTAATAAATCATTGTTATATTTATAATCTAAATAATAAATTGCGTTAATAATTTAGTACGATTATATTATTTGTATTGATAAATATTTCTAAAGTGAAGTGAAATGCTGGCAGCACAAAAACGTGTCTGACTATTGAGATAAAGACATTAGAATCCCACTTATATTTACTTTTGGAAAAGCTAGTGCATTGTTTAGCGAATTATAATTAGACAGAACACAAAAGTAAAGGGTTGACTACAGAAAGTTTACATTTATGCAAAAAGCGTTTAATTACCGTTGACAACATAAAGCAAATCACGATAACCTGCTTGCATAAAGGGCAGTTTGCGGTCTCAGTATTCAAAGAGTTGTAGTAGAATGCAACACAACTTTAAGCCAATAGGTACTTTTAGGTTAAAAATATTTAATCTTGTAATTAAGGAAAGGATGCAATCAGAGGTGTGCGGTGAAATTTTAATAAAGAGAAGGAATTTTTAGAAACTTATCTATTTGTAATGTAATTCGATTCTTCGATTATTTTTTGCAAATTCGTCAATGACGTCATTATAAAAACGTCGATGCTCTGACATATTTTGGAGAAGTTTATTTTCAATGGACAACAGCGATGTATGCGAAAGTCCCTAATGCCCCGTTGAATTTCTCACGAAATTTTTTATACGTTTAAGTGTTGAAAAATTGCGTTCTACTGATATACTTGTGGCAGGTATTGTCAATAATAATTCACACAATTTCGACACTTCAGTGTAGGCATCTTCCAGCTCCTTGTCTTTTAAAAATTGCATTAGTTCCTTAGGGTTATTTTTCGCGCTAATGTCATCAGTTTCGTAAATCACTTTTAGTTCAGATCGCAGTAACATTAGATCGAAGAACTGGCCATAATGAAGAAGAAGAGATTTAAACGCATCTTCTGGAAAAGTTTTTCATTTAAATGCATCAAAATTGCAGAGCTCCAGGAATTTGAAATCATTTAAACCGTTAAATCTATAGTTTATTTGTTGCTGAATTTGATCGATTATTTCGTAAAAAAGGCGTCTGTATGATGTTTGAACATCTCCCACCTTTTCTGTTCGAAGACGCTTGGCTTGTGGCTCTACATTTAACGTCATCTCGTTTAGAACAGTCCAAAAACCCCCTCGAACTATTTATTACTTCTGAGTCCCATGTTTCCTTATTTTCTATTATATTCTCAAATAGTTCAATCAGTAATTCACGATTTTCAGATACTGTTAACACAAGTTTTCCGTTATAGTTCCACCTAGTAGGAGCTACTTTGGGCAATCGTTTGTAGACAATGGAGTATAAAGCTTGTGTACGTTTTGTTGACTTGGAAAAAAAGCGGCTATGCCACTTAAAGTAACGAAAAATACTTTACACTCTTTAATGTGATTGATGAACTGAGATAAAACTAAATTTAATTTATGGGCAAAACAATGGACAAACACAGCACTTTGGAAAGTTTCTCGAACTTTAGCTTGCAGAGCCCCTAATTGTCCTGCCATCACTGCAGCTCCATCATAGCTTTGAGCAACTAATTTTTTCTCTCCATTAATTTCTTTAGTAACGTTATAAAATACGGTATATAATGCATCTGCTGTACGATTTTCGGATACATTCTTAAAACCTAAAAATCGCTCTTGAATACTTCCGTCTGTTTTAACGTAGCGTATTACTATAGATAATTGGCTAAAATTATTGATATCAGTTGTTTCGTCCAGAACAATAGCAATGAACCGCGCCTCGCCAATCTCCTGCTTAATTCTTTTTAGAATAATGGTTGCAACAGCGGAAATGAAATCATTCTGGATTCGATTCGACGTTCCGCGAAAAACGCTAGACTGCTCTAAATAATATTTTAAGCAATCATCATATTTAGCCATTAAACTAAGTAAATCTTGAAAATTTCTTCTATTTGAAGAAACACTTGTTTCGTCATGACCCCTAAATCCCAATTCGTGCTGTCCGAGAAAACAAACAACATCGATAAGTCTTCTTAATATCTGCCTATTTTTATCGACTAGTTCATTGTGTTGGCGGTGACTAATTTCCAACTGTTTATTAAGGGTGTGTCCAATTCTGGTTTTACCGAAGACTTTTTCTTTTATGACGGCCTGCAAATGCGCTTTGGACATAATGTGTCTTTTTGCAGCTTTATGGAAATTGTTTAAATCGGAAAAATCAGTTTTATTCCAGAGACCTTTTTCATTTTCAAAAAGTAAACATGGTTAACAAAATAATTTACTTAGATTTTCACACCCTGTTAGCCATTTAAATTTTTCGTATTGTTTTTCCAGATAAAACTGTCTAATACAGTTTTTCATTTTTGTGGTTAAATTTTTCATAGGTGGTTTTGCCCTTCCTTTGGAAATTATTTTAAGCTTATCAGCGAAGTTAAATGTTGAAAATCCCTTTATTATTAAGACACACACTACACATTCACACACACTCTTCTTACTAAATTCTCCAACATTTTCAACGTTATTACTGACAGCCGAAGTTGACGGTATTTGCATATCCAGGTCCGTATTATTGTCTTCCATCGCACCATGCACGACGCGACGTACGTATCACACAACACACGGATAGCCGTTCAAACAAAGAACCTACTCCAACGATAGCTTCCGCCCCCACTTAAAGCACGCGACTGAAATGCAAAAATTGCAAACAGCCGGTGGAAATTTCAATAACCTCTGGCTCGATTCATAGGAAATCAGGCATACATAAGGACTTGGCTGCAGAGAAGCTAGCGGCACGCACAGGTTCTATCCGATTTCTATTGTGGCTTGGTCGGAGTCAAGGCCGCATTTACTATGGGCTTGATAATTAAGATAATATTTTAGCATTTTTAATATAAACTAAATTAATGGTTTCCTATTTCAAAAATTACATTTTAGAAGATGTTTTGTAATTTTTTTTTGAGGAAGCACTGCTTCCCCCCTGGATATACCTAGACTGAATATCCACTAGGGGTAAAAAAATGTAATGTTCCAAATTATTGTTAAAAATAAAAAAAATCTAGTTGAAGCATTAATTGTGTATGAAGCAATTAATTGTGCTGAATGCAAAAGTTGGTAACAGGTTCTGTACTATTTATATCTCATAATATCAGTGCTAGATATCCATTTCACTTCTCTAAGAATCAGGTACATGTGCAATTGTTCTCATTTTCTTAACAGTAGAGTAAAAATCGGTTCAAAAAGAGTAACGGATTACTGAGAGCAACACAAATTAATAGTTTTAATTATAGAGCGATGATTACAAAACCTTGTATCGAAGCTGCCTACATTTTCAATGAAAGGAAATCTGACATCTCTAAGCACAATTATCAAACTCTGTTGTGCGGTTAATTGGAAGTTTGTACAGGGAATTTGGAGCTTACAGCAGCGCAGGACATAAAATCTTTCCAATTAAGTTTTTCTGGGTTACACATGTATCTTCAAAAAAATTTGACCATACAAGAAACGAATTTTGATGACACTTAAGTGAAAATTAAATTATTGTACCTAGAGGGAGTTTCTATATGTTTCGATAAATGAAACCCCTTTTTAGTTTTTTATCTGATTTTATAGAAAAAAATATTAAATACAAAAGTTAAAAGGTGCAATAAAAGTTGTTTATAAAAGGGTTTTTATGTATACAAGATGTCGCAAAGACGCGTAGCAAAAATTTTTTTTTAAAGGGAATACCCTGTATATAATATACTTAAATTATAGATTTATTCTTATTGATTTCGAATATATACAGGGGCTTACAAATTCGATGGCATAGCAATGGTATCTCAAAAATCGTAAGAGATCGAATATTATTTCATTGCAGAAAAACGAAAAATCTCCTTTTTCCTTTTTATGTTTATCAGGCTACATTTGAAGAAATATTACAAAATAAATGTTACATGTTTATAGTCATTTTTTCTTCTCTACAAGATATTGCACCAATAATTAAAATCCGAAGTTTCTTCTTCGAGTTCTCATCATCAGCTCCATTTTCTTAAAAATGGACGAACGAATCACAATTATTGCTTGAACAGAAGATTTAAGATTTTCCGAAAAACCAGAGGCATGCCAAATTCACAAAGAATAATTTTAAAAATTCTAAATATATGAGTGCATTACATCATTGGTTTTGAGACGTCAACAGCCTGTTAAAAGTGAAATAAAAAAATTCAAGGCTGTGTTTAAAAAAATGAAGTTAGTGATGAGATCTCGAAGACGAAATGTCGGATTTTAAATTTAACTGCACCATCTTGTAGAGTAGAAAAAGTGTAAAAAGAAGTTTATTTTGTAATATCTCTTCAAATTCAGCCTAAAAAAATAACATGAGGATTCTCTAGTTTTCACCGATATATTTGGAAGTTGTCGAAATTTGTCAAATTTATCAAGTTATGTTATTCGACATTGAATTGCGCAACTTTGCCCTAATTTAGTCAACTTTGTGTCTCTTACGATCAATGCATAATAGGCAATAACAACTTTAACAATAAAACAAAATTAAACATATTTCTTTTCACTATTGAAATTCTTTAGGAGATTGAGATTGAATCCGTTAATTTGTATACAAAGACGATATGCCTTTTCCAGTTTATTCATACCTGTGAATCAACCGTAGTGGATTTATATTTATATTTTGTATATAATTTTCTATAATATGTTCTTGTAACATTTGGACGTTATCATGTTCTTTGTGATAGATACTCTCTTTCAAATAACCCTATATATCAGGGTATGTATCCAAGAAGGTTAGGTCTGGACTGTTCGGCGGCCACTTAATTGTTCCATATTTTTCAATCCAGGTTTCAAATGTTTCATTTAAAAAAAAAAAGGTGCTATTGTGCTGATATTATGGAATGTAACCACTGCTTGCTCGAAAACCATTTCTTGTGCTTCATTTAAAGTTAAATTATCAATACAATCGTCAATGTCGTTATGAAACGTGTCAAGGCAGAGGTTACCAGTCAATGAAAAATTGAAAACACAACCCAAATTCCAATTATTTTTTATCCCATACTACACATTTACAGATAGGTGACAATAAAATTTTACTTCGAAAAGCTTTTCGGGCTTGTCGGTTGCCCAATAATATGTTTTTTCTATTTGGAAATCCTGCCGTATTAAAGCAGGATTCATCAATCCACAATATATTGTTAAATAAATTTGGACTCCGTTCAAGTTTGTCGATCATAAATCTGCAGAATTCCAAACGTTTCTGTTTGATAGCTCGTGTTATATGTTCGACCTTTGTCAGATTAAACAGCTGGAATTTATGTTTCTTTAAGGTCATATGAATCTTTTCGATACTGCTTTGAAGACCTTTGGGGCAATGTTTTATAGACTACATGATCTTCAGAAATCATAATAAAACTATAGTACAGTGAGTAGTGCACTGTGATTAGGGATGTAGGAAATACATTTTAAAGTTATTTATAAAAATGCATTTTTAAAATTTTAAAACCAATCATACGAGCCAGAAAATTATAATAAAAATACCAAAAAAAAAAATTACCTAGAAAATATAAGATTTCCAAGTTTTTTGATAACCTATTGTTACTGTTCTATTTTTTATTTTTATGTAGTCCGTATATATGCTTAAAAGTATTTAAAGTAAAGACGTCCCTGTTCCCATAAACAGCCAATATTTACCGATATTCCAATTTTTTCCTGTATATAATAATACGATAATTTTAGCTTATAACCTAGAAAAATAATTGTTTTAAATTTCTTTTATCGTTCAAAAATTATTTGGCAGCATTTCTGTTTTAAATTCGAGTTTTTAATATAAGGTATGACTTATAGCAAAAGATAAAGGTTCGAAACTCTCAAAATATTACCTATTTTTTACATTACATATTATTGTGATTTTGAACAATTAAGTAGCCTACATGTATTTATTATTTGATTATTAGTCTAATTTTAAATTTATTTTAACCCAAGAACAACTAACTCTCTCAGATTGTTTCTCATAATATTATGACTTTTCTTAAACAACCATTTTATAACAATGATATGCCAAAATAAACATACAATAAAAATCATAAACTAAATGAATGATTTAACACCAACAAAGATATAATGTTTCATAGAAGGTTGATAAACGCCAGTAAATTTATAAAGAATCGTGTATCATACTTTACAGAGTTATGTTATAATATTTTTAGCTTATTTTGTGAAAATCACATATCAACCTTCTATAGTGGTAAATAGACCAGGGAAATAGTACATATAATAGATTTATTCATCAACGCTTACACAAAAATGACTGTGCGAATTAATTAATCTAAGTAATGTTGTTTTACAAAAATATACCCAAAAAGTAATTAGGGAGCATATACAGGGTGTTTCTTAATTGAGTGTCAATATTTAAGGAGGTGATTTTTGGGTCCATTTTAAGAAGAAAACTTGATATAAACATATGTCTTAAACGGTGTAAATTTTGAGATACAGGGTGGTAAACTTTCAATAATTTCATAATTTTTCGATAATATCTCGAATACTACTCTAGATATTGTATTGAAATTTGGTATAGAGGTACTATGCATCTAGTGGAATTTTTTGATGTAGAACATTTTTGTAATTTCCACCAGTGGCGTCCGTACGGAATCCGACCTGCATATTTTTCCAGACGTTGATGGTACGCCACTGATTTTTTTTTAAATAAAAATTATTTTTGAAATTCCCATTAATTTTTGAGCAAGTTTGATCCCTTGGTACTTTTGTGTTGGACGCACGGTTTTCGTTTTAAAAAATAAAAACCGTTTCTCTGCATGGTCCAAACAATCCTGGTCATAAGACGGATATGACCATGCATGCAGAGGAATATTATTGTATTAAACTCGAGAAATGAAATCTTGTCGAAAATAAATACTAAAAGTTTTCAAAAACAAACAAATGAATCAATAAAAATGCTTTATTTTAGAAAAATTAGTGGCGTGAAAGTAATTACTATGTCCGTTCTTATTAAAATAAGAAATCGCTTTATCTTAGTGAGAGATATTTGTAGATAATAGTATGTAGTCTTCAGCCATCAATCTAGGACCACCATGTCAATGTTTTTCAGAAGTTTGTTCCTTCATAAATACTTTTTATAAATTTTATTAAAATATTATGACATTCTTCAACAATAACAAGTTATTTACAAAACTATACTAATACAACTAGGTACATAATTAATAATTTCAACAAAAATAATTAGGTTTTAACAAATTGACAGCACACTTTGTGAAACAAAATAGAAGAAAAAAATTAGATAAGTTATTGAAAATGCCCACAACCTTGGAGAATACACGCTTCAGCCCTTTTCCTCATGTTGTCGCGAACTCTTTGAAGGATACCCTCGGTGTTTCTGATAATATCGCAAGAATCTCTTATACGATCCTTCAGCTCCTCTACAGTGTTTACTGGGGTGCGGTGAACTAAAGATTTAAGATGTCCCCATAGAAAAAAATCCAAACTATTTAGGTCTGGGGACCTAGGGGGCCATCGTTGGGGTCCGTCACGACCTACCCATCTGTTGTTAAATGTCCGGTTCAAATATTCTCTGGCTTCAATACTAAAGTGAGCGGGCGCGCCATCGTGCATGAACCACATTCTGTTTCTAATCAGAATTAGTATATCTTCTAACAATATCGGCAAATCGTTCTCAAGAAACCGGCGATAATTATGGCCATTTAGTCTTTCTGGGAGGAAAAAAGGTCCAATTAGGTGATTTTCGATAATGCCAGCCCAAACATTTACAGAGAATTGCTCTTGATGATGTCCTACAATGACATAGGGGTTCTCGTCGGCCCAGATATGATTATTGTGGAAGTTTCTGATAGCCTTCCTGGAGAAGTTCGCTTCATCTGTAAACATTATTTCGAGATCAAATAAGGGATTACGCGCAATTTTTTACAAAAACCATTCACAAAAATTAACTCGGAAAGGAAGATCTCGGGGAAGTAAGGCTTGCACGAGTTGAATGTGATATGGGTATAAAAAAAAATCATGTAGAATTCTCCAAACTAGGATGTGCGAAACATTTAGGTTAATTCCAATTTTCCTAGTACTTAGTTCAGGATTTTCATCTATGGAATTTAATATTGCCTCTTCAATTTCTGGAGTTCTTACAGTCCGATGGGCCCCTTTTAATTGATTATTTGGCTTGAATGTACCTGTTTCAGTCAACCTTCTATGCACATTTGAAAATATTCGCCTATCTGGTATGACTCTACGAGGAAAGCGCTCTTGATATAATCGCCTATCTTCCGGTGAACTGCCATCAGCCAAACCATACATCTAATGCATGTCTGCCAACTCTTCATTGGTAAACTTAACTATTTCTTTTCTCAGATATATCAGATATTTAGAACACAAAATTAATTAAACCCGACTGAATCTGAAAGCTGAACTGTCAAATTAAGTTACAAGAGAAGTATTAATTCTGACAGCCAAAGCCTACTACAATAATAATTATTATTAGTAATCTTTCTTTATTGATGAACTAATAGTATTTTATAGTTTCGTGTTAAAAAATTATAAGCTCAAATAATAATTTTGAAATCTTTGGGTATTAGTTATTCATAAGCAAATTCGATTTCTTGAATTTCAGTGAAAAAAAAATTTCTTTACATGCCATGGCGATTGGTGTTGTCATATTAGCGATATTGTTAAAACTCTGCAGAGAAACGGTTTTTATTTTTTTAAAACGAAAACCGTGCGTTCAACTCAAAATTACCAAGAGATCAAACTTGCTCAAAAATGAATGGGAATTTCAAAAATAATTTTTATTTAAAAAAAATCAGTGGCGTACCATCAATGTCTGGGAAAATATGCAGGTCGGATTCCGTTCAACAACTTATCTAATTTTTTTCTTCTATTTTGTTTCACAAAGTGTGCTGCCAATTTGTTAAAACCTAATTATTTTTGTTGAAATTATTAATTATGTACCTAGTTGTATTAGTATAGTTTTTTAAATAACTTGTTATTGTTGAAGAATGTCATATTATTTTAATAAAATTTATAAAAAGTATTTATGAAGGAACAGACTTCTGAAAAACATTGACATGGTGGTCGTAGATTGATGGCTGAAGACTACATACTATTATCTACAAATATCTCTCACTAAGATAAAGCGATTTCTTATTTTAATAAGAATGGACATAGTAATTACTTTCACGCCACTGATTTTTCTAAAATAAAGCATTTTTATTGATTCATTTGTTTGTTTTTGAAAACTTTTAGTATTTATTTTCGACAAGATTTGATTCCTCGAGTTTAATACAATAATATTCCTCTGCATGCATGATGATATCCGTCTTATGACCAGGATTGTTTGGACCATGCAGAGAAACGGTTTTTATTTTTTAAAACGAAAACCGTGCGTCCAACACAAAATTACCAAGGGATCAAACTTGCTCAAAAATTAATGGGAATTTCAAAAATAATTTTTATTAAAAAAAAATCAGTGGCGTACCATCAACGTCTGGAAAAATATGCAGGTCGGATTCCGTACGGACGCCACTGGTGGAAATTAAAAAAATGATCTACATTAAAAAATTCCACTAGATGCATAGTACCTCTATACCAAATTTCAATACAATATCTAGAGTGGTATTCGAGATATTATCGAAAAATTATGAAATTATTGAAAGTTTAACACCCTGTATCTCAAAATATATGTTTATTTGAAGTTTTCTTCTTAAAATGGACCCGAAAATCACCTCCTTAAATATTGACACTCAATTAAGAAACACCCTGTATAAACAGTTGCCTAAAGTGCCAAAAATTGATTTTTTCTTTCTAGATTAAAATTGGTAGTTCCTATAAAAATTCGTAAATATTTAAAAATTCTATCTTTTGGGCTGTGACCGATTAAAAGCGTTAAGTAGTTTCTGAGAAAATTATGAAAAACCCCTAAAAACATAAGTTATATAAGAACATACTTAGTTGCACTTAACCAATCCGCACAATAGGTTTATTCATAGCGTGTCATAGATAATTTTGTACTATTTTCCTGGGTTTAAAAAAATACTTTAACGCAACATGGCAAATGATATTTTTTAATTTTAAAACCCTAACCTAGACGAGAACCGGAAACGTAGAACAATATGCAACACACTTTAGAAATGGGGGTCACCTACCTCGTCTGTGTCCGTGCCAAAAAATAGGAGGTCGAAAGGGACCGCCGCCACCAGGTCGATGAGGAACCATCCCTTGAGGTAGTGTACAGCTATTTTGCCCGGATCTGATACGATCTCGTCATTGCCTGACACGTATGTCGTCCGAAAATTTATCAGAATATCGATGATGAACGTCACATCCACTGAAAAAGACATTTACTATTTAAGTTAATATTGCTGTTATTATAATTTTTTTGACAAATAGGTTTTTCAAATGGAGTACTGGGATAACATTGGAACGTATAGGCAACATTACCACTAGGAATACGACAAGAGGTTAAATTATTTTCAGAAAATTTTCGGATTTAACTTAATCTCGCATGGTATTCGGTATGAAAATTTTACACAAAATTGTGTTTAAAATAATTTTTCAATAGGATTTTTTGATTTTTGACAAGGTGTATTTTTTCCACTGACAAGACACCTGCAAGACAATAGTAATTTACGTCCGGTAGGTGACTTATTACATATATTGTCTATAATCTTTTCTAAAATGAATAAAAATTATTAAAGTTTAAAAAAGACTAGGACGCCATCCAAATAATCGTATCACCTTAGCGATGTTATAGCAATTGTTTTCAATAACAAAACATGATTGTCTTTTGCTTACACTATCAAATACATATAACCTAAAATAATTTTTGTATTTACTTGTATTATTATTAAATTTGCAGAAGCAACAGGAAAATTAAACCCGAAAAAATCATCGGATAGATATGAATAAGAATGCAGATTGTTTTGTCAATGGAAACAAATATATAAAGTGACAAACACATAGGAAGATGTAATCTTAGTTTATTTTTTAATTCAAGTAAGTATAACTTGCAGGAAATTTGTATGAGAACAATGTTTAGTAATTAAGTTTTATTTTGCGGTCAAAAAGAATTAATGGTTATTCCCTGTGGGCTAAATATTCTATGCTGAAGGCAATGTTATTTGTTAAAGAGAAGGAGAACGTCAGCAAGTTCCCGAAAATCTTAGCATTTTTGAAAAATGTAGCACTGGGTACCAACCGACGCAGTTAAAGGATTGGCAACAGAAGAAATAAATCTATTTTTCAAGGAGACACGCGATGATGACTATCTCTTGGTCAATGTTATTGCTATTATTGGGATTGCTGGAGGTTGTCAGCGAGAATAACTGTATTTTATGACTCTTAATGATATTCAGGACACAGGAACACAGCTGGTAATCACAGTTCTACAAACTAAAACTAATTTAAAACGTGTTTTTACTGAGATAAATATAGCGGAAATATCTTGCCATACGTCCTAAAAATGTTTAACAAAACTTTCTGTTTGTTGGGTACCGAAATACCAGATGCATCAGTCAAAAAGTCGGAATTCAGACGATAGGTGCAATGCCCAAAAAATAGCAGAGTATTTGAAACTTGAAACTCCTGAAAAGTATACGGGTCACTGTTTTAGACGGATTTCGACGACTCTGTTTGCTAATGCAGGTGTAGATTCATCCGTATTAAAGCGACATGGTGGTTGAAAAAGTTCGGCAGTAGCTGAGAAATATGTCGAAGACGCTATTGAAGGTAAAACCAAAATTGCTAAAATGATCCAAGGTGGTGAAAATTTTGTGCAAGTATTGACAAACTAAGCACTAAGCAATATTATTTCTGACGGAAATATCCATTGCACATCAGGAATTAATATAGTTAAAAAATTGTACTATAACGGTAAATATAAGCAGAAAATTGAAAGTTGTTTTATATAAAAGTATAATATTTTATTTATTACTAATTTTTAAGTCTTAGAAAGAAGCCTAATCTATCGTTATCTAAGATTTTTCATTTACTTAAATCGGTATAAAAGTATATTTTACAAGTAAAAGTGTCAAAGAGCTTCCCAAACAATGTCGATTTGCACCAATATATATAGATCCAAATAAAATTAATAAAATACTAACTTAAAAAAAAATGATAAAAATGTTGTAGGTTGAAGCCTAATCTATTGATATATAACACTCCTGATTTACTAAAGTGGTTAGAAAAGTATATTTTGTAAGTAGGAGTACCTAAGTATTTAATTCTCAAACAGTATCAATTTGCATCAATAAATATAGGTCCAAATAAAATAAAATTTACTAACTTTAGTTAAACAAAATTATAAAATTCTGTAAGGTAAAGTGGGTAGAAAAGTATAATTTATAAGTAGTAGCAGTACCTAAGTGTTTTATTCTCAAACAGAATCAATTTGAAACAACGGTTATATGTAGGACCAAATAAAATAAAACTTTGGTTAAACAGAATAATACATACTTTTTAAGTAAAAGTCCAATTTATAGTTGCGCTACATTCTTCATTTACTAAAGTTGGCTGAAATTATATTTTACAGTAAAAACGCCATATGGCGTTGGATGATTTTCTCTGATAAAATGCTTGTCGGGGTGCAATTTTATAGCAGGCTGTGACTTCGTTCCCATTCATTTCTTTCAGTTATGACAGCTACTTTTATTATAAGTCGTGAATAACCTTTAAGTGTGTATCGTGGAATAACGTATTAGGTTATTATATTTCTGTTTTTTTAATAATATGGCAAAGAAAGTCTATCCAGTTTGTATATTTTGTAGCGAATTTAGTGATATTAAGAAATGTCATCGTAATTTAAAGTATTTAACCGACTTACTTAGCAACTGTGATTTAGAAAAGGGTGATAAAATATTGTTCTGGAAAATTAAAAATAAATATTATATCATATATATATATATATATATATATATATATATATATATATATATATATATATATATATATATATATATATATATATATATATATATTATATGAAACAGACATTTGTTCGTTCATGAATTCCATCCCACATACCTATTCACCTTTAAAGATAGAAGAAGTTCTGAAATAATTTGAAGACCATTTAAAAGTACTGTCAATAAATGAGTATTTTTGTAGTTAATTGAAAAATAAACTTTTGATACAGTAAATAATTGTTAAACATGTGTTTTTAAATGTTTTATTTCTTACAATTTTAAATTAGAAAATGTCAAAGTCAAACCCATTAAAATGTTTGCTTCCTAGTAATAACAAAAGATGGTTGTGTTGCTAGGCAACACATTGCAGTGTCAGATACTGTAATGTTACATTACGGTGTCAGATACTAATACTGTTATCTTTTATTTACCGGCTGCAAATTAGTACAGGGTAAATATATTTACTGGACAGTATGAAATAAAGAAAGTTTGATTCTCTTGTCAATTCAGTTGCCATGGTAACTACGTAAAACCTTTGCTTACAAAGTATTTAAGTTTAAAAGCTGTCACTTTTGCAGCAAAACCTCTGTGACGCGGCCTGAGTAAAACGATTCGTTTTGGTCAAGAAAGTAAAGAAAATATTCGTCAGGAGATTCAGCAGTTAACACCCGCGAACACTAAGAAACCGAAGTCACATATATGGAAGCAGTTTACCAACTTTTGCTTAGAAAAAGGAATAATTAAATTTTTCTATTATACTACCCATGTTCAAATCCTATCACATTTTTTTTAAATTATTAGAAATTATTTTTCAATAATCATAAGACCCTCCTTTAGCGTACCATGAAAAGTCAATTTACATAAATTCTCGTAAACAAAATACGCGGAAATCACTGTCGTTGGGACAAACAGCCGCCCGACGCATTTTTGCTCTTCTAGCTCATATCCTATTGGCCAGCGTCTTTGCGACTTAATTTGGACAGCCGAAAAATAGCGCGGAAGAGTACTGAGTAGTATCTGATCGACGGATGGACTGAGACGGGGTTGATATTATTCAACAGGTTTTTTCTCTCGCCTCGCCGGAATTTACAGCTAATTATTAATTTAAGTAGATATCTAGAAGTAGTAGAAGAAGTAGAAGAATGCAAAGTTGTGTATTGTGAAGTTTAAAATTGTGTTGATCGGAAACTCATTAATATGCGTAATCTCCCGCCCGTGGTGGCAAATAATTGAAAGATCCGACACTCTCTTTCTCTCTCGAGCAAACACAAAGTAAATTGCTGTATCGCTCTCGCCAATTAATGGTCTAATTAAAGGCTTATTTAAAGGCTATATCTCTCTTCTCTGTGTTACTAAAGCGTCGCGGTCGAACTTTAAGAGAATAAGAAAAAATTTGTAGAATTGTGTACAATATAAATGGACAATTTTCGGATAAACTAATATTAAAATTTATACTTATAGACAAGGATCTGATTTTCATTTGTTATTATTAAACGAGTTGTTATAAACTCATGCGTTTTATTGGATTGAGTATCGGTAAGCACATCTCCTTAAACAATTTAAATGAACTAGTGAACTCTGTACATAATTAGTACAAAACGTAGATCTTGGGCAGCAGAGTCCCGAAGAACCTATATGATTTCTACTAATTGTAGTTACATGTAAATACAATTTTAGATCTTAGCATAGAATATTTTTTCATGTTAAGCAATCTTGGTTTACAAAATTTAGTAGAAAGTTTTTTTCTAATTTTTCCAAGGTGCTACTAAATGCATTGTGATGTTATGATAGTAAGATAAAATTGAGAGCTATAATATTTGTAATATCGACTGTAATACAAAAATACTGTTCCAATATTAAATATAGTTATAATATGTTTTATTACAATTGGTAGAAAATTATAATGTTATTGGTTTTTCATATAGATAAAGAAAAACCATTTCTTATACCGTTTTTATCGATATTTATTTTCTTCACTCTGCACCAGTTTTGGAAATTAGATTTCGTACGTGTTTCGTACACTGCTTTGACTTGCTTGTTCGCAATTTGCTACTGCGAGCCCTGACAATCTGTTGAAACAAGCAGTTAATTTGCAAATAAAATGTCAGTTTACCGAAATTCTTTTATT
The DNA here is from genome assembly GCA_030620095.1 of Kuschelorhynchus macadamiae. NCBI lineage: Eukaryota > Metazoa > Arthropoda > Insecta > Coleoptera > Curculionidae > Kuschelorhynchus > Kuschelorhynchus macadamiae. Next base: position 752,190 of record JAUTXW010005169.1, read on the forward strand.
CTATTTTTTTTAAATTGTTGATTACTATTTAATTGTTTGATATTCAAAAAATGTTGACAACTTAATATTGGATCATGTTTTGCTTTTCCTCACGTTTCTTGAGATTCATCAGCCTGACGCGATAGAGGCTTTGAAATGAAACATAAGTGTGTTGTCAACAAAGATTTTCACACGTCATTTGAGTATTATAACTAAAGTAAGTAGGTATTGTCAGTTGTATTACGAGTAAAACACGTAATAATGGTACGTGGAAAACTACTGATCCAAAATTGCGAGAAATTATTATTCATAAGTACCATAAAGGGAAAACAGTGCGTCCAAAAGCTGTTTCTCAAAGGTGTGTAAGGGATCTGATAAAACTATGTAAGTCGGGAAGAAGAAACACCCTACGAGAAGTAACTGCAAGGTGGAATAGAGAAACTGGGATGAATATTTCCAGGGAATGCTGTTGCAAAAAATCCATCCGGAGATTTTATCTTTCAACAGGCCGAAGCCTCATGCCATATGGCTATCGATCAAAAATGGATTGGAGAACATGACATTAAGGTTTTGTCACATCCCTCTAGCAGCCCAAATCTTAATCTAATAGAGACGTTTTGGCACAAAATGAAACAACGCCTAAGAAATAATTCCCAGCGTACTTTACCACAACTTCGTGCTAAATTGCCAGAAATATGGGATAGTTTCACCTCTGAACTCTGTGAAGGCCTAGTTGATGGCCATGCCTAATAGAGTTCAGGCTGTTAATCGAGCTAAGGGCGACGTTACGCCTTATTAATTTGTGTTTTAATTTGTTAAAAACCAGTTGTTCTAATATTAATTTGTCAGTATTTTTTGAATATCAAACAATTAATTAAATATTAATCAATAAAAAATATATAAATAAACCGTAAAGATAATGTCATAAATTATAAAAAATGTTGCTAATTTCATATTTACAATTAAAAAAAAAGAGAATAAAAGCATTTCGGTCAACTGGCACTTTATTCTCAAAGTAACTGCTTGTTCCAACATGGTTGTTAGGGCTCGTACATATTTCAGCATTGGAAGGTAGGGATTCTTTCAGTGGCGTGCAGTGCCTTTCGAAACAGGGTACAAGTTACTACCTATATTCTTAAAATTACTTATCTCTTGAAAGTGCTTCTTTTGTCTTGCAACAGTATGTCCATAAACAGTTTAAACTTAATTTATAGTAACCTAAAACCACTCTCAAAAGACAAAAAAACGATCGTTTCGGAAAGTCACTACTGACTGTAATTTTATTTGTTTGGTAAGATTACTAATGGTGATCGAATCTTGCTTGCCTATTGGCTGCTTTTGTGTCGGATTAATTTTAGGTGTTTTTTCTTTTAATTTTTCATGATAGATGGCGTATTTTATATTAAATTTATGGAAAATAGGCCATAATAGTTTAAACCAATTAAAAGAATTCTAACAAAGGAAAACAGATTACTCCATCCATTCTCATAGGGTAGGCAATGCTTTTTGCCTATATTGTATCCACTCCACTGGATTCGTCAGATTCGCTCATTTTTAAATACAACAATAAGAAATATATGTGGATATTTTGACAAATAGAGCTTGATTTTGTCGCTTTTCCATGGTAACTCTTATATCACGATTGTTGCATTTTTATCTCTATCGAAACAAACAAAACTGGCTTTGATGCTATCTAGTAGTAGTAATAGTAGTTAGGAGGAGGTCTAGAGACCTGACTGGTAGGCCTATAAAGCCCTTTGAGTCTACCCCAGCTCCTTCCTGAATCACCACCCGCCACCAGGTGTACATCCTTGAATCTGCCTGTCCTCACTATGTAAGTCTGCATATCCTTCCATGCAAGATCCTTAACTTCGTCCCTATGCAAAACCGTAGTGCAGAAAATATCTCGTCGCAGTCTCGCTCGCGCTTCACATCTGCACGGGAAGTGAAGCTGAGTTTCCTCCTCTTCCTGACACTCCGTGCAGATAGAATCTTCCTCAATGCCTAACATAAAGAGGTGTCTCTTCAATCGACAGTGCCCCGTTACTATTCCTACGATGCAATTTAAAGCTTTCCTGTCTCGGGCTAGTAACCACTCTGTTCGGCCCTTATCGGGCTTCACAATGAAGTCTTTAGCTTGCCTCCCAACCCCGGACTGGCCCCATTCACGTTGAAGTTCATGTTGTGCCCATTCATCGAGTGCTGTCCTTATCTGCTGCCTAGTGATGCCTAAAGCTGCTTCTGGTCCTACATACGGGCTGGTGGCGCCGAGTCTAGCAAACTCATCTGCCTTCTCGTTGCCCTCAATCCCACAGTGTCCTGGCACCCAAACCAACTTCACTCTTTTACGTCGCGCCAACTGCTCTAGCCTGTCACCGCATTCCTGAACCAAAACTGATCCCGCCATGGGTGAGTCGAGCGCCTTAATTGCTGCTTGACTGTCTGAGCATATGACAATCTCTCCCTCTGCCCCCTCTATGACTTCCTTCATCATTATTGCCATTAGAATGGCATATACCTCAGCCTGAAACACCGTTGAAAACTTCCCCAAAAAGAAGCTGGACCCGGTTTGTGTAGCCTCAATATAAACTCCAGCACCAGAGGATTGCAACTATGTCATACGTGAACCATCCGTAGAGCAAGCAGTTGCCTCTCTGGAGAAGTCCAGCCTGTTTCTCTCCCAGTCCTCTCTTTCGGGGATTGAGATATTACAACCCTTATGCCATCTTAGTCTGCCTGAGGGTCGTGCTACTCTGTAGGTAGATAAAGGGATCTCTCTTTCCACAATGTGGGAGATCCTTGCATGACCCACAACCTCACCTTTGGTATGCCAAGCTCCTGCGTCCCTCATTCGCAAGTGCGCTGCCATAGCCTCTTTCTTAATGAAAGTCGACGATGATGGCAGCCCTAGCAAGACATCCAATGCTGCTGACGGCGTCGTCCTCATTGCTCCAGTTATCGCTAGGCTAGCCAGTCTCTGGACTTTTGCAAGACTGGAACGAATGGTTTTCCTCTCCACCGAGGGCCACCATACTATTGAGCCGTATGATATCCTGGGTCTTATGACTGCTTGGTACAGCCAGTGCATGACCCTAGGACTTAGCCCCCAGGTTGTGCCTGTCGCTCTACGGAGCTGCCAGAAGGTCGCTATTGACGTCCTTATCTGCCTATCGACATGAGTCTTCTAGCTCAGCTTTGGATCTACTGTGACCCCCATGTATTTAACCTCTTTTGCCAAGGCCAGTTGTTGACCATACAATCTTGGGGGTCGAAAATCTCCTAAATTCCTTCTCCTTGCAAAGAGGATCATCTCAGTCTTCCGCGGATTAACCGTGAGACCTACCTCATTACACCATGCCTCCAATATATTACAGGCCATCTGCATTCTCTCGCAGATGATGCCCAAGTACTTGCCTGATATTAGAATCAATCCATCATCCGCATAAGCTTGTGCACAGAAGCCGACCTCCACGAGTCTGTTGAGCAGACCGTCCATGACTAGACATCGGGGAGAGACAGCTGCCTTGAGTGCATGCGCCTCGCACCCCGATATCTATCTGGTACCCGCCCGGACTCGCTTGGACGCCGCGCTCTTGCAGTGCACTTCTAACACAACGCACCAGATTCGTTTTAACGCTCCTGGCTGTGAGCGAGTCGCAGATGACGTTTGTCCATACTCTATCAAACGCTCCTTCCACATCGAAAAACACAGCTAAAGCTGCTTCCTTAAATTGTAAAGCCTCCTCAATCCTTTGCACCATACTGTGGAGAACCGACTCCGTTCATCGCCCTCCCCTATATGCATGCTGATTAGCATGAATCGGTGAGACTGATGCTATCTAAATACAAAATGAAACGTAATAAAAATTTTATTTTTTTCGTAACCATCGAAATGTAAAAAATCTTGTATAAAACAGGGCTAGTTTTTTGCACACGATAATCTTCACATTTAGTGCAAAAAAAGTGGTTCATTTTGCAACTAATTATAGAAAATCACGAATTTAAATCTTGTTTTTCAAAACGATCGTATACGTGTATATATTCTTGGAAAGCCGTCTCAAAACCCATAAGGGCTATGGAAAATCTGCTGGTGCCATCTTTAATTTCACAAACAGGAGCCTCTGTCGCGAAAACCGCAACACTTTATCTTTAAAAAGGAGGGAGATACCCCGCAAAAGTGCCCAAGATATATACATAAAAAAACATAGGAACGAATTGATAGCCTGCCGCTTTGGAGTCGGTTAAAATTAGGGTTTTGCATATTAATAGAAATAAAGAGAAAATACGAAATTATGCACAAAACAAAAATTTAAAAAAATTAGTAAATCAATTATTTTACACAGTTAAACAAACTTTATGAAACACCAACAACGTACATTTTTGAAATATCCCGTATAAAAGAGGTAAACAAGAACTCCCTTTGTAGCGATGCCGGCAAGTATTTGGCAAATAAGAAACAAAAACAACGCAGGGAATCTACATGCGCATTCCAATTGTTAGCAGTGCCGCGGAATGCCTTTAATGCTTGGATCCGGGGAAAGTTTCCGGTTTACATGAGAATTTTTGAAACATGTGACATATCTGCTCCCATTTCGTCATCATTAATTTGATTGCAAGTTAATATTATTCTAAACTTATGTTCAAAATTAACGCAACGCGAAAATTTTAACGTTAAATATTTTCTGAACCTTTGGGCCCATTTTAGTATTGTAATAATGAAAAATCACCTCCCGAGATTATTTCAGATCTTCACGTTTCGGGGTCTCCAAATGTCAAAGAAGCATGTTTCCTCAATTCTGGTCTGTCTGTCTGTCTGTTCGCTGCATAGCTAAAAAACAACTTACCCGATTGACTTCAAATTTTCATAAAAAATTAAGGGTCATAAGGGGATGATCTGGTAATATTTTGGTAAAAAATGGCGAAACAAAATGGCAGCCTAATGAAATGTTAAAAAATTGTTAATAAAAAATTACTTATCCAATTTATCTCAAATTTTGCAAAAACATCAAGCATTATGTTAGAATCAACTTGCAAAATTTTGGTACGAATACGGAAACTGTTTGTGGTTTGGATCAACTAGTAGCGGAACAAAATTGCGGGTAAATAAAATGTTTGTAATAGTTTTTTCTAGCTTCCCTATATGGTAAAAAATACGTTTGATCAATTCCGTCGGTCCGTCTGTCGGTCTGTTTGTCTGTCGGCCATGTTAACAATGTTAAAAAGATTATTACTAAAAAAACTGATTATCTAATTCACCTCAAATTTTGCACAAAGATCAAGTGTTACATAAGAATGAACTGGTAATATTTTGAAGCGAATAAAGATAGCAAAACAAAACATTGGGCTAATAAAATATAACAAATAAAAATCGGCCTGAAACCACTACTTATTAAATGAATTTCAAATTTTGTGCAAGAATAAAGTGTGATGTAGAGATAAACTGATAAAGTTGTGGTACGAAGAAGAAGGTTCAAGGTAGCGAAAGAAAATGGCGGCCAAATAAAATTTTAAAAAGTCGACGTAAAAAAATCTTGTTGAATTGATTTTAAATTTTGCAGAAAAAGTAAATATAAAAATGTCTGTGTCAATACAAAAATTACCTATTGAATTTGTTTTAAATTATGCCCAAAAATCAAGTGTGGCATAGGTAGATAGGAACTGGTAAAATATTGGAAGGAATCCAATATGGTGGAACGAAAGGAGGCCCAACAAAAATGTTTGAAAAGACAGTATATGTAACATATCCACTGTAACTATGTATTGAATTAAATTGGGTCACACTTCACTACTCCTAATAAATGGAAAGAAAATCATAATGAGTAAAGTTCCGGGTAAAGGAAATTTACCGATTTTTTCTCTTAAATTAAAGTTTGATTATCTGGAAATATTATCAAAACCACTTTTGTTATTTAGTCATGACTATATACACAGGGTTCCGAAAAGCCTGCGAATTGCAACCACAACAGGTTTCTACTGTCAATTGCTCTTAACATTTTGTTTTAAATCATCTATTTATCGCTATATTTAACGGAGGAAAACAACTCTAAAACTCTGCTTGTATTTTTTTAATCTTAGAAAACAGTTCTGCAAGCTTTTAAAATCACGAAGCATTAAACATAACTAGCTGACCCGACAGACCTTGTTCTGCCTGATGGCGCGATGAGTTTCCAGTAGAATTATAAGAATATGGGGCGCATTCACCACATCGTCCAGAAATGTTATTGAAGGAAAACCTATCGGTTTTATAGAAAAAATACGCACTAAAAGTATACAAAAATAGTGTTGAAGGTTGTCGATAACAAGACGATCATTTCAAAAAAAAATTGAGTAAACTGGTGCAGTATAACTCTCTCACGAACTTGCTGAACAATCTGGCGAGTATTTTAAATATACAGATTTTAAGCGGCCTAGGATTTCTAGGGTCATAGAAAATTATTGTAATTAAGAACAAAAAAGCAAATAACGTCCGTAGATAAATTAATAGGAAGTTTAACGGCCATTCGGACAAATAATTCTGCCTTTGATATGCTAATTCAGGTATAGGGTCCAAATCTCATGAACCATTATACCGACAAGCCTTTAAGCATTTTTCATCATCTCTACCGGCACAACACAATTGACGACGTTTCGCCCTTTTGGGGCTCATCAGGCCAATGCAGCCATATGGTAGAGATAATGAAAAATACTCAACGGCAGTTTGACTATATACGATGAAAAGTTAAGGCAGTAAGAAATTAACCCAAAGAGTAAAGAAGCGTCATCTATGGGTATAAGTGTGAGGCTTGTTATTTGAACCTCTAGTAGTAATGTAAAAGTTAAAAACACAAGCGCGATATGCGAAGGCTTTCAATTTTCTGTTTGCCGTGCGATACCAACTATTGTTGGCGAAACGACGGCGTTGTCCGAATGGCCGTTAAATTTCCCATTTATTTATCTACGGACGTTATTTACTTCTTTGTTCTTATTGAAACTTTGGTCTAAAAAGCCGATATCATGGATTTTCATCCTTTGGCGTCGTCGTTTCGCCAACAATAGTTGGTATCGCACGGCAAACAGAAAATTGAAAGCCTTCGCATATCGCGCTTGTGTTTCTAACTTTTACATTACTACTAGAGGTTCAAATAACAAGCCTCACACTTATACCCATAGATGACGCTTCTTTACTCTTTGGGTTAATTTCTTACTGCCTTAACTTTTCATCGTATATAGTCAAACTGCCGTTGAATATTTTTTATTATCTTTACCATATGGCTGCATTGGCCTGATGAGCCCCAAAAGGGCGAAACGTCGTCAATTGTGCCGGTAGAGATGATGAAAAATGCTTAAAGGTTTGTCGGTATAATAGTCCATGAGATTTGGACCCTATACCTGAATTAGCTTATCAAAGGCGGAATTATTTGTCCGAATGGCCGTTAAACTTCCTATTATTGTAATTGTTTGACAATTCGGAAAAAAGTTGATTTACATCATTAATTTGCCTCTAAGTTTTAGTTTTATACAGTAATTAAACTTGAATCACCGACGTAACTTGACTAAACAATTGGATGTGAAAAGAAAAAAATTCTAGACAGTAACAAAATGTTATTAACCTTATAAGCTAACCAAAATTTAAAATGAATTTTTTAAACATAAAAATGGATGACGCTGCTTCCTAGTTCTGATAACTGCTTGCATTCGTTGTGGTAAATATTTATAGCCTGCATGAAATATTAAAATTTCATTAAACTGTGCAAGAAGAAGAATGGAAGTTAAGGGGTCCACCATTCGCTCCCACAACGGTGTACCGTGTACATTTTTTATCGATCAAAATTAAAAGAAGAGAAAGAAAAGAATTTCCGACATTAATTTGCTAATTTGTTTTAATGTTATTATTTATTTTTAATTTTCACCTTCCATTCTTCCATCATCATTTCTCTTCAGCTCTTTTACAAGAATATTTCTGATTGTAAGATAAGGTCGGGTTAAACCCAGAAGTGCCTAAAACCCTCTTATTAAATTGTGCAAGTCACTTTGGCGCCGTGAATCTACTTTAGGAATTTTTTTCTATGGCGAATTAGGGTATTTTGACATCCTCTATACGCTCCCGAAAATATGCTATATATTTATCGGACACCCTGTATAATTTAATACTAAAGTTCGGATTATATGCAAAATGCATATTAATGCAATATTTTCATAAATTTTGTATACTTGCATATTTTAGATCAAATGTAATATTTGCTTTAAACAGGCATCTATAATGTTACTATATGTAGCAGTTGAGTGAAACCTTCTACCTATCCCAAACATTTTATTGCATTAAGTAGAAGGAATTCTGAAGTTTGAAATTTTCTTCCTAGTATTAACGTCGTTCACTGAATAAAATATCGCTTCTTTATTTATTTATATAGTCACCTTTAGCCGTTCACTTAGATGCAAATTATTTACCTGGTAAGTGTATTATCGAGTTGTGCATTTTAAAACGTCGATAAAATAGCATTATAGATAAAATTGCATCTGAAATTGACGTTAGAAGGTGACGGTTTTTTTAGCAAAGCATGTGTTTTAAGTTGAGTTTTTCAAAATAAATTGCTTTGATTGAGTTTTTCAAAATAAATAGCTTTGATCAAAAATTTAAGACGTTTAGCCACAGATAGCATGGGAAGTCTTGTTGCCAAAAAACTGAATGACATTTTAAATAATAACGAAGGGTACAATACAATAGTTAAAGAATTGAATGTCTTGTCTGGCACTTTTTATGATAATTTTGAGATGTCTTGCATTGCTTGAAGTACACTCTTATAATATCAGTCAAGGTAGAACGTAGTTTTTCTACTTATAAAACTACTTATAATTTAGAAAAACATTTAACAGTTTCGCTAAAAAAATAGTTTTGTATATTTTTTTAATTAAAATTTTTTTTTCAATTAAAATTTTTATTTTTTTGCCGTTTATAGCAGTATTCTAGATAGTAGCTCATGTGTTGTTGATATTATTTACCAAGGGATGAAAAGGTAGCAAGGACGAGTGAGAGAGATAATTTGTGTTAAGGTGCATCGACATCTAGGGACATTTAGCCAAAGACGAGTGTTTAATATTGTTTTATTAATTTTTCAATGCTACTTTCAAAAAGAACTGCATATCAAAAGTTGCTATTTTAACATATTGTACATTTAATATAATATTTTGTGCATATATTTTGCATATCTTGGGCATATATTCACAAAATTCAAGCATATACAGGGTGATTCATGAGGAAATGTCAATACTTCAGGTACATATTCAGGACCAAAAAATTAACATAAAAGTCTATATAAATAAGTGTCCGCAAGGCCTTAGTTCTCGAGATACAGGGTGCTAAAGTTTTTATTTAATTTTCCTATTTTTTAAATAAAATCTATGATAATGTAAATAATGGAGTGACAATTGATATGCGGGGTTTTTTTGGTATGACAAATTCGAATCTAATATTAGTATTGCTCTTACTTGTACCTACATGTCTTTCTACTCCTTCGAACAATCGCAACTTTTTGGCACAGTCTTGTATTACATTTTTGAGTAAAACAAATTATTCCCTTGCCATTTCTACGTCAAAAAGGTATATCTGTTAAAAGTGGATACGAGCAACCGTTTTCGAGATATTTGGATTTAAAACAATTTCGGCGCATGTAATTTTTTATCGCAAAATTTTAAAAGTTTGTTATTTTGTCCAAATTTAATCGCATCTTGGCACAAAAGCTTTGAAATGAAAGACTAACACATTTTTTTGAGGTGTGTATTCAGTGCCTCAGGCATAAACTAAGCAAAAGGTATTTAATTTTTATTAAAATTGTTATTATTAAGTTGTTTTTAATAAAATCTAGGTTACGTTTTATAATCTTCAAAAATTCCACCATTTGCTTCTAAGCACAGGTCAGCTCTATGGTGTATAGCTCGGGTTGCTCTGTGGATATATTCGGGCGCATTTCTTAGTGTTTGCGCTGCGTTTGTTATCCGATCCAATAATGCTTCTCTTGTATTTACTTTAGTGGAATATACCAGTGATTTGAACCATCCCCAAAGACAATAATCCAAAGGATTAAGGTCTGGCGATCTAGGTGGCCAATTAAACCAATTAAACGGACCTCCCCGATCAATCCATCGGTTTGGTGCAGGGGCTCCATCACGCTGCAAATACATGTTTTGTCTTACATTAAGGGGAACATCTTCTAATAGATTTCGCAAGTGATTTTCAAGAAAGTTTAAATATTTTTCTCCTGTAAGACTACCGTCGCTTATAAATGGACCAATTAAATGACCATTTAACATTCCACACCACACATTAATGCTAAATTTATGTTGGAAATTACGTTCTACTGTAGCGTGAGGATTTTCATAGAACCACCGGTGTTCATTGTGAAGATTATTTATACCATCACGCGTGAACTGTGCTTCATCAGTGAACAAAACATAGCTATACAACCTTCGATCTTCATTAATCCAGTTACAGAATTGCATTCTCAACTCAAAATCACCCTCCTGCAAATGTTGAACCCGTTGTAAATGAAATGGGTATAAACAATTAATGTGAAGATTTTTCCAAGCAGACGATTGTGTAATTTGATAAGTATCTGCAATCCGCCTAGTGCTTATGCTTGGATCATTTTCGATGGCATTGAGTATAGCCTCTTCTACTTCAAGGTTGGGTCCCGATTCCCTTTCAGATACAATTTTCGCACTTGGAAACATCCCAGATTCTCCAGCAGTAGTGAAAACTTGTTGAAAAACTCTTCTATCTGGTACCCTTCTATCCGGAAAACGACGCTGGTACTCCGCGACTGCTTGAATTGCGACCCCATCGCAGAAGCCATAGACGAATATCATATCTGCATATTCACGATGCGAGAATATCACAGACATAATGGCGTATTTAGATCTAAAGTTTCTTAAATGATTATTGTCAGATAATAAAGTTATGAACAGAAATTGACAGTGACAAAATTTGATCTTATTATTAACTGACATTACTATCGCTAAGTAACAAGAAAAACGATGAGACCACCAACCAGCAGTTGTTCTGTCAGGCAAGGCACACTTCTATTTTTTTACAATACATGCATACTTTATGTAAATTTGATAAAAAAAATCACATGCGCCGAAAATGTTTTAAATCCAAATATCTCGAAAACGGTTGCTCGTATCCACTTTTAACAGGAAAACCTTTTTGACGTAGAAATGGCAAGGGAATAATTTGTTTTACTCAAAAATGTAATAGAAGAATGTACCAAAAAGTTGTGATTGTTCGAAGAAGTAGAAAGACATGTAGGTGGCGCCCCTACAAGTAAGAGCAATACTAATATTAGATTCGAATTTGTCATACCAAAAAATCCCCGTATATCAATTTTCACTCCATTATTTACATTATCATAGATTTTATTTAAAAAATTGGAGAATTAAATAAAAACTTTAACACCCTGTATCTCGAGAACTAAGGCCTTGCGGATACTTATTTATATAGACTTTTATGTTTATTTTTTGGTCCTAAATATGTACCTGAAGTATTGACATTTCCTCATGAATCACCCTGTATATGCGTACAATGCGTCTGTTTCATCATGTTGGATTCCTGCTAATATTTTAGCAGTTTCTGCCTATCCCACACTTTTTTTAAGCGTAATTTAAAATAAATTCAATGATAGTGTTTACATTGACACACACCGCAATTATCTTACGTCGCGTCATGTTAAATTCGTACAAGTTTATTCCTATATCAGATTTAATTTTTCTGCAAAATTTAAAGCCAGTTGAATGTTATTTTTTTACGTTGATTTTTGAAAAAATTTATTTACCTGCCATTTTGTTCCGCTATCTTGAATTCGTACCACAACTTTACCAGTTTATCTCTTATCACATTTAATGCTTGCACATAATTTGAAATTAATCTAATAATTAGTTTTTTAAGGCTGATTTTTTAAATATTTTATTAGGCCGCCATTTTGTTATACTATCTTATATTCAAACCCAAATGTTACCAGTTCATTCAGTGTACCACTTGCTTTTTGTGCAAAATTTGAGGTAAAATTGATAAGCAGTTTTGTAGTGATAATTTTTTTGACATATCACTAGACCGCCATTTTGTTTTGCTATATTGGATGAAAGCTGAAACTGACAAAGCATGATTCTGGGCATTTAGGGACCCGGAAAAGTAAAGAGCTGAAAAATCTCGGAGAGTGTTTTTTTCAGTTTGATTTTTTTCACGATTACAATGTTTTCCTTTTACTTTATATTTTTACTGCATTTTCTGAAAAAAAATATAGCTTTTTTATTATTTAACTTTATACCAAGTTTTTAATAATAATAATAATAATGAATGGAACGAAAGCTTTCACGGCTGTGGTCAATTAAGAAATCTTGGTTCTTGGGATGAGACCGTATCAAAATGGAATCACTTTCCGACGTTTCGCCTTCGATCGCACGAGGCATCTTCAGGGATCTTCACTTCACGAAATCGGAACACTAAATGAGCTCGGAGAGATACAGGCTGGCTATTTATAGTCGATCTGTATTTATCGGAGCGTGACTAGGTGTAACGATCGGTTTCCATGTATGATGTAGACTGAAGCCCGTATCTCTATTAAAATTGTTAGAATGCTTATACATTTCAATAGATTCTCGAATTTTGCGTTTATAGAGTCCCGAAACCGATGCAAGAACTTTGGTTTCTTTTACATTTATGACATGCCCAGTCGAATGTTGGTCTTCGGATACAGCAGATTGTACAGTTTGTTTCTTTCTGATACATCGTTCATGTTTCTTAAACCTAGTCGATATGGATCGTCCAGTTTCTCCAATATAAACATCATCACAGGAACAAGGAATTGCATATACTCCTTCCGTTTGAAAAGGAATAATGTCCTTTGGCGATCCAAAGCATTGTCCAATTTTCTTGTGTGTGTTGAAGATTGTACGTATGTTGGACCGGCGAAGTAACCTTGCAATCTTGTCTGTGGTTCCGTGTATAAATGGAAGAACTACATTTCCTATCGGTAATTCCTTATTAGTATCATTTCGTGGAGTAGGATTATTATATTTTCTAATTGATCGTCTAATATCATCAGTGCAATATCCATACCCTCTTAAAGCTTGAGTCAGTTTCTCTATTTCCGATTGTAAAGAATTTTGGTCACAAATCGCGAGGGCTCTCTAAACCAATGAATTAATGACTGATTGCTTTTGTGCTGGATGATGATGGGAACCATCCCCTTTCCTTTGTACAAGAACTTCTAGAAAGGGAATCGTGCCTTCTGATTCAATTTCCATTGTAAATTTGATGTTAGCATGTTGTTGATTTAGACGATCAAGAAACCCAGGGAGGTTTTCTGGACCATGTGGCCATATTACAAAAGTGTCGTCTACATATCTGAACCATGATTTTGGTTTTAGTGGAGACGACTCTAAGGCTTCCCTCTCAAAAGCTTCCATGAAGATATTGGCTACCACCGGTGACAATGGAGATCCCATGGCTGCTCCTGAGGTTTGCTCATAGAAAGTTCCTTGAAAGACAAAATACGTTGATGTAAGACACGCTTCAGTTAGATCTAAAAGTGAGTTGTCAATACTATTATGGTGAAATAAGTCTGATATTATGGAAATTGAATCATTTATAGGCACATTCGTATACAGGGATTCTACATCGAAACTGACTAAGATATCTTTGGGATCTAATTGGATTGATTTAAGTTTAAGTGCTTTTCCTGTAAAATTATTAAGAATATTTGAAAGATATTTACCAATTTTGTAGGAGATCCTATTGCACTGACGATAGGTCGAAGTGGTACATTAACCTTATGTATTTTAGGTAGTCCGTAGAACCGCGGGATTCTTGAGCTGCTTGGCCTTAACATTTTCTTCTCCTCTGTTGGTAGGTTGGATGCATTATTAGGTTGGTTATCCGTCTTTCAATTTTGTTGGTCGGGTCTGCTTGGATTACTCTGTAGATGTTGTCGTCCAAAAGTAGTTGTATTTTCTTCACGTAATCTGTTGTGTCCATGTCGACAGTGGCGTTTCCCTTGTCCGCTGTTTAATGTTTTTATTGCCGTTCTTTCCGCAACTGATAGATTCGACTTAGGCGGGTTAGAATTTTTGATGATCTTCGCTGTTTCATATTTTATTGCGTCAGCTTCTTCTGTTGGAAGTCTTCTAATTGTCGCTTCAACGGATGACAGTATGTCTTCTACGGGTATGTCCTTTGGTGTAATGGCGAAGTTTTGACCTTTAGAGAGGACGGATTGTTCTGCTTCAGTAAGGATTTTGGAAGATAAATTTATAACGGTGTTTTGTAGCATTTTTAGTGGTCTTTGGTTGTCTAGCAGTCCTTCGAAATTTTTCTGTTGCTTAATTGTAACTGCTTGATGTATCCTTTCTGCTTGCGCATTGTTACGCGTAATGTTACCGAGAGTTCTAAATGTTTGATATTCAAGTATAAAAGCTAATTTTAAATGAATATTTAATAACTTACGACAGTTTATATACAAATCACGTCGAGTAGCTTGTATCCTTTCTCTTACCAATGCCATACTGGCTCGTTTGTAGATGTTCCTTGCACTTTTTGATGTCATGTGGTGTTTCATCTGTAGAGATTTTGGTACGTCTTCATCTCGGCATCTAAGGCGAAAAGCTTGTTGGCAAAGCATCTTCTTCTTGTTGTTCCTGAGATCGTCAAAAGTTTTGGTTTTCCAAGGAAATCAAGAAGGGTTCCCCTTCTTGATTTCCTCCACATAGAGGTTAGCTAACATAGAACGAAAGCTTTCACGGCTGTGGCCAATTAAGAAATTTATAAGCATCCTAACAATTTTAATAAAGATACGGGCTTCAGTCTACATCATACGTGAAAACCGATCGTGCAATCGAAGGCGAAACGTCGGAAAGTGATTCCATTTTGACACGGTCTAATCCCAAGAACCATGATTTATTAATATTAATGAATGTATCACTTTTCAGTAAAGAAAAATATAAAAATATATAAATAAATAAAATAAAAAATACGAGTTTCCCCAGGGATTTTTTTTAAGTTTTACATTCAGAAGACTTTATAGAAGGCAAAAATTATTATCTTGTAAATGTATGACATTTCAGCTAAGAACGGTACAAAAAATATATAAATAAATAAAATAAAAATTGGGAATTTTCGCAAAGAAATTTTGTAATTACCGTATTTAGGAGGCTTTACAGAAGCCAAACAAAAAACATAATAACCTGCCTTTTATCAGAGTTATTAAAAAAAAACCTTGAGAAAAATGATACATCTATTGTCATATTTATAAAAGACGAATAGCCTGGGAAAAACGAAACACTTGCAAAGATTTTTTTCTACCCCAAATCCGATTTGCGGCACAAAGGAACGATGGTAAATTTGGAAATTTCTTAAATTGAATAGAGACAATGGGAGCGCTTCAAAAGAAAACCGTTTAAGTTAAGTAAGGATTTACTGTTACCTAATATCACTGAGATGGGAATAATTCCTTAAATTCTTCCTTGAAGTCTCTTACTGTGGGATTTTGAGGGTTTCTAATTAATAGTTAATTAAAATTTGATAATACCTGCTTGCTTTGTTGCCTTTGCTTAATCAATTTACATTTAAAGTCCTTCTATTGGTGAAATTCGCCGAACAAAATTATGGAAAAAATACAAAAATAAGAGTTTATGGCACTGGTTTAAACCAAATAGCAAGCATCTCTCTTTTTGCTGAAGGTTCCCAAGATATTCAATCCTCCGAAATTACAAAACTTGACAAGCTTTTCACGGTTTTACAAGTTACAATACATATAATATGGTATAAGCGTGAATAAGAGACTAAAGTTGTATGTAGTTATAAAAATAATTTGTTTTATTTCTTTCATTTTTTTTCTTTACTTTCTATCTTTCTTTTTTTCCTTTCCTTTTTTTAAATAATATTTTTAATATTTTATTTTTACTTCATTTTGTGTGTTTTTTTTGTTCAACGCTAAATCTATTTACCAGCCACCATCGAAGACAAAAAAAACAATGGATCTGTTATAATTCTATAATTTTGGCATTAATTAATTAAAAAATTGTGTAACATTTTATATATTGTAATGTTATTTTGGGAAAATAGACAATTTAAATTAAAAGGGAAGTCAGTTAAGTTTAACAAATCATCAAACAATGTTTTCCTAATATCTTCATATCTTCTACACTCAAGAATACGATGTTCTAGATCTCCTATCTCACCACATTCACAAATGTCTTGGATTGTTAAACCAATTCGTATCATATGTTTAGCGTATAGCGCGTGAAAACTTCTGATATGGAATATTGTTCTGATGAAATTTTTATTGGTTTCTCCATAGAACCATAGAAATCCCTTGTTTGAATTTCCATACAGGGCTTGCCAATTCCGAATTAATCATTGTTTAACCTTGGCAATTCAATTATATCAGAATAAGAGATTTTAAAGTTAATACAGTATTCTTTCATTTTCGTAGCTGCTTTAGCCAATTCGCCGGCCAGCTCATTTTCCTTAATACCGACATGAGCTTTGATCCAAACAAAACAAATATTTTTATTAGTGTTCCTTAAAAGTTCATACATATAAAGTATACTAGAAACAATATAAACTGCTGTGCATAATAACTGCAATTCTAAAATTTTTGTGTAAAATTCAAATTGCTGTAACTTTTCAGGGATGAGAGATATTGGGCTACGGTTTTCAGCGTATTATGGAGATATGTTTTGAAAAAAAGCCCAGTATTATGTATTTTTTCAAAGTGCGTTTCATTTTATTATACAGGGTGTGAGATGACACCGTCTTATTTTTTTAAATGTTTGTTAAGAGAGAGAACTTGTTACAGCAACTCTTAAGTTTTCTTTTTTCGACCAAAATGATCTTTGGCAAGATGCAAAAAAACAATTTCTAGCGATTTGTCGTATCTTCACTTGTTTTCAATATACAGGGTTTTTTCGAAAAAAACGACATCGTTACATTATTAACACTTCAACACGACACCCTGTACATTAGTCGGACATTGGTCACTTGATTTATTATGGGTATTTATGCCTGTAATCATATTCATAGGAGCAATGTATACATGGTGTAACATAAGTAAAAGAGAAATAACAAAATTGGAAATTAATATTTTGGTTGAATTTCGTACACTCCCTCCTTGAATCTCTTGTCAAATCTAAAATAATGAAAGCTCGCCAGTTTTGTGAGAATTTTTGAAAATAATTAATCCTTTTGTCGAAACGGTTTTTTAGGTTTTGTCTTAAATGCATTTATTATTGAATATACGGGGCGTTATTTAATAACTAATTAAGAAACGGCTACATTCTGATATTCCAGTAAATTTTTCACAATTTTTGGTTTGTTCAGCCAAAAACTAAAAAGATATGATACATGTTATGTTTCGATATTGATATACTGAGTGTTTTATATTAAGAAACCATACATTTCAATTTTCTGCCAAGCTATTGCCGTGCTATAAAATGGAATAATTAAAATAGCCCACTAATCACCGAATTAAGTCGAAGCCAATTTGGCATAATAAGACAATTTTAAATGCATTGGCACTATTGCCAGATTTATACACTTTTTTTTTTGAAAATAATAAGTAGACCTTTCACTTTTTTGATACCTACTTCAAATACCCTTTGTATTTTATGAAATAAAACAAGCTTATTTAAACACCTTATAAATATTTTTAATTAATACGTTGCGTACTAAGGGTGCAAAAAAAAACAAAAGAATAAAAAAAAATTCCACACTTTGCTATCAAATATTCAAGCTCTAGACATTGCAAAAGAACCCTACTAAATTACTAAATTATATAAAATTTTATTTATTTTAAAGAAGTTTCCTTCAAGAAGAAATGTAAAATAAAATATTTAGTTAGTATCTTGTGGGTCCCCCCCTTTTATTGATAATCTCCTGACACCTTCGAGGCATTGATAAAATAAGATTATTTATAAAATACTGTGGAATGTTTTCCCACTCTTCCCTAATTGCAACTTCAAGCTGGTCTAACGTTTGCGGTGGATTTGCTCTTCCGCGTAATTTAAATTTTAAATGACTCCAAACATGCTCAATTGGATTGAGGTCTGGAGACTTTGCCGGCAAATACAATGTATTAATTTGGAAGGCTTCCAAAGTCTCTATAACGGTTCTAGCTCGGTGGGGCCTTGCATTGTCATCAGCTAAGATAAAATCGTTTCCAAAATTATTTGCAAATGGTAGAATGATATTTATTAGACATTCATTCCTATAAATTTCGGCGTTGACAGTCCCACGAGTGATAAATAATTCTGTTTTGCCATTTCTCATAATACCCCCGAATATGGTTAAACCTCCGCCACCAAAGGCCTCTTCAGCAGTCATATTTTCTTCGTTATACCTTGTATTCCTTTGGCGCCACACCGTTATTCGTCCATCCGAATGATATAAAGTTACTCTGGATTCATCAGTAAATAGACAATTAGACCAGTTATCCAAATTCCAATTAATATGTTCCGTGCACCATTCGAGTCGGGAAGCTCGATGCTGTGGTAAAAGTCGCACACATCTGGCTCGTTTTCGATTCCTGAAAGCAACAAACACGGTTGACAAAAGTAAGTTGTCTTAATAAGTCATTACTAGTAGTAAGCTGATTATAAAATAATAAAATTATGAAGCACTTGGGAGATATACGTATAAATACGATTTTTCCCGATTTTGTTTTTATTTTTTCCTTTATAATAAGTAGTATTAAAAATTACATATTTATTGTCACTTCTTCCCCTTTACAGAACCTCCGAAATCGTTTAAAATTTTATCAATTTTTAGACTGCATATTAATTAGCACCAAATTACGGAATTTTCCCTTAATTTAACAAATTTTGTATCTTTACGGTTTTTGAGATCCTACCTCTGCATACACTCGAGTTTGTAATACCCTGTATAAAACCATCCATTTAAATCTCAAATAATTCATTTAAGTAAATTTTAATATCTAAATAAGTATTTATTTATTTACCTAAGCCCGTTTTTGTTGAGTTTTCTTCTCACCGTGGAATTGTTTACGAGAACACCTGTTTCTGCTCGTAAATTTGAATTAAACCAAGAAGAACTACGTAAGGGGTGAATTCTAGCTTGTCGAATCAAGTTACGTTCCATTGGGAGAGTAATTTTCGGAGGCCTACCACCACTTGTTCGGTATCTGTGAGACCCAGTTTCATTCATCCTTTGTTGTAAACGGGTTATCACACTAGGGTGTACATTGTATAGTCTTGCAACCTCAATCTTTTGCATTCCTTCATAAATAAGCCTCAAGCAATTTTCTCTTTCGATCTCGGAAAGTCTTCGCATTTTTCACATTTGTATTTAGTCTGACAGATTACCAACGATAAACATTCAGTTGACATGGCTATTCAATTATGTCATTTATTTTTTCATAGCCGCCTTGCAGGAAACTTCTCTAAATAAAAGAAGTTATTTATCACGGTTTTTTGCAATGTATACAACTTAAAATTTTGACAATAACGTGTTCCTAATAAGGGCGGATCTAGGATGATGTTAAGGGGGGGGGGGGCGAAAATAAATAAAAATATGAAAAAACGTGAGGTTGCAAGACTATTCAATGTACACCCTAGTGTGATAACCCGTTTACAACAAAGGATGAATGAAACTGGGACTCACAGATACCGAACAAGTGGTGGTAGGCCTCCGAAAATTACTCTACAAATGGAACGTAACCTGATAGAACACACCCCTTACGGAGTTCTTCTTGGTTTAATTCAAATTTACGAGCACAAACAGATGTTCTCGTAAACAATTCCACGGTGAAAAGAAATCTCAACAAAAACGGGCTTAGGTAAATAAATAAATACTTATTTAGATATTAAAATTTACTAAAATGAATTACTTACTTGAGATTTAAATGCCGCTGTAGGATATATACAGGGTATTACAAACTCGAGTGTATGCATAGGTAGGGATCTCGGAAACAGTAAAGATATAAAATTGGTTAAATTAGGGGAAAGTTCCGTAATTTGATGCTAATTAATGTGCAGTATACAAATTGATGAAATTTTAAACGATTTCGGAGATACCGCAAAGGAGAAAAGTGACAATAAATATGTATTTTTTTTATTACTACCTAAATAATTATAAATAAAGGAAAAAATAAAAACCAAATCGGGAAAAATGGTATTATACGAATATCTCCCAAGTGTTCCTTAATTTTAAACAGCTTACTACTAGTAATGACTTAAAGACAACTAACATTTGTAAACCGAGTAGGTATGTTGCTTTCAAGAATCAAAAACGAGCCAGATGTGTGCGACTTTTACCACAGCACCGAGCTTCCCGACTCAAGTGGTGGACAGAACATATTAATTGGAATTTGGACAACTGGTCTAATTGTCTATTCACTAATGAATCCAAAGTTACTTTATACCATTCGGATGGACGAATAACGGTATGGCAGCAAAGGAATACAAGGTATAACGAAGAAAATATGGCAGCTGAAGAGGCCTTTGGTGGCGGAGGTTTAACCATATTTGGGGGTATGATGAGAAACGGCAAGACAGAGTTATTTATCACTCGTGGGACTGTCAACGTCGAAATTTATAGAAATGAATGTTTAATAAATATCATTCTACCATTTGCAAATAATTTTGGAATCGATTTTATCTTAGCTGATGACAATGCAAGGCCCCACCGAGCTAGAACCGTTATAGAGACTTATTTATAATGTGTTTAAATAAGCTTGTTTTATTTCATAAAATACAAAGGGTATTTGAAGTAGGTATTAAAAAAAGTGAAAGGTCTACTTATTATTTTCAAAAAAAAAAGTGTATAAATCTGGCAATAGTGCCAATGCATTTAAAATTGTCTTATTATGCCAAATTGGCTTCGACTTAATTCGGTGATTAGTGGGCTATTTTAATTATTCCATTTTATAGCACGGCAATAGCTTGGCAGAAAATTGAAATGTATGGTTTCTTAATATAAAACACTCAGTATATCAATATCGAAACATAACATGTATCATATCTTTTTAGTTTTTGGCTGAACAAACCAAAAATTGTGAAAAATTTACTGGAATATCAGAATGTAGCCGTTTCTTAATTAGTTATTAAATAACGCCCTGTATATTCAATAATAAATGCATTTAAGACAAAACCTAAAAAACCGTTTCGACAAAAGTATTAATTATTTTCAAAAATTCTCACAAAACTGGCGAGCTTTCATTATTTTAGATTTGACAAGAGATTCAAGGAGGGAGTGTACGAAATTCAACCAAAATATTAATTTCCAATTTTGTTATTTCTCTTTTACTTATGTTACACCATGTATACATTGCTCCTATGAATATGATTACAGGCATAAATACCCATAATAAATCAAGTGACCAATGTCCGACTAATGTACAGGGTGTCGTGTTGAAGTGTTAATAATGTAACGATGTCGTTTTTTTCGAAAAAACCCTGTATATTGAAAACAAGTGAAGATACGACAAATCGCTAGAAATTGTTTTTTTGCATCTTGCCAAAGATCATTTTGGTCGAAAAAAGAAAACTTAAGAGTTGCTGTAACAAGTTCTCGCTCTTAACAAACATTTAAAAAAATAAGACGGTGTCATCTCACACCCTGTATAATAAAATGAAACGCACTTTGAAAAAATACATAATACTGGGCTTTTTTTCAAAACATATCTCCATAATACGCTGAAAACCGTAGCCCAATATCTCTCATCTCTGAAAAGCTACAACAATTTGAATTTTACCCAAAAATTTTAGAATTGCAGTTATTATGCACAGCAGTTTAGTTATCTTGAGAGGTATTTATTCTATTAGAAATTTTCATTAAGGCTCTTTCACTATCGGAGAAAAATACATTTTTATCATTATTAGATTATTTATACAATATCTAAGCGATTCCAAGATAACCCAGAGCTCTGCAGAATATATGGATCCATCTAGTAATTTAAATTTTTTCCCTATTTTTTTGTTTTTGTAAAGCTTTGATCAAAATTTGCCCAAACAGTAGCTTGATAGTTTAAGAAGTTATTTGTTATTATTAGTTTGTTATCGGAAAAACTATTATTAATAATTACTTTTGGTAACATAAAAATGTAAGATCATTAACTAACTGGCTATTTTTTTATTACTTTTTAAATAAATGTATCAGATATAAACTGCCTTCGTAATTCTAAAGGAGGTTCTATTGCTTCACCTTCCATAATTTCAATTGGGGTACTCTTTAAAAAGCGAATACATTTCCTTAGACTCTTATTTTTAATTACCTCCAGTTTTTCGGTTTTTTTAATAAGATATTCAGTTTGATCTCTTCAGTTTAGTTTTCTGTCAAGGAAAATCCCCAAATAGTTGAGCGTTGATTTTTGTGGAATTGTTATTTCTCCAGATTTGATGTAATTAGCTTCTGATTTAGCATTCTTGAAAATTTGCAAGCCATTGTTTTCCCAGATGATAGGTAGAGTCCATTTTTCTTCAGCCAGTTTATAGAATTAGCAAAAGATTTCTCAAGTTTTTCGATGCACCTTTCTTGTGTTTGTTTAGTTGCATAAATACAGATGTCGTCGGCGAACTGCAATATTTTAGTGTCTTCAGATTCAAATATTTTTTCAAGGTCGTACGTATATATTATATAAAGCAATGGACTTAATATACTTCCCCGGGCGTAGACCAATTTTTGCTACTTTAGATTCCGTTAAATCAACTTTTCGGATAAATACATGGCGAGAATGATAAATATCATAAAGATTTTTTGGTAATATTTTAGGAATTCCAATTTTACATTTTTTTCGGCTAATATGTTATATACAACATTGTCGTATGCTCCTTGTATGTCCAAAAAAAATTAGTACACTGGTTCTTGGTAAATCCTAGTTGAATATCTGATATTAAGTTGGCTATCACTTCTTGAGAGAAAGTACGAAGAAGTACCTCTTCTGAAACCATATTGGGTTTTCGAAAAAAGCGTATTTTGCACCATCCAGTATTCTAAAAGGTTTTTTTTATCATCCTTTCATATGTTTTTAGGACACAAAATGCTAGAGCGATTGGTCTGTATGATGCTGCGTTATTTATTGGTTTAGATGGTTTATTGATGGGGACAATGATATATTCTTTCCAGTCCTTTGGAATTGGATGCGTTCCCAGGAGAATGTTATTGAAAATGTGTAGCAAGAGTTTTTTTAGCTGATTCTGGCAAGTTATATAATGTGGAGAAGCGTATAAAATCCTTGCCAGGTGCAGTTGTTATTTTAAGGATCTAGTTAATTCGTTTGAACTAAAAGTCTTGGTGAGAAAATGATCTTCGTAACAATTTCTATTAATATTCAAAGGGGGTAGTATACATAAGGGAGAGCTAGTGATGGGCATTAAAATCTCCACAAATCAGCATGGGTTTAGCAAATAATGAAAATAATTATATTCCATGTAATCACTGAAATTTTTGATTGAGGTTTTATATAAAGCGAGGTGAGTGTTATATATGATCATAACATTATTAAAAACTGAGCTTGTCATTTCAGAAAATTAAATATTGTTTTTAATCAGATGGCAACTCCTCATTTCCATCTTTTCTAACTATATTGTATCCGAAAACGGACAAACACCGACCCGGTTTAAACCATGTCTCCGATAGTAAAGCTATATTTATATTATGTTGATCTAGTACTTCTAGATAGAGCAGAAGGACAGTTCCACTGAAAAATATTGAAGGTTTCCATTTTTACTTCCCTCGCAAAAATCGTGAAAAAATCACTCTCCGAGATTTTTTCATATCTTCACGTTTCAGGGTCTCTAGATGACGAAAAAGATGTTTTCTCAATTCGGTCGGTTTGTCTGTCTGTCTGTCTGTATGTCTGTTCGCGGCGTAGCTAAAAAACGACTTACCCGATTGACTTTGAAATTTTCGTCAAAAATTAAGGGTCATATGGGGATGACCTGGTAAGATTTTGATAAAATCCAACATGGCGAAACAAAATGGCGGCTTGGTGAAATATTAAAAAAAGTATTATCAAAAAACTACTCAGTCAATTTATTTCAAATTTTGCAAAAATATCAAGTATTATGTTGGAATCAACTGGTAACATTTTGGTACGAATCCAAGATGGCGAAAAAAAATGGCCTAATAAAATATTTAAAAAATCAGCCTAAAAAAAATGCTTTATGGTTTGATTTCAAATTGTAGCCATAACTAATTGTGATATAGGGATCAACTAGTAAAATAGTAGTACTAATTCAAGATGGCTGAACAAAATGGCGGCCAAATAAAAAGGTTGGAATCGTGAAAGTCACCTCGCTTTTACACATCTTTACGTTTTAGCGTCGCTAGATGCCAAAAAATATGTTTTATCAACTCCTTCGGTCCGTCTGTCGGTCTTTCTTTCTATCTGTCTGTCTGTCGGTCTGTCAGTTCGCGGCATAGCTTAAAGACTACTTACCCGATTGACTTCAAATTTTGGACAAAAATTAAGGGTCATATGGGGATAGCCTGGTAAGATTTTGCAAAAACATCAAGTATTTTATTGAAATCAACTGGTAACATTTTGGTACGAATGCAAGATGGCGGAGCAAAATTGCGGCTTAATAAAATATTTAAAAGTTCAGCCTGAAAAAACTACTTAATGGTTTGATTTCAAATTGTGTACCATAAGTTATTGTGGTATAGAGATCAATTAGTAAAATAGTGGTACTAATTCAAGATGGCGAAACAAAATGGCGGCCAAAACCTATGTTAAAAAAAGTTTGTTAGAGTAGTGTATTATTTGGTGTTAAGATCCAGTAAAAAAGTCTTTTTTTAAATTGCCGACGTTTCTGAACTTAATTTGTGCATCCTCGGGGCACATATATAAATCCAGCACATATATAATTATCAATCTTTACCTACTCCGTTGGTCCACAGATATTTCCTGGATATTAAATTTCTAAATGGTTTTCATTAACAAACCTCTTGTTACAGTGGTGTAATATTTGGGGTTAGGGTCCAGTCAAAAAAAAAAGCCTATTTTTAAATAGTCGACTTTTCGCAATTTTATTGTTGCATCCTCAGGACACATAAATTCTATATCCTGCATGAAATCCAGATTATCAGTCTTTACCTATTACCTGATCTGCAGATATTTTCCATATATTAAGTTTCTAAATGGTTTTCGTCAACGATCCTCTTGTTAGAGTGGTGTATTATTTGAGATTAGGATCCAGTAAAAAAAAACTCTTTTTGAACCTTTCGCAACTTTATTGTTGCATTCTCAGGACACATATATAGATTTTATATCCCGCATGAAACCCGTATTATAAGTCATTACCTACTCCGTTGGTTCAGAGATATGTCCCAGATATTAAGTTTCTAAATGGTTTTCGTTAACGATCTATCTTCTTGTTGTCAGGGTGGTGTATTATTTGGGGTTAGGAAATTTCTGCAGACCAACAGAGTCGGTAAAGACTGATAATATTGGTTTCGTGTAGGATATAAAATCTATGTGTCCTATATAGTCCAATAAAGTGGCGAGACGTCGACATTTTAAGAAATTTTTTTTACTGCAACCTTACCCTAAATAATACACCATTTTAACATAACAACGAGAGAATCGTTAACGAAAACCAGTTAGAAACTTAATATCTGGGAAGTATCTGCGGACCAACGGAGTAGGTAAAGACTGATAACATGGGTTTCAATTTAATATTGCGAAACAAAATGGCGGCCCAAGAAAATTGTTTTAAAATCTTGTTCAATTGATTTTACAGAAAAATTAGATGAGAAAATGGGATAAACTGGCACAAATTCAAAATGACGTAGCAAAATGGCTATGTGTCAATGTCAAAAGTGTGGCATAGGTAGAAAGAAAATGGTAAAATATTGATAGGAATCCAATATGATGAAAGAAATAAAAATGAAAAGACAGTATATGTAACATATATATATATATATATATATATATATATATATATATATATATATATATATATATATATATATATATATATATATATATATATATATATATATATATATATATATATATATATATATATATATATATATATATATATATATATATATATATATATATATATATATATATATATATATATATATATATATATATATATATATATATATATATATATATATATATATATATATATATATATATATATATATATATATATATATATATATATATATATATATATATATATATATATATATATATATATATATATATATATATATATATATATATATATATATATATATATATATATATATATATATATATATATATATATATATATTATATATATAATATATATATTTTTATATAGGGTGTATATATATATATATATATATATATATATATATATATATATATATATATATATATATATATATATATATTATATATATATATATATATATATATATATATATATATATATATATATATATATATATATATATATATATATATATATATATATATATATATATATATATATTTATATATATATATATATATATATTCATATATTTACTATAAAAATTATAGATTAAAAAAATAAAATTATTTATTTCTTCATAATGTATAAACAAAAGTAAAAAGTTAATTTAGGAACTGTTGAATATGCTCGCCGCGAACGTCTTGGCAAATTCCTAATCTTAAATAGAAATTTCTTCTAACGTTATTTAGCATCTCAGGCGTGACCGATCTAATCGCAAGCGTTATTCGTCTTCTTAAGTCAGCTAAGTCGAGGGGTTTAGTTTTGTATACAACATTTTTAATATGTCCCCATAAGAAAAAGTCTAATGGCGTCAGATCAGGGCCACTGGCCATTCTATCGATCCTCGTCTCCCTATCCACCGATTTGGAAATATTCCGTTGAGGTACTGCCGGACATTAATTTGGTAATGGGGCGGTGCTCCATCTTGCTGAAACCATATCATATTCGCTGGAAATTGTGGGTTTGCTGGATCCGGATACAAATTTGTCAAAGTTGGCACGACATTATTTTGGAGCAGTGCTAAAAATTATTAAATTAAATTAATTAATTAACTATTAAATTATTCAAATTGTCGTCAATGAAAAAGGGGCCTATGATATGATCCCTAACAATTCCTGCCCAAACATGAACCTTTTTAGGATATTGAGTATGTTCTTCGCTGATCCAATGAGGATTTTTCCTAGACCAATAGCGGCAATTTTGACGATTTACATGACCGTGAAGTGTAAAGGTGCACTCATCCGAAAACAAAACATGTTCTAATTGAATAACATTGTTATCTAACATAGCCATCATTTGTTCACAAAAATAAGTTCTCCTATCATAATCGTCTTCCATGAGCTCCTGAGTTGGTATCACTTTATAGGGATGCATTTTATTTTCTTTTAATGTTCGAATAATCGACGAATGGCTAATATCGAACATTGCGGCGGCTTGTCGACTAGAAATATGTGGGTTTTCCTCAAACTCAAGCATAATATCCAATTTAGTATCATCATTTATTGAATTGGCAGCTGCTTTTTTTATCTGCCTCACATGTCCAAGCTCGCGAAACTGCTTTTCTATTTTACTAATTGTCCCTTGGGATATATGCGGCAAATTTGGAAATTTTTCATGAAATAAGCGAGCAACTTCCACTTGTGTTCGTGTGTTATCTCCATAACCAATCATCATCATCAAGAATTGTTATTTTATGCATTTCTGTTAAATGAACCATTTTTCTGATATTAGGTATTATGCAGTTAACGAAATTCAAAAGACTATGACACTGACACTGACAACTACTGTCTTGCAAAGAGAAAGGCCAGGCATTTTACACAAAAGTAAACAAAACTTAAAAGTAAACAAAACTGGCTCTTTTTGTCCCATATCAATAAAAAGGAACGCTAAAATGGTTTTTGCTTACATTCTTAATATGAAGACCTAAATGGTAAATAAGTATTGAGTGTGCTGTAGCGAATTTTTGTAATCAAATAAATAGTTCAGTAACCAGAGCCACTTTCATGAATAATAATAAATTCGAAATAAATAAAATAAAAATAAATTTGAAAACACTTAATATTGCCGAAATAGTTGAAGATAGGTATAGGACATTGAACATAAAATATGTTTAGAATCTCCGAAAGAATCCAAAAATTAAATAATATCCGGGGTGTTGCATTTGAAATAAGAAAGTTGGCATTGACCACTGTTACAGGACACACCCTGTATAAAAAGTTTTTATTGGAGAAAATAAGCAACTAAAAATACCAATCGACGGGTCCAAGCGTTTTTCCGAACACGCCCCCATTTATTTATTATCGAATTTATTCCATTTGGCTGATACACACTATATATTTATATATATACAGGGTGTTAAAAAAGTACGCTGCCAAACTTCAAGGGACGATTCCTCGCATTATTCTAAGACAAAAAGTTTATATAAACATAGTTCTGAAAACGAATAGTTTTCAAGATACAGGGTGTTAAAGTTCTAAGAAAAAACTTGTTTTTCTATTATAGCTTTTATAACACTCTAGGTATGTTTATCAAATTTGGTGTGCATCTTTTACCCATTAAAGGACAGTGTTTGATGCAAAAGGTTTTTTTTTATTTCTTCCAGTGGCGTCCCTACGGGGTTTGAAATTAATATTTTTTAAGATACGCCACTGCTTCTTTTGAAAACAAAAATTATTTTTGAAATCTCCGTTTAATTTAAAGAAAATTTGGTCTCCAGACTTACTTTTGTACGACACACGGTTTTCGCGTAAAAAAATAAAAATCATTGCAATCCAAATGCAATTTTGCAATGGTAATTTTATGTCAAATCCGCTTCTGTTTATTTTTATTAAACATATTATTTGAAAGTTGGCACGCGTAATGCTGTTAGTAGTACCCATAAAAAGAAATAATTATAAATTTGGAATAATCTACTGAGTGACTCTGGGTCATGTCCCCTTTTATCTCTCAAACTTTTTTGCGCCAACACTTGTGATTTGTATTTGCCATTCGCGAGCTTAATTTTCCTTTTTTTAATTTATTACAATTCACTATTAAACCCTGATTTCTAAATGTATTTTTTTTAATAGAACTAACAATTTGGTAGGAAAATTTAAGAAACAAACTGCAATTTAATTCAGTAGTCAAAGAAACCTAAATTGTCAAGGTGGGCTTTGCTTTGCTAAACGACAGTTCTTCGTTTGTTTATAACAATAACATGACAGTTGTCAAAACTATTAATAAAGGTGCACTTGTGTAATTTTTAAAAGTTTATTTAATTTTCTTTCGGTAAAAATGGTTCAGTTTACAAACCGTGAAATGGCAGACATGCATTTCGTGTATGGAATGGCTGATGGTAACGCTCGCGCCGCTAGACGGATGTATCAAGAAAGATATCCTGACCGTCCACTACCTAACAGACAATTTTTTGCAAATATTCACTCCAAACTTTGTGAAACGGGTAGTTTTAAGAAGTCTGCTGCCCTTATAGGGAGACCAAGAACAGTAAGAAGATAGAGGAAGCTGTCCTAAATGATTGATGAAAACCCAGAAACTAGTACGAGAAAAATTGCGACTGAATTAAACATTACTCACGTATTAGTATGGCAAATTTTAAAGGATCAACAACTTTATCCATATCATTCGCAACGTGTCCAAGCTCTTTTGCCAAGAGATTTTCCGCTAAGAGTGGCTTTTTGTAGATGGGTAGGAAATAAGTTAATGCAAAATCCAAGGTTTTTATCTCAGGTGTTGTTTACGGACGAGGCATGTTTTTCCCGTAACGCAATCATAAACTTTCATAACAATCATGTGTGGGCCGATGAAAATCCTCACGCCATAATTGAAAATCATTTCCAAGAGCAGTTTTCTGTAAATGTTTGGATTGGAGTTGTAGGAGATTTCCTTATCGGGCCTCACTTTCTGCCTAGCAGGCTTACTGGTGAGGAGTATAGACAATTTATTGAACTTTTGGAAGATGTTCCACTAAGGCAAAGGCGTTCTATGTGGTTTATGCATGACGGTGCTCCACCGCACTTCAGTTTAGTGGCACGTCAGTACCTAGATCAAAATTATACCGATCGCTGGATTGGGCGTGCAGGACCACAATTTTGGCCACCCAGGTCACCTGATATTAATCCGATAGATTTCTTTCTCTGGGGACACCTTAAAGCATTAGTTTACACAACACCAGTTCGAAGCGAAGACGATCTACGAAATCGGATAGAAGAGTCCTGTGAAATTATTAGGAACATTCCTGGTATTTTCGAAAGGGTTCGCCAGTCGCTAATAAGGCGTACAAACGCATGTATTGAACTCGGGGGAGGCCATTTCCAGCAGTTACTTTAAAATTAAATTCTGTGAAATTATTATTTGTAAGGTTGGTTAAGTTATGTTTGGTTTACAATTATTTTATTAATAAACGTCTTGGTGTTGTTTAGTTTTTTTTTATTTATTTAATGTTTTATTCTAACCACAGCATTACGCGTGCCCACTTCCAAATAGGTATGTTTCATAAAAATTAAACAGTAGCGGATTTTACAAAAAATTATCCTTGCAAATTGGATTCGGATTGCAGTAGACGTATGAAAATTGTTTTTATTTTTTTACATAAAAATTGTGCGTCGTCTAGAGACCAAATTTGCTTAAAATTAAATGGGAATTTCAAAAATAATTTTTGTTTTTAGAAAAAGCAGTGGCGTATCATTTTTTTCTTAATAAACATTCTGTCCAAACTCCGTACGAACGCCACTGGTAGAAATTTAAAAAATACTTTTGCATCAAAAACTGCTCTTTAATAGGTAAAAGATGTACACCAAATTTAATAAAAATATCTAGAGTGGTATAAAAGTTATGATAGAAAAACATTTTTTTTCATAGAAATTTAACACCCTGTATCTTGAAAACTATTCGTTTTCAGAACTATGTTTATATAAACTTTTTGTCTTAGAATAATGCGAGGAATCGTCCCTTGAAGTTTGGCAGCGTAGTTTTTTAACACCTGTATATATATATATATATATATATATATATATATATATATATATATATATATATATATATATATAAATTGGACTTCTTTCTTGGGTATAGGTTTATTTGCAAAATCAAATAATGGGATTAACTTGACGTTTCGCCTATCATAGTAGGCTTTCTCAAAAATTGCTCATCCCTTTATTTTTTTTTGGTATATATGGCTTTCCTTACCTATCTACAATTAATTTAAAAAATATTTAGTGGTCTAATTATAAAATGACATTTACAATTTTTCTAAAACTGAATTAAAATTTTATACTATTGACAATAATTATTACAAAATTAATAAAATAAGGCTACATACCTCGAAAAACACATGCTGATTATTCACTTATTTGAATGATAGGTAGCAAGTTAGTGGTTTGCCAGGCAACTCATGGCACAGTTTTAGGTAAAAAAGTGTTCTTATCGTAGTACGTTTTTTTTTTGAGGAATTTATAGATAATTTTTTGCTATTTTTTAATTTAAATCTTAGAGTATCTACAATTAATTTAAAAAATATTTAGTGGTCTAATTATAAAATGACATTTACAATTTTTCTAAAACTGAATTAAAATTTTATACTATTGACAATAATTATTACAAAATTAATAAAATAAGGTTACATACCTCGAAAAACACATGCTGATTATTCACTTATTTGAATGATAGGTAGCAAGTTAGTGGTTTGCCAGGCAACTCATGGCACAGTTTTAGGTAAAAAAGTGTTCTTATCGTAGTACGTTTTTTTTTTGAGGAATTTATAGATAATTTTTTGCTATTTTTTAATTTAAATCTTAGAGTAGATAATAAACCTATACCCAAGAAAGAAGTCCAATTAATATATACCGGGTTTAAGAAACAAATTGAATAATATATATATATATATATATATATATATATATATATATATATATATATATATATATACACTTTAGAATTTATTATACCGACTAACTGTTGTTTATTTATATTAAAATTGTTTTTCTGTTTTAAGACACTTAGTACTGAAAGGACTATTTCAACCACCTTATTAAAAAAAAATTTTATTTATCCATACTTTGACTGTACTGACTCTGTTGTTCACTTTGATTATATAAATTTGATTGGTAGATACTCTCTGTTAAAAGGTTACTTCCTTGAGTAAAATTATACTGTGAGATAATTTCTCTATGTTGGTTTAATAGCGAGTTGGGGGATGAGGACCTAGCTCTTTTAGTAGGGATTTATTTACAGCAAGGTATGAAGAAAAATCAAATCGATTTTGTTTATTATATATATATATATATATATATATATATATATATATATATAAATAAATATTTGGTTGTTTTTATTTGACAGTGACAAGCAAAAGACAGTCATAATTAGATATAAAAAAACAATGGCTACAGCAACGTTAAATTCATACGATTGTTAGATTGCCAACTAATATTTCTTAAATTGTAGTAAATATTACACATTATTAAGGCAGTGCGAAATAAAATAGTATACGATACACGTCCGCTGGGTGTTATTACAGTACATGAATTATAACGTAAACTGCTGTGCCTAAATTTCAAATCTGAAGTGATACATTAATTTTATTCACAAATAAAGGATGCCATGAAATATTTCTTGTGTAACTATGGAAACAAAGCTATATTAAATTGTCAAACTTGGCATTTTTTTAGTATAGAAATAACTGTACTGACTGACTGACATCCATCGCTATTAAGTTCCCTCCATATGTAACAGCGATGGTTATGATACTGGTGGGTTCGAATATGTACAAGTTCTAACGAATTATCAGTGGTATGATAGCGCAATTGATGCGAACAGTGGGCTAGAGATCCAGAGGTGCGGGTTCGATTACCGCTAGTACCATAACTTTTACTTTTGATCAAATGTTTCTAAAAAAAATTCAGTTTTTAAAATAACTGATAAAATACTTCTATTAATAGCCAGCCATCATGAATTGACTCATAATGCCTAATTTAACTAGTTCGATTTAACATTTATTATTATTGTCATTTCAGCTTGGTCGTTTGTGTTGTATAATACAGCTTTGGGCCCTAGAGTCTATTATTCAAATCTTCGAATCAGTTATTTTAGGAAACTATTGTTCTATTTTTTGTGGCTAGTAAGTATTTATTGCCATTAGCAATCATTTATTAATCTAAATTGTTCTAATTAATCTAATATAAGCTTAATAATTGTCGGTTGTTCCCTTAAGTTTTGATTTGATTCATATGAATATGGGTGTTGACGTATGAGTAAAGAACCAGTGGCTCAACTGTAAATAATATCACAACAATGGCAAATATAGCAGAAGAAATTTAATATTAATAATTTAGAAGTTGTATCTATCCTCCTATTATTTTCAAAACGGCTTCGGTAATCCCTTTGTAGTCTCTCTAAACTTTGCAATAGACCATAATCTTCGTATAGAAGATTAATTTCATTAATAATTTTTTTTGAAAAAATTTCTTTGACATTTTGATTTCTTTCTCTATATGGTGTACCCAAAGAAATGAATCTAATAGTGAAAGATCGGGACTATTGGCTGGCCAGGAAATAGTTCCATATCTTTCAATCCGTTGTTGGTAACGCAGATTCAAGAAGTGAACAACGTCCCGTACTACATGCGGAGGAGCTTCGTCTTGCTGCAAAAAATGTTTTGATCCACCCCTGGCGACAGTTCTTCTAAGATATTCTCGATATCCTGTTCTAGACACTGGAGATATCTCTGCCTATTTAGGGTTTCACTGTAAAATATTGGCCCAATGATACGTTGTTAAGCATACAACACGAAACAGAGCTTATTCCTTCGAATCTTATAGTTTGGATTTTTCTAGGGTTTTTGCTAGCCCAGTAATGCCGATTAAACATTATCCATACGGCAAAAGTTGCCTTTTCTGTCCAACCTATGTTGTAAAATAATTATATCAGAAACGAACTAAAACCAAGATTTTTTTGATGGGCTGTCAGGTACTGAAGAGGAAGTATATAGAAGGGCGTGTATTTAAAGTGTTTCAATGTTCTTTGAACAGTTCTATAGCTAAGCCGATGCACTATATATCGTGAATTATCTCGGACTGCGTCCCTAATTGATCTTGCAGCTTTTTATCTCATAAAATTTATTATTGCACAATGCCGATTTCTTTTCTTCCGTATATTCCTTTTTCGGTGTGGTAATGATTTTGTTTGCTCTAATTAAAGACATAAGGACATAAAGCAAAAACTACATCGAATGCTTATCTTGGATTTTGATATAAATGTTTCTGTCGCCTGGAAAATGGCTTTGCTCAGTCCTCGTTGGATCACCCTGTGCAGGATGTCCCATTTTGGGTACTTTTGCGGGGTATCTCCGCTATTTTTATAGATAGAAAGTTGCGGTTTTCGCTACAGTGTGCTACTTTTTCGTAAAACTAAAAATGGCGTTAACAAAATTTTCATGGCCCTTTTAGCATTAGCATTTTGCATCATAACTTATCGAAAATGTGAAAACTGTTTGTTATATAACTTTTTCCGTAGAACTCAATTTCGCCTTTGAAATTAGTATACAGGATCAGGTCAAAAAGTTATCGGACCCTGCTTTATTTTTTTAAATGGAACACACTGTATATTTATAGACTGTAAAATTTGTCTTTTTCTTACCTTTTCAAAAATACATAATAGTATGCACTTTTTCTCAGAAACACACAAATAAATGTTAATTTTCTGAAATTAAACGCTTAACTTAATAATAAGGTATGGTCAGTATTTCTGACAACAAACAAAAATAAACGTCAAATATTTGTCTATCTCATCGGTTTTTGGATCGAGTTATGGTTTATAAAGCAATTTATAAACGTTCTTTTTATATTTTTATTTAATTAATATTTATCAATTTCTTCGAATAATGGCAGTATATGAAAATTATGAAAAATATGATATGCTAGTATGTTCTATACAGAGTAATGAAATTTTTTGAAGAAGGCTCGGAATAATTTCCAAAGGTAAGTAAGCTATTATGGCTATAAAAATCTGTATTATCATTATAAGTTTTTGCTTGTTAGATATCCAGAAAAAAGGCAATCGTTTTTTGAGTTATTTGTTCGTTTAAAAGCAAACTTAGTTGAGCACAGATCATTAGTTCAACCGCGTCCTAAAACATACAACAAAAAAAAACAGGGAAAGAAAAGAGAAGCAACACCTTCGTCCTCATGTAGGAAAATTGAGAAGGGAATTGGTGTGCCAAAAAATATATCATCCATACAAATTTAATATAGTGCAACATTTGCCTCCTGGCTATGCCGAGCGCAGAGCACTGTTTTTTGCAACAGATCGATGCTAACGATTTATTTGGCAGACTGGTTATCTGGTCAGACGAATGCTTTTTTTCAAGTCCGGTAATTTTTAATTGTCACAATACCAGGAACTGACATAGTGAAAATCAGCATTTAATGTTTGAAAGGGCACAACAAGGACGCTTTGGAGTTGGGGTGTCATGTTTTATTTTGGGCAGATATGTAGTTTATAGGATTTTTGAAGGAAGTCTTACAGCACGTAGATACCTAGAAATTCTTGACGAATTTATTCCAGAACTGCTCGAAAATATTCCATTACCCCAATATAAATTTAAACATCACCTTTAAAAACGTGTTTCCTCTTTTTTTTAAATAATGTTAGTTTTTTGTGTTTTTTATATTGTTACTTTATGCTATAAAACTATTGTTACAAACTCACTGTTATTAAAAAAACTCTATAGGTATTTTTATATAAGAAGATATCTATATGCAAGGTATCCAATTCTTCGTTAGCAATATGTAACTTTCAATTGTTTATTATTATTCATGGCCTACTATTAAATTACGCATTTAATTTCAGAAAATTGTCATTTATTTGCGTGTTTCTGAGAAAAAATGAATACTATTATATATTTTTGAAAAGGTAAAAAAAGAAAAATTGTATACTCTATAAATATACAGGGTGTTCCATTGAAAAAAGTAGGGTCCGATAACTTTTTGACCTGACCCTGTATACGGTTTTCACATTTTCGATAAGTTATCTGATGAAGCCTGAAAATGCAACAATTTTCAATTTACCCCATTATCTTCAAAAGTAAAAGAGCTATGATAATTTTGTTAACGGCATCTTTAGTTTTCTGAAAAAGTAGCAGTCGTGAAAACCGCAACTTTCTATCTATAAAAATAACGGAGGTATCTCGCAAAAGTACCCAAAATGAAACACCCTGTACATTTGTAAAAAAATTGATAACATCCTTTTTTGTCGATTAAAGCCCGCAAACTCACTATTCGGTTCGATTCGTCGGTTCCGTTCGTTAATTCTATTGTCAACCCATATGAAAAAACGAATGGGCTAATCAACGAATATTTTATCTACATTATTATCCAATTCGTTCGAATGGATTTCATGCATTTCTATGTTTGACAATACACAAAAAATAAAAGATTTAATGAGGACGAAGTCAAAGCCTATTTGATTATTCGCCTAAAAGACGGAATCGCGGTGCGACGAGTCGCACGGACGAACAGGATCCTCCACTCTATGTCGATGAATCAACGAATGGACAAAGAAACGAATAGCAAGTAGCGGGCTTTAAAAAATATACGAATGAGGCTGTTTTCAAGCATGTTCGTTAAAGTTTGTTAATCTCTTTTATGAAATTAGGATATTAAGACATATGAAAACATTTGTTTAGAATTTAATTTTCTATTAAAAGGAAATATTGTATGCAGGTTATTCCATTACAAAAATGTATGTTTTTTTCGATATTTCAAAAATACGACATTCATTTGATTTTTTTCATACTCGTAATCAATGTAAACAAAAACAAACCTTTGCTAATTGACCTACTTCGCACTTGTATTAACAACAAAGTTAGCAACATTGCCGACTTAAGTTTAAATACCTTGTATATCAATTTAACAAAAATACTACACTTACCTATTAAATCAATAATAACAATAGGGTCTTCGCTGTATTTTTTATACTTCTTATTGTTAAATTCTGGCTCCCCTAATAAAAAAGCAGCGACGTACGGCGTAAAAATGGCTGTGTACATCACAAGGATCAAGATGATCCAGTCCCAGACGGCCTTGAAGGGCGAATAGTGGAGGATGGTGTAGTTGTGTATTCTCGGGTTTTGTAGTTTGTATTCGGGCAGGACGTCCGCTCCTAACGATAGAACCTGTAACAAGAACCCTATTAATTTTAAGAATCTACAATACAGGGTGATTTTTTAGTGCGAGTGCATTCAATATCTCGGGCTTAATGCTAATTCGTTAGCAATTTCAAATTATTATTATTGCTACTAATATACTAAAATTATACGTTGTCAAAATATTTA
Organism: Kuschelorhynchus macadamiae; assembly: GCA_030620095.1. Taxonomy (NCBI): domain Eukaryota; kingdom Metazoa; phylum Arthropoda; class Insecta; order Coleoptera; family Curculionidae; genus Kuschelorhynchus; species Kuschelorhynchus macadamiae. The sequence continues at coordinate 789,481 of JAUTXW010005169.1, forward strand.
GGTTCTTATCAAAAAGCAACGGTAATTATTTACTTTTTTAGACCATCGTCGATTTTATTGATTTTTTGTATATAGATGGATATTCGGGTCTCTATTACGAATCTGAAGTACATTTTTTTCAGTTACGTTTCGTTTTTGAGTTATTCATCTTCAAAGTTCATAAACATGCTAAACCTTATTTACTTCTTTTCTTTCCTCTTTTTTATGAAAATTCGCTGGTTCTGTATGAGACAACTACAAATAGTTATAAAAAGACGTAAAATAAACTCTCTTTTTTGTGTTTTCGGTTTGTTGTTTTTGAATGTTACCAATGTTCTATTTTTTTTAGTTAAATAAGGCCAGAAAATCAAGAATAGTTTTGTTGTGTCTTATAATTATTTGTAGTAGTAATGTCTATAAACTTTGAGGATAAATAACTTAATAACTAAACGTGAGCGACAAAATTTGACTTCGGATTCGTCATCAGGACCCCAAATTTGGAAAAGCATTGTTTCCCTTAAAAAAAAAAGGGGTTTTCTTTGCATTTATTTTTGTTTCGTCATGGTCTTTTTGATTTAGAACGCTGATAAGTTAGTTAGTTAGTTCTACACATTTATATAGAAGATACTTTTATATCATTTAGATGGAAATGTAATTATTATATTTCAATTTAATACAATTCTCACAAAAAGAAGACTCTAGGCGACACCTATGAAATATTTATTAATTAAAGATCGGGGCGAGTCTATAACGACGCTTCGCGTTCCAGCCACTAATAGGCTTCTAAGGGAGGCGGTTCTTGGCAAATTAGGTGTCGACCTTTTTTTTTGATTTCTAAAACAGTTAGTTTGTGTCAAATAGTAGTAGTAGTAGTAGTTAGGGGGAGGTCTAGAGAAGAGGCCTATAAGGCCCTTTCAGTCTATCCCAGCTCCTCCCCCAACCACCACCCGCCACCAGGTATACATCCTTGAATCTGCCAGTCCTTCCTATGTAAGTCTGTATATCCTTCCGTGCAAGATCCTTAACTGCGTCCCTATCCAAGACGTAGTGCCGAAAATATCTCGACGCAGTCTCGCTCGCGATTCACATCTGCACAGGAAGTGAAGCGGAGTTTCCTCCTCTTCCTGACACTCCGTGCAGATAGAATCTTCCTCAATGCCTAACATAAAGAGGTGTCTCCTCAATCGACAGTGCCCCGTTACTATTCCTACGATGGAATTTAGAGCTTTCCTATCTCGGGCTAGTAACCACTCTGTTCGGCCCTTATCGTTCTTCACAATGAAGTCTTTAGCTTGTCTCCCGACCCCGGACTGGCCCCATTCACGTTGAAGTTCATGTTGTGCTCATTCGTCGAGTGCTGTCCTTATCTGCTGCCTAGTGATGCCTAAAGCTGGTTCTGGTTCTACATACGGGCTGGTGGCGCCGAGTCTAGCAAACTCATCTGCCCTCTCGTTGCCCTCAATCCCACAGTGTCCTGGCATCCAAACCAACTTCACTCTTTTACGTCGCGCCAACTGCTCTAGTTTGTCACCGCATTCCTGAACCAAAACTGATCCCGCCGTGGGTGAGTCGAGCGCCTTAAGTGCTGCTTGACTACCTGAGAATATGACAATCTCTCCCTTTGCCCCCTCTATGACTTCCTTCATCGTTATTGCCATTAGAATGGCATATACCTCAGCCTGAAACACCGTTGAAAACTTCCCAAGGGAAGCTGGACCCGGTTTGTGTAGCCTCAATATAAACTCCAGCACCAGAGGATTACAACTGTGTCATACGTGAACCATCCGTATAGCAAACAATTGCCTCTCTGGAGAAGTCCAGCCTGTTTCTCTCCCAGTTCTCTCTTTCGGGGATTGAGATACTATAACCCTTATACCATCTTAGTCTGCCTGAGGGTCGTGCTACTCTGTAGGTAGATAAAGGATCTCTCTTTCCACAGTGTGGGAGATCCTTGCATGACCCACAACCTCACTTTTGGTATGCCAAGCTCCTGCGTCTTCCATTCGCAAGTGCGCTGCCATAGCCTCTTTCTTAATGAAAGTCGACAATGATGGCAGCCCTAGCAAGACATCCAATGCTGCTGACGGCGTCGTCCTCATTGCTCCAGTTCTCGTTAGGCTAGCCAGTCTGCAAGACTGGAACGAATGGTTTTCCTCTCCACCGAGGGCCACCATACTATTGAGCCGTATGATATCCTGGGTCTTATGACTGCTTGGTACAGCCAGTGTATGACTTAGTCATACACTGGCTCACTTAGTCCCCAGGTTGTGCCTATCGCTCTACGGAGCTGCCAGAAAGTCGTTATTGATTTCCTTATCTGCATATCGACATTAGTCTTCCAGCTCAGCTTTGCATCCAACTTGACTCCCAGGCATTTAACCTCTTTTGCCAACGTCAGTTGTTGACCATATAATCTTGGGGATCGAAAATCTCCTAAATTCCTTCTCCTTGTAAAGAGGATCATCTCGGTCTTCCGCGGATTAACCGTGAGACCTACCTCATTACACCATGCCTCCAATATATTACAGGCCATCTGCATTCTCTCGCAGATGATGCCCAAGTACTTGCATGATATTAGAATCAATCCATCATCCGCATAAGCTTGTGCATAGAAGCCGGCCTCCACGAGTCTGTTGAGCAGACCGTCCATGATTAGACACCATAGGTGCTGGGAGAGACAGCTGCCTTGAGGGCATCCTCCTCGCACCCCAATGTCTGTCTATCTGGTACCCGCCCTGACTCGCTTGGACGCCGCGCTCTTGCAGTGCACTTCTAACCCAACGCACCAGATTCGTTTTAACGCTCCTGGCTGCGAGCGAGTCGCAGATGACATTTGTCCATGCTCTATCAAACGCTCCTAGTTTGTGTCAAAGTTCTAGTAGTTATGGTTGATTTTAAATTCGTCTTTTGTGATGGTTTATGGAGCTTTTCATATTGAGCGGGTTGTCAAAGTTGAGGGTATATTAAAGATATTTTATTTTGATTCTAGTATTTATTTGGGTATCAAATTTCACATATTTTCATGAGTTAAATTTATGGTTTATTTTTAAAGATTTTTCTTTTCTTTTCTCCTTTTGTTCTAAGGTTGGGGATATTAAGTAAACTCCGTCATTTTCTAGATTTTAATTTAGGTTTAATCTCTATTTTGTTATTAATTTTAAGCATTACTTTTTTAAACAATAATCTTCTCTTTTTTATTTTTGTTAAAAGATTATTAAGTTTTTTTAAAAAATCAAATATTGTATTTAAATAAAACACCTAAATTAATTTAAATTTGATAAATTAAGATCAATAACACTGTTACATGTCAACCAATTTGTTTTATTTATTAATTACAGTATTTCAGTAAGAGAAATAAAAGTACAACAGCATTTTTCATTGGCAAAGCTGATCCGTACTGAGATTTTTTATCTCATTTTACTAAAATATAATAAAGAAAAATTAATATACAAATACTCAGGAAGCACTAGTTTTACCAATAGAAACGTTATTAGTTCAAAGTCAGCGTTCAGAGAAAACAAGACGATATGAATTCTTCCGAATTGCTCCTTTTAAATTGGAATTTAAAGATATATTTGTCCAATTTTAGTTCACTTTTTAACTGTCTCCTCTTTATGACTTGTTCTTTTCGATTAGGCCTCGTACAAATAAATAGCAACGTTGCCGTGTTGTTAAGAACTGATTTGAATCCTTATCCCCAATTAAACACTTTAAATTATATTATTTCGAAGATTATTTAAAATTTTCTGATGGTATATACGAACTATATTGTTCAAAATAAATTTCCAGAGTTTATCAGCCCGAAACGTCCCAGATATGTTTCTAACGGGTAAAGTATTTGAATTTTTCAAATTAATGTCTCATTTTAATTCCGATGGATATTCTTTAGGATAGTAATAGCTAAACGAGGAGATTATAGAGGTTATAGAATAAATAAAATCTTCCAATCTTAACGTTAGATATATAATTTTATTTCTGGAATCGACCCATTCATGTCGCATCTTGTAAATAGAAAACTAATACATCAAAATAATTTAAAAGCATATCAAAGTACACACCAAAGTAGTAGATCTATTAAGTATATAATCGATCAAAAGAATTCAGTGTATCTAAACAATACTGACACGATTTCGCCTTATAAACCCAACGTCTTCCATCAATGCCAATGTAAGAACAGTTACGCTTATTTCGAAGAATAATATCAGGTTAGAGAGATTAGTTTTAGTAACTTTAATGTAACTGAACACTAAATACAAAAATCTTATTATATAACATTTATTTCAAATCATTGTTAATACTGACAGAAAGAAATTTCAAAAGTATATAAAAAAAATTACTTTCAATTCAAAATTCGCACATTCTACATATACATATATGATGCACCACCAACGATTTCATAAAATTTGCTATATAAACTATGCAAGTATGTTGCATACCTGAATATAATATGACGATATTCTGCACATATAGATGTAATAAATTTAAAAAACTACACTATTGTGCAATTGAAGTGCAATTGTTTAAAATTTAACCTAAGTTTAAATGGCTATAAATTGTAAACAAAATGGTATGCTTACAAACGGTTTTTTACGTTTTGTAAGCTTATGTTTTGTTAATATTTTTGTAGTATGCGTGTTTTAACGGTTGCTTTGGACTGGTATATACGAGGGATAAGACAAAAGTAGTTTTTTCTACATTAACTTTGTCAAAAGCAAAAATTTGTAAATCTAAAATTATTCTAATTTTATATGTATGTGTACTTAATAAATGGGTTCTTAGTAAAAAACTCATTTCTCGAAATTTTGATATCTGATTTGTTTCTGTTTTAATTATTTTTTTTCTTATATTACGCATTTTTTTTCAACATTTTTCTCTCTAAATTAAACACTCTTATTAAAAAGACTATTCTTTTAAACAAAGTTGGTGTAAAAAAACAACACACATACCACAAAAATGTTAATAAAACATAAGCCTATAAAATGTAAAAAACCATTTTTGAACATATCATTTTGTTTACAAGTTATAGCCATTTAAATGTAGGCTAAATTTCAAAAAATTGCACTTCAATTGCGCTATAATATAGATTTGTAATTATAGTCAAAAGCAGTGTTATCGTGCGGGTCATACGATTTATCAACGACAAACTTTTTAAGTTTGTTTTTCTTTAATTACGTGTAATCATATCCTCCGCATAAAATCCGGAAGATGGATTAGATAGATCTATGATATTTTCATATGAAAAAAGAGGATAAACATATAAATACCAGCAGTTACAAAAATCTTTGAGCTGTCACTTCGAAGTCAGATTGACAAGTCAGTGACAAAATGAGTAATAGAAAACCATTTTCGGGTTTTTTGCATCCACGAGCGAAGAAAATGGTATTAAATTTAATAAAATATTACGAAAATGAAAATATCCAGTAGCAAAAGCTCTGGGAATCGGTATAAGGACTGTGCAGAAAATTGTGCATACAAAAAAGCATAATTTACTACCGAAGAAGATTAACCATGTAATGTACACGAAAAAAGCCAAAGACAGAAGACTTAAGTGACAATGTAAAAATGGATATTCGTAATGCAATTTACGATTTATACACATCAAAAACTAATATAACCTTTCAAATTTTAAAAGAAGCTTTAAATATCGAGGCATATTGGAAATTGGACTAAAATCGTTGTCAAAATTAATAAAAATGTTGGGTTTTCGATATAAAAAGGACTGTAATCGAAGATTTTTATGCGAGTTGCCACATATAGCAAGTCAGCGTATCCAGTTTTTAAAGAAATACACCGAAAATGTTAATTCAAAATTTAGAAAAGTGGTATTTTTAGACGAGACTTATATATTTTCTAATGGAAGTGGTTCGAAATCTTAGCAGGACGAGTCTGTAAAAAGTGTCAAGAGAAAAAAGGGATGTGAGACGGGAAAACGGTTCATCGTTTTGCACGCAGGTTCTTCAACAGGATTTTTCCCAGGTGCAAATTTACTGTTTTCTTCAACATCCAAAAGTATGGACTACCATGATAGTATGAACTGTGAACTGTTTGAAAAGTGATTAAAAGAACAACTGATTCCAAATTTAGATGCTCCATCTTTAATCATTCTGGACAATGCATCTTATCTTTCAAGAATCTTAAATAAACAACCTACTTCATCCTGGAAGAAAAGTGATATTTATGACTGGCTAATAAAACAAAAACAAAAATTCTGTACCCAATATGCTAAAACTAGAACTTCTTTTAATGGCAAAATCTATTAAAAAACCAACAATATATGCCGTAGATGAAATATTACGGGAAAATGGACATGAGGTTTTACGACTGCCGGCATACCATTGCCAGTTTAACACAATAGAATTAATATGGGCTGGGGCACAATCATATTACGAAAAACTCGTGAACGATGGTCTTACAGATGAAGTGCAAATTGTTTGGCAAGATTCATTAAATTATATTACGCAGAAGTACTGGAAGAAATCTGTAGAACATACGGAGAAATTAATATAGATTGCGCCATTTGAGGACGACTCAGAAGATAAGGACTTTTTCAGTGATGATGATATTTTTTAGTCTATAATATTAAAAAGTTTTTGAAGGATTATATTACTCTTTGACGTGTATGAATCATAAATTACGTTATCAATATCCATTTTTGCATAGTAACTTAAGTCTTTTGCCTTTGGATTTTTTCCTGTACATTTCTTAATCTTCTTCAGAAGTAAATTACGTTCTTTTTTCATGCACAAGTTTCTGTACATACCCTATACCGATTCTCAGAGCTTTTTGCCACTGGCTCCTGGATATTAGCCAGTAAATTTTAATTTAAAATTTTTTTTATTAGATTTGACACCATTTTTTTGCTTATTTTTTTAGTACATTTGTAATTTTGTAGGCAACAAATAAATAATTATAGAATACTTGTTCCAATTTTAAAGCGTGTTTAAACTAAGTAAATTTTAATTAAAAAATAAAAAAATTAAATTAAGACAAAATTCAATATATAAAAATTATATATATATATATATATATATATATATATATATATATATATATATATATATATATATATATATATATATATATATATATATATATATATATATATATATATATATATATATATATATATATATATATATATATATATATATATATATATATATATATATATATATATATATATATATATATATATATATATATATATATATATATATATATATATATATATATATATATATATATATATATATATATATATATATATATATATATATATATATATATATATATATATATATATATATATATATATATATATAATATATATATATATATATATATATATATATATATATATATATATATATATATATATATATATATATATATATATATATATATATATATATATATATATATATATATATATATATATATATATATATATATATATATATATATATAATATATATATATATATATATATATATATATATATATATATATATATATATATATATATATATATATATATATATATATATATATATATATATATATATATATATATATATATATATGTATTTTTCGCTGGCATGGTCCTTAATTTTAGACTGAAATTTGACGAAATCGGATAAGTAGTTTTTTAGCTTTGCCGCGAACAGACAGACTGACGGACAGACATACCTACAGACAGACGGAATTGAGAAAACATGTTTTCCAGCATCTAGGGATCTTTAAACGTAAAGATCTGAAAAAATCTCACGAGGGAAGTAATAACTAATTTTCTTGTGTTTTTAACAAAAGTGTATAATATTTTTGCAAAATAATTTTTTTTGTTCACAATACAAAAAAAAACAAGTTTTCTTTGTACAGGGGTGGCGCGCATTTAAATAAATGACACTGTATAAGTGGTTAGATTTTTAGGTCAAGCGGGGCTCATAATTTTTGGTGATTGATAAAAAAATCTCACTTTCACTAAATGGATGTGTAAACAGAACATATCCTGATTGTTCCACTGATTCGAACCGCCTTCCGACTTTATTAGGGCGCTTGCCATTTTGTGTATTTTTGTTTTTGCCAACCAAAAAATTTTAACCAAATACTTATTTAGCGAATTTTCTTATTTAGTCCCTCGGCATTTAATATATAAAATAATATTAAGTGGCTATCTTAATAATATTGCGTAATATTATAAAAAAAACTATTTTCTTTCTCCCTGTATATTTGTAAATAGCCCATCGAAATTTAAGAGGTCGATAAAAGAATGACACATTTTGTTATTCACTGTGTTTTCTGATTTGATTATTAATGTTGGTGACCTTTGGACCCGCACGATAAGACCGCATTCGACTATAGTTAATTTTTAGGTCACTCTATTACGACGGGTTTATTGACTCCCTAGAGCTTGAATTATTTCCGGAAATTTTTCAAGAGAAATTTTCTTAAAAAATTCGTGACCGAGAAATAAGATTAGAATATTTTACTTGAGGAACTGGCAAAAGCCTGTCCAAGGTAAAAAAAAGTTAATTTATCGATTCTGTTTTTTTTTTAATTCTTAAAGATGACAATAATGCCTTTTAAAACAGATTCATTAATATGCCCAAAGAACATTCACCTACTTCAGTTCAAGTTGGTGTTCATGTCAAACAAATGTCTATTATATCGCATATGATCTTACTATAATAATCCGTTTCTTTCTAGTTTGCTTATAGATTGTTTGCTTTTTGTATTTTTAAACTCTTTGTTTATTTCCCTCAGTGTAATATATTATCGTTAAGCGGCAATTTGAAGCGTGAACACGACTAGTTTCTTCCAACAAATTGCCACTGAAAGCTTCAAATAATTTCTCTAAAGTCTGCTAGAGCAAATTTTCCATCAATAATATTATTTTATAGAATTACAATCCCGCTATTAACAACATTATCAAAGTACAAACGAATGCCGCCAGGTTGGTATAAAACAGTCACGCTACCCTTGTAAATAATGTATTCCCTACTTCAAAATTCAATTACGCTCAAACCCTTTGTTTGAGGGCGGACACATGTCTATGAAATATAAACCTCTTTGTTTAATAGCCCAAGGGTACGGCGCCATTCGACACCTTCTTAGAGGTGCTGTGAAACAGTACATACATATATGTATATTACTGGTGTCAAAATAAGCAATTATTTGCTGATCTAAGGAACGTTGTTTATGTATTAGAGCTAACAGCCACACAGTGTTTTATAGAATACGGGATGTGGGAAAATAAAAATAACCTATAAGTTAAAAAAGTCAATATATCAATACAAATAATTGAAAGATATATTTGTATATATACAGGGTATGCACTGTTACAAGTCCAAAATAAGTACATAAAATTATAAATTAGGGGAAAACATAATATAGAATTAACAAGTAGAACAGGTTCGTAGTTTAGGAGAAGGAGGCGTTAATGAAACACTAAAACATCTAATTCAACGACGTTTCGTGGATTTGTTCTCGCTTTTTCAAGTGTTGATAAACCCTTTTCCACTTTTTTGGCCTGTATAACACTTGCCATCTTAAGCACTTGAAGAAGCGAGAATAAATCAGTGAAACCTAATAAATTAGATATTTTAGTATTTCACTAAAAAAAACTCCTAAATCTACAAACCTGTTTGAACATAACTACCAGTGGCGGCTATTCAGGTGAACTAGGTGAAGTGCTACTTTACCAGGAAAAATAAATATCTAACTATATTTATTACATATCTCTTAAAATTTTAGTTTTTACATTCATTTATTCACCTAATTGGTAAAAAATAAACTGTACATCTCGAATAAATATTTTACTTGACTGTTGGCGGCATTTCTTTTTAAAACATTCTCTCGAACTTTATTATAACAACTATAATGGCGCAAACCGCTTCGAGTTTGCTGGAAGTTGCTATGTTTAGTTTACGATTTTCCTACTATGTTGCCATGACAACGCGTCCGCGATGACGTCGAGCGCATGGAAGAATAATGTTAACCAGCGCCATACAACGCCATACAAGACTGGAATAAATTAAAAGACGTCTTTGAATTTATTACAAACTGTGACAAATCTGATAAAATATCAATCCGCCTTGCGAAAGGATTTTTAGGTGAGTTGAATGATTTTGAATTCACGTTTCTGGTATTAGGGTTTAATGACATTTTCTCAATCACGGACATACTATTTGACGTTCTTCATTGTGTCGTGAGGCGCTCTGTATAAATGAAATGAACATTTTTTTAATACCACGTTTGATAAAGCAAATTCTATTACAGAAATAAATCATTACAAACGTGAGCTTGCTAAGCTTTCACGTGAAGAAATTAGGGCTAAGTATAGAACCCCTTTTTATAAAATATTGGACCATATTTTAATGGAAATGACACTAAGATTTCAAGACTGTGAAACACTTACATTTTCATGTTTGGCAGGTTCTGCTAAATTTTCCTAATATAGTTAAAATTTTCCGACTGGCCCGTTTGAAAATTTGTTACAGTTATATGGGGAAATATTTTCAAAAATCAACAACTTAAAAATGAGCTTGGTCTTATTTTTGCCAATGAGAGTAATTGGAATATATGGATGCAAGAGCAAGTGAAAAAAATTAATGAAAATAAAGATATTTTTACCGAAAAAAAAAACCTTAAATTTCATTTATTAAATTCAAGCAAAGTAATAAAAAAAAGCAGAAATACAAAAGAACAATCGAATCGAAACAAACAAGAAAAATTCCATGCACTTATGAAAGCCTAATATAACTTTCAAATGAGTTGCAAGTTTTTCCAAATATGCTTTCATATTGTTTCGCCCTTAAATTCTTAGTTTGCAAGTACTTCTTAGGAGCAAAACTTGCTCCTAAGAAGTACTATCAAGCAAGATCAAATTATGGTAATTACTAGGCACGTGTCGCGACAGCTCATCATCCAGAATGCGTTTCAACTCGCTATTTCAAACCCAATGTCAATTCTAAAGCATCAATAACAACAAACATTGAACTTAAAATCCTGAATAAATATAAGGGTATTTGTACGAAAGGTTTATTAGGAAAAAAGTAATATTTAGTAATATCTAAAGTAAACTGTTAAAGGCATGAATTTTAATGTTTCACTAGTTTTTTTTTTGACACCTGAAATAAATCACACTAATTGGCTTGTTTAATTTAGTCCATACCTTAATTATAATTCTCTTTCAAAAGTTTTCAAATTACTTCCTAAATTTCAAAGTAAAAATCACAGTGGATACGCCACTGAAAATCGGAAACAAGGTGTTGTCATTTTGATGGGCCATCATTTTGAATATTGGGACCTTCCTGGTCTTGTCATCCATAATTTGCACAATTAAATTTAGAATTTTTTTTTGCAATAAATCAACAGGTTAATACAAGCAAATACGACAGTCGCAAATCAGCAGTTGACGCAAAGATAATTGTCATACTTTGTTAGCCTACTACGACAGACTTATCGGGTTGCAAAGACAAATTTTTATCTTTTCGATATATTTGGACTTATTTTTCTCTAGACACATCAAAATTTAGGTGGAAACCATACATCGATACATTTTTCGACTTTTGTCCATTGCATGAAACACTGTGCGCCATGCCAGGAGAACCTGAAATTTTTTTTAAATAATGAATGAAGGAAGCAATGAATGTATTTGTATTGGTCTGAGACGCATCAATTACTTATAACATTTAGCGTCTTCTACAGTGAGGGACCGCCCCCCTTCCCCTCTAACTTTTGAACCGTCCGGTATGTTGTGACGATAATATACAGGCTGTCCCATGGTGGATGGCATATTTGAAATTAGAATAAATAACCGATTATTTTGAAAATTTCGCCACTGGCATAAGCCACCATGATCTACAGTTTAAAAATACTTTTGAGCACGCGGTGATGCCGCTTCTATTAGTAACCGTTGGCTATTTTAAATGGAATACCCCGTGTATTTTTTAACTCTCGAATTTCGCATATAATTTTGAGCAACTTTTCTTAATACTTCTGTAGCCGTTTCTCGAGAATTCATTACTTTCGATTTTTTTTTACGAATACAGGACTTCCAATAAATCTTAAAATCTCGCTTGTATAAAATAATTCTGAGCTGAAATTTCGGTTGTGCCTGCAAAATACCTCTAGGTATTTGATTCTTAAGTTGAAGTATACAGAGTGGTCCAAAAATCAAGTTTAGTCGGTAACTCATAGAAATACCAAAAAAAAAATTTTTTTCAGGTACACTCTGTACAACAATACGGATTTGAAAAGCTGATAAAATTAGCTTTCAGGCTATGTATATTTTGATTATACCTAACTCAATAACTCAAGTTTAACCCCTTAAACGCGCCACTGGTGTCCATAAGATGTATCCTAAATAATGTATTATTCCCAAAATCATAACACCTTGCTGAGCTATAGAGAAAAATTGAAAGGGCGAATTTTTTGTTTTTCCCAATTATTCAGTTAAAAATTTGTAATGAAATTCTTTACAACTTTCCTAATTTAACCATCTCTTTGACTATAATAGTTTTCAAGATAACAATACTTATAATTCGATCCTTTAATACACTGTATATACATATCTGAACGATTTTTAATTAATAAATCCCTGTTTTCTTTCCTAATAAACAAAACCTCAGCCAAATTTTGTTTACAAGCAACTGTCCAAGCACTGACGTTACCACGTGACGTGTTGACGTACATTTGTTCTTGTTGTTTTAGACTTAATTGAATGCGAACCCATACAAAATGAATTCGAAGGCAAAAACTATGGTAATTTTCCTAAAAGAACGCCGCGTCTAGTATATTTAAGGGTCTCGGGTTTCAAAATTTCAATAACAGTATCAAGTCGGTTGAAGCACCGGTCGGTCAATATTTTTTTTCTAATATAGAATAATATATACCCGAATTTTTAACAGGGTAAATGGTAAATATTGACTTTATTTTGTTGTATTAAGCAAATTACTATTTAATTCATTTTAGTGTCCAGGATTATTAAAATAGTTGCAGATCAAAGTGAATTTAAGAGCTAAGGGTTCTGTAACATTAATTTCACATATTAATTACTCTTCTGCAGCTTCTGCTGCAGTTCTTTTTTACTGTACTGTAAACAAATAAGATAAGAAATTACCAAGAAAAATATTTCCGAGTTAAAATACCTCTCCGGGTGGAGGGTGCTTGTGGCGCGGTACCAACGAAATGTTATTTCTCATTCACCAATATCTGTGGCTTGAATAAAAACTTCAACTGTGTTCACCACTATCTCAAATCCTGCAAGCCTCATCTCTTTCTCGCCGAAACGAAAATAAGTCCTAAAAATACAACCAGCAGAAGTTATTTGTTATATCCACCGCTTTCCCTTAGATAATTCCTTCAACGAACTTCTTCAACATTCTGCTAAAGTTGATTTCCTAATCTCTGAATTTCCTTCCTCTAAAATCATTATCTCTATTAATCTCATCAGAGACCCTACATACTTCTCGCGCATCGTCACACATAGCCAAAACCCTTAGTACTTCTTTCTCACCACTCTATAGCCTTACCAGTTTTCTATCTCCGCTCTCCTAGGCCCCTCTGACCACGGTTTTATTACTGTTTTCCGTTTCATACAACAGGAAGTTGTAGAATCTATGCCTCCTCGTACTGTCTCGTACTATAATTCCATTGATTGGGATGGGTTGCAGGATTCTTACCCTTACATCTCTTGATAATTCCCAAACTTGTTCACAAATCTCGATTGTAATCCAATTAGGTATAGAATCCTGTATACCACGTTATATTAAAACAGCAGAACTATATAATAATAAATCTTGGATATGAAAGTACTGCGATAATGTCAGACTAGAGAAATTCCGTATTGGTAACAATTCCCTTAAGAACCCCACTTCAGAAAATTAAATAGAAAAAATAACTAAAAACTAAAACGCAAAGTTTTTTCTTGCTAAAATAGTAGCCTAATTTTCTTTTGGCTTCTTGCCAAAAACATTAATTAAAACTTCTGCAAAAGCTCCCTTTCATTCTTTTTTAATTTCTGGTGATGAAATTGCCTCCAGTTCTAAAGCAAAAACTGGGCTTCTTACAAAATATTTCATGGCAAATTCTGCTCTAATACCTTCTTTCCACTTCCCACTTACATAAGTGCCTGCTTGGCCATACCACATGCACGAAATTACCATCAAATCTTCAGGGTTATTCTCAAAACACTTAATACCAAAGAGTACTCCAGCCTATTCCGGCCATAGTCCTAAAAAAAGTATCATCCGTTTACCGTCCAACTGCAAAGTTCTTTGTTCGCTATTTTATTCCCAGATGGTCCTGATTATAAAATGTGTTACCCATAAAGGCCTTTCCCTCTTCCCTTAATCTGCAAGTTTGTAAATCCCGCATCAACGAATTTTCCTTGTCTCCAAAATCATGGTTCTTGGGATTAGACCGTGTCACACTGGAATTACTATCTGACGTTTCGCTTTCGATTGCACGGGGCATCTACAGGGATCTTACTTTACAGATGCCTCGTGCAATCGAAGGCGAAAAATAGTACCAAAGCCTTGAAAGTTTCCGTTCTAAGTCCCTCTCTCCCTTGGCCTTTAGTACTTTTGGCCTTTAGCCTTCTTGCTCTGCCCAGAGATAAAAAAACAGTGATATTCTTGTGTGCTGAAAATGGGTAAATTGGCACTACCCCGAGCTTTCGTCTTTATGAATCCTTCCTTTTATCAAGGGTCAGGGAAAGTTAAGCTTGACACAGTTTAGTTCAGCATGTATTTCCATATTTTATTAGGCCCAGGGGCCTAATAAAATATAAGTCCATGGAAGCAAGGGAAGCAGTGCTTTCCCAAAAAAAATAACAAAACATCTTCTAAAATGTAATTTTTGAAATAGGAAACCATTAATTTAGTTTATATTAAAAATGTTAAAATATTATTTTAATTATCAAGCCAATAATAAATGCGGCCTTAACTCCGACCGAGCCACAATAGAGCGTGTTTTAAGTGGGGGCGGAAGCTATCGTTGGAGTAGCTTCTTTGTTTGAACGGCTATCCGTGTGTTGTGTGATACGTACGTCGCGTCGTGCATGGTGCGATATAGAAGACAATAATACGGACGTGGATATGCAAATATCGTCAACTTCGGCTGTCGGTAATAGCGTTGAAAATGTTGGAGAATTTAGTAAGAAGAGTGTGTGTGAATGCATGGTGTGTGTCTTAATAATAAAGAGATTTTGAACATTAAGCTTCGCTGATAAGCTTCAAATAATTTCCAAAGGAAGGGCAATACCGCCTATGAAAAATTTAACCACAAAAATGAGAAACTGTATTAGACATTTTTATCCGGAAAAACAATACGAACAATTTAAATGGCTAATGGGTGTGAAAATATAAGTAAATCATTTTGTTGGTCATGTTTACTTTTTGAAAATGAAAAAGTTCTCTGGAATAAGACTGGTTTTTCCGATTTAAACAATTTCCATAAACCTGTAAAAAGACACATTATGTCCAAAGCGCATTTACAGGCCGTCATAAAAGAAAAAGTCTTCGGCAAAACCAGAATTGAACACACCCCTAATAAACAGTTGGAAATTAGTCACCGTCAACACAATGAACTAGTCGATAAAAAGAGGCAAATATTAAGAAGACTTATCGATGTTGTTTGTTTTCTCGGACAGCACGAATTGGGATTTAGAGGTCATGACGAAACAATGGTTTCTTCAAATAGGGGAAATTTTCAAGATTTACTTAGTTTAATGGCTAAATATGATGATTGCTTAAAAAATCATTTAGAGCAGTCTAGCGGTTTTCGCGGAACGTCGAATCGAATCCAGAATGATTTAATTTCCTGTGTTGCAACGATTATTCTAAAAATAATTAAGCAGGAGATTGGCGAAGCGCGGTTCATTGCTATTGTTCTGGACGAAACAACTGATATCACTAATTTTAGCCAATTATCTATAGTAATACGCTACGTTAAAACAGACGGAAGTATTCAAGAGCGATTTTTAGTTTTAAGAATGTGTCCGAAAATCGTACAGCAGATGCATTATATACCGTAGTTTATAACGTTGCTAAAGAAATTAATGGAGAGAAAAAAATAGTTGCTCAAAGCTATGATGGAGCTGCAGTGATGACAGGACAATTAGGGGGTCTGTAAGCTAAAGTTCGAGAAACTTTCACAACTATTTTTGTCCATTGTTTTGCTCATAAATTAAATTTAGTTTTATCCTAGTCCATCAAGCACATTAAAGAATTTAAAGTATTTTTCGTTACTTTAAGTGGCACGGCTGCTTTTTTTTCCAAGTCAACAAAACGTACACAAGCTTTGGACTCCATTGTCCACAAATGATTGCCCAAAGTAGCTCCTACTAGGTGGAACTATAATGGAAGACTTGTGTTAACAGTATCTGAACTATTTAAAAATATAATAGAGAAATAACGAAACGTGGGACTCTGCAGCAACAAACAGTTCGAGGGGGTTTTTAGACTGTTTGAAACGAGATTTTAATTTTAATTATTTGTTGAACATATTTTCAGAAATATTTCCTTTCTCGGACAATGTTTTTAATATATTACAAACTGAAACAAATGATATTGCTTTTTGCCTAAAAAAAGTGGATGATTTTAAGTCCATATTAAGCCAAAAAAGAGATGACTTTGACCTATTTTGGGAGAAAACGGTGACGTTAAATGTAAAGCCACAAGCCAAGCGTCTTCGAACAGATAAGGTCGGAGATGTTCAAACATCATACAGACGACTCTTTTATGAAATAATCGATCAAGTTCAGCAACAAATAAACTGTAGATCTATAACTTTAAATAAACTAAACTCTAAAACTATAAATCTCTTCTTCTTCATTATGGCCAGTTCTTCGACCGAGTGTTACTGCGATCTGAACTAAAAGTAATTTACGAAATTGATGAAATAAAATGGCGCAAAAAATAACAATAAGGAACTAATGCAATTTTTAAAAGATAAGGAGCTGGAAGATGCCTACACCGAAGTGTCGAAATTGTGTGAATTATTATTGACAATACCTGCCGCACAAGTTCATCAGTAGAACGCAATTTTTCAACACTTAAACGAATAAAAAATTTCGTGAGAAATTAAACGGGGCAGGAGAGACTTTCGCATACATCGCTGTTGTCCATTGAAAATAAACTTATCCAAAATATATCGGAGCATCGATATTTTTATGATGACGTCATTGATAATTTGCAAAAAATGATCGAAGAAGCGAATTACATTACCAATAGGTAAGTTCCTAAAAATTGCTTCCCTTTCTTGAAATTTCACCGCACGCCCCTGATTACGCCGCCATTTTGTTCTGTCATATTGAATTTCTTCTTAAATTCTGCCAGTTCACCCTTGTATCAGAGTTGAATTTTGTGCAAATCTTAAAATCAAGCGAAAAAGTAGTTTTTTTCAGATTTGTTTTTTAAACATTTTATTAAGCCGCCCGCATTTTGTTTCCTTATCTTGAATTCATGTCAAAATTTTACTCCCTCATTCCCATGTCACGCTTCATTTTTGTGCAAAATTTGAAGTTGCTCAAATAAGTAGTTTTGTCAGATTTTTTAAACATTGTATTGGATAACCATTTTGTTTCGCCATGTTGGATTTTTATTAAAATGTTACGGTTCTATGACTCATAATTCAGAAACAAAATTTTAAGTTAAGTAGATAAGTAATTATTTTGCTATGAGAGAGAGACAGGCAGACTGAATATAAAAATATTATTTTCGGCTAAGGACCCTAAAACGTGAAGGGTGAACATGGGAGGCTGATTTTTTTCCGATTACAATAAGGTGAACTTGGTTAATGGGTGTACGGAGCAACTTGACGATATGCTTATTTCTTCCTTATTTGTTAATTTCAACTTTCAGCAATTTAGATGCCGATTAATCTTGTAAAAAAGCATCTAAAATAAACAAATGCGTACAGTTCATGTCGGTAATTGCTCGAAATATCCAATATTATTTTAACGTTTTTAGTGCCAAAACGTGCAATACTTTTTACGCAGAATTATTTTATGATTAGTTATAACATTTGCAAATTTTCGTGTGATTATTTAGTTTATAGTAACATTAAGTCAATTACAAAATTTGAACAGTTATAGAGTTACTGATTTTCTCAGACTGTTACCGTCACCATCCTGTCGAATAACTCTACGCGTTGGATTTTGCTATATTCATTTACTTCATAGAAGAAAGGTAATAAACTCTGTATTATTATGGTGTTACTATTGAAGGTGACATTTGAATATATATTCAGTTTCAGTGAATATAATACTAAATAAATACTAATTCTTTATTGATGAATAAACAATTTTTTCATTTGCAATACAATATTTTATTTTTTTGGTTTCTTCTTTGGGTCAATTTCACTCAGATGAATTATGATAAACCCATTTACTCTTTTCTTTCTTGTAAAATATCAACTTAACACTTTGAATACATTTGAACTCGTAGAAAGTTTCAGCTTATCATAGCTCTTCGTTTATCATTTATCAAAGCTGCTTTTCTTTATCTTTGCTTTATATGGAATGTTAAACGGACATTTTGCTGATGATTTTTCTTATTTTAAGCCTATTAGCAATCGGAAACGAATTTAAACATTAAAACGTTGCAATTAAATATCAATATTTTCACGCACATTGCATCTTACATACTTCAAATGTTTTATTCGTAATTCCTTGTATTACATTTTGTAAAGTATGTTTAGCTTCTCTAAATTAATGCAAAAGAATTTTGTTTTGATTATCAATTATATTTGGAATTTGGTCTTTCTCTTCTGTCACTATGGTCTCTTATTTTTCAGCATCTAGCCAGCTTTGACAATGTCTGGTTTTTCGTTTCCGGTTATAATTTTGCCTCGGCTCAGAAGCAATTCGCGTGCTCTATTCGGGGAACACTGAATATAACCTTTTTTTTTTCAGCAGCGCCAGCAGTGAACACCACTGTAATTATAACTTTATTTTATTGCGTTAGGCTTTTTCTTGGCTCTCCTTAAGAGGTACAACGGCCATATAAAAGTACCATAATGGGCTGATTTTTATTCAAAAGTACTGAACATAAGCCCAATATTTTTTTTTAAACTGCAGTGCCGGTAAATTTTGGTCCCGTTTTTGTTTGGTTCGATGTTTGATCAACCACGTGAATGGCGTCCTGGACTTTTTTGGTTGTTCGTTCCTCGAGAAGTCTTTCTAGATGCCTGGAAATTTATTATTATTTATATTATTTATTATTATTATTATTTTGTTGGTGACCTCAGATTACTAGAGGGTTTCAACTTACAGTTTCAAGTTTATAGTGCATTTTTTGGAGTACATAACGTTCTACGAATGGTTTTGGAGTTCCTTCTTGTAAGTCTAGCAGGATTTAATTCTTAAGTTTATGTTTATAAATGTTGCTTAAGGTAGCAGAAAGGAATGTAAGTAACCTCTTTTGATTTGTAAAAGAGTCTTGGCGGAAGTTTTTATATTTATATAACATTTTTGCTGCGGCAGTATTGTAAAGAATTTCCCTGCGCCCTATTTAATTTAATTTTCATATTTACATACTTGCGTCAAGAAAATTCGTTAGATGTTCACACATTAATATAATGATAATAACTTGACTTGTTATCACATTTCACATCTTTGATATATTTTTTATTTTTACATTTTATTTGATGTATTTATTTTTATTTCTTAGAATCACTCAAAATAAAAAATGTGAACTAAATTTCACATTTAAATTTTTTTTGTATAAAACAATTTAAAAAAAAAACAAAAAAGGAGATCAATAAAGTTTGACAATCTGCACTTTATACAGTGTCTTATTGAAAAACCTTTCAAATCTTTATTATAAAAGCATTTAAATATCAATATAGATTTATTCCTAATTGTGTTATACTCAATTAGGTAACGCCCCTTTTAATTTCTAAGGGAATACTCGAGGACCTGCAACCAGCCGTTCGCTTGTATTGGTAAGTTCATAGAGCTGTTACGCCATATGGTAAGTACAATATATTTAATAAAATCCAAAAACAAATGAATTTGTACCATATTTAAGCATATAGCAAAATGTCTTAGTAGTATTTTGAGGTTCGGAATTCAAAAAGAGCGTACAGGATCTCCCTTCCAGGTGCCCCTGTAAAATTATTTGTAAGGGGAACTGATCTATACATTTTTGCTTCTCTAGTTTTTTGGCACAACCTGTATTCGCGAAAATATGTTTAAAATATGCACAATTGGTAGTGATATCATATACCAAATGTGATTTGTTGACAAATTTGATTTATAAACTTCACTTACTTTACCCTAGCGTTGGCTTACTCTGTACAGAATTTTTCCTTATAATTTGGCACGCTTTTAAATATATTATTTTAAGGAATAGAGAAAATAGGTTGATTTAAAACTTTTTATATTACGAAGATTTTAGATGTGACATTTAAAAAAACAACTGACATTCTAAAATAGGAAAAACGGAAAAATCAATATTTTTTTAAATGGAATACCCTATATTTTATTTAAAATATAAAAATCACCTTATTTTCGTCTTTTCAAAAATATATAGCTTGTCTCTGTTTGGATAAGAGCTTTCTGTAATAATTTGACTTTAAATTAATATTTTAACTGCAATAGAGCAGCATCCCTTCTTTGGTCTAGCCAGCCATGAAAGCCATGCAGAATTTGATGAATGTTGGATCTTGCTTAGCCATGGATGACGAGGTTTTAACAAAACAAATGAACTGAAACAATATATTTAGAAAAGTTTCAATTTTAACAGTTAGAACACATAGAAACTTCCATTATTAAAACAATCTTGATACAACTTACTTAATTCTTGAATTGCGTTGGTAATATAAAACGTACATTCGTAACTTAAAATCAGATTTTCTTGTACAATTTTCTGTCGTAATTCTTCCAAATTTTGTGTCTTATTGAAGTAAATTTTGTCCTTCAAATACTCCTACTAGAAATTATCTACTATGATAAGATCAGGACTATTTGCTGGCTAGTGAATGGGTCTGTGTCTCTCTATCTACAAATTTTACTGGTTATTAAGAAAATGAGTCTGAACATTATGGGGAGATGCGCCATCTTGATGTCAAATAATATCTCTATATTGGCGAATTGGAATATTATCTAAAAACTTCTCTACCTCATGTCTTAGATGAATTAAATAGCGATCTCCTGTTCAAGTTCCCTCAAAGATGATCGGATCTATTATTTATTTGTTAGTAAACCACATCACACATACAAAGCCTTACCACCCTGCTTTTTTACCTCTTCTATTTTATGGGGATTTTGCGTTGCCCAGAAATACTTACTTCTCGTGTTGAAGATGCCCGCTATGGTAAACGTGGTTTCATCTGACGACACTGTCTGCACTTGTCAAGAAGTTGGTTATCGACTACTAATCTGTGTATTTTATCTTCTGATACATATAACTGGCCTGATTTTATAAGGATGATATCCATACTTTTGCAGGGTAGTATGAATATTTTTCCATGACATACTCGTAACGCGTGAAACATCCGTTATTGAGCAATATGGAAGAAAAATTTATTTTTAGCAAGCTTTTAATTTTATCAATATATTTTACCTTCGAAATGCAATAAAATATTTAAATCTTCTTCACTATTGTATTTGCAGAGTCCCCTTTTCCTTGGAGAGTTTTTCTTTCGGTATGATTTATAACAATATAATCTATTGCTTGCCTTGATCAAATTCTATTTCCTGCATGTTTAATCTCATACTGACGAGCTGCTTTTACGACGCTATTGTCATTTGCATAATATAGTGCAACTATACGAAGTTTTTCTTCCTCGCCAAAAAGCATTTTATAGGTAAATAAGAAATATTATTACTATTACTATGACGTTTATGCGTGAGTAGTTTGGTATCCGTCATCATCCATGGCTAAGCAAGATCCAAATTCATCAAATTCTGTTTGGCTTTCACGGCTTGCTAGACCAACGAAGAGATGCTATATTGAAATTAAAAAAAAGTTTAAAAGTCGAATTATTACAAAACTTCACTTTTCCTCACTCATTTTAGTTTGGAAAGAACTAAATAACCCCATTTTTTCGAAATATACTTACTGATTTTAAATATTTAATAATATATTGATACGCTGATAGTTAGCAAAATTATTTAACAACAAAATAGTAAAAAACATGTAAAACGTCTTTTAAAAAATTGTTTAATGGCTCTCGTATTATGTCTTATAAAATCAATCAAAATACAAGAGTTCTAACCACACTACA
Organism: Kuschelorhynchus macadamiae; assembly: GCA_030620095.1. NCBI lineage: Eukaryota > Metazoa > Arthropoda > Insecta > Coleoptera > Curculionidae > Kuschelorhynchus > Kuschelorhynchus macadamiae. Next base: position 811,696 of record JAUTXW010005169.1, read on the forward strand.
CCACAACTTGTTACGTTCTGGACGCGCGTTTCGCTAACCAAGTTAGCATCATCAGCAGATGATATAAACTAAAGTAACTTATCCTAACCGAGACTATTCATAGGTAAATGTGGTCACACTTGGTTGCGCCCGACTGCACCGTTGTCAAGTAAACAATAGAGGGGACTATAGGGAATAGGCCCTCTGTCTTTATTTAGTGTTTTCTTACCACATTTAACTATTTCTATACTCTCAAATGCATCTAATAATCTATTATTAGATACATTTTTAATCAACTTAAGATTATTTATTCCTATTTGGTGATTGTTTTCTAAAGCATGTTGGGCAACGCTTGACTTTTCTGTTCTTCTGTGTCTTAAATGTGCCATGTGTTCTTTAAAACGAATGTTTATGGAGCGTTTGGTTTGCCCAATATATTTTAGATTTCATAGATGCCACTCCTCTCCTTCAAGTCGACTTTGTCTTTAGGGTTTCCAAGGAGATTTTTCAAACTATTCTCCGTTTTGTAGGCTACTCTAAAACCTACTTTTTTAAATACTTTTTCTAGACCTCTTGTATATCTGGGATGATATGGGATTACTATGAACTTACTGGGAGCCTCAGGCGCTTGAAGAGTAGTGGCATCTTTTAACATTTTCTTATGCTTATGTCCATTTACTAATTTATGTATAAAATTATCATTATATCCATTACTTTTAGCTATATTTTTAATCCGATTCATTTCATTGTTAAAACGTTCTTTACTTAATGGAAAATTGACTAACCTGTGAGTTAAGAAATGAAATGCTGCCATTTTGTGTTGACGGCAATGAAATGAGTCGGATGTTATATACTTATCAGTATTAGTAAATTTCCTATAAATATCAAATTTATAGTTATTTCTAATAATTACCGTGTCGCGAAAAGGTAATTGCCCATTTTTCTCCTTTTCGTACGTAAAATTAATAGAAGGATATTTATTATTTAATGTTTCTAAGAAAGTGTCCAAATTTTCTGTTTTAGTATCAAAAATAGCAAATATATCGTCTACGTATCTATACCACACCCTTGGGAAATACTTGAGTTCTTTTTTGAACTGGGTTCTAATCTATCCATAAACAAATTTGCAAGGAACGGAGATAAGCAATTGCCCATTGCAGTTCCCTCAAGTTGTTTATAATATTTATTTTTGAACTGAAAAAAATTTTGATTCATACATAATTTTGTGAGAAGTAAATATTCATCAATAATTTCTTTCTTCAAATTATTGATTTCAAGTAGTTCCTTTAGGTACTCTAAAGCTAGTGGTATGGGTACACTAGGAAACAATGAGCTTACATCAAAAGATATTAAAATTTCACCTTCTTTTAAGTGAACATTCTTAACTTTATCTAAGAATTCTAACGAATTAATAACCTCAAAGTTATCGTACGAGATATTTAATCTACTGAATTCTTCTACTAACCATTTTGAAATATTGTACGTTTGTGATCAAACAGCTGAAACAATAGGTCTCATGGACTTCTCAGGTTTATGGATTTTGGGAAGGCAATACAGTTTAGATAACTGTGGGTTACTATGTGTTAGTTTAAATTTTAGTTTATCGGACACAAGGTTTTTACACTGTTTTTAGGTGTTTTTTACTTTTTTATCATTTTTGATAACGGCTTCTTCTCAATTAAATTGTAGGGACCAGTTTGAATCAAATGGTCTACTATTTCAAGATAATCTGTTTTGTTTATTATAACAACCTTATTTCCTTTGTCAGCTTTTAAATAAAAACATTCTTTTTTCTTCAGTCCATGGATAACTTCAGTAGTTTTATGAGAAACATATTTTGACTTGTTGTTAACAACGTTTTTTGAGATTTGATTTCTGCAAGCCTCGCTATTATTAGAAACAACGATAAATTACAATTTGATATTTATAGGAAATTTACTAATACTGATAGGTATATAACATCTGACTCATTTCATTGTTGTCAACACAAAATGGCAGCATTTCATTTCTTAATTCACAGATTAGTCAATTTTCCATTAAGTAAAGAACGTTTTAACAATGAAATGAATCGGATTAAAAACATAGCTAAAAATAGACATAAGCATAAGAAAATGTTAAAAGATGCCTCTACTCTTCAAGCACCTGAGGCTCCCAATAAGTTCATACTAATCCCATATGATCCCAGATATACGAAAGGTCTAGAAAAAGTATTCAAAAACGTAGGTTTTAGAGTAGCCTACAAAACGAAGACCAGTTCGAAAAATCTCCTTGGAAACCCTAAAGACAAAGTCGACTTAAAGGAGAGGAGTGGCATCTATAAAATTAGTTGTAATGACTGCGATCTAAAATATGTTGGACAAACCAAACGCTCCATAAACATTCGTTTTATAGAACAAATGGCACATTTAAGATACGGAAGAACAGAAAAGTCAAGCGTTGCCCAACATGCTTTAGAAAACAATCACCAAATAGGAATAAATAATCTTAAGTTGATTAAAAATGTATCTAATAATAGATTAATGGATGCATTTGAAAGTATAGAAATAGTTAAATGTGGTAAAAAAGCACTAAATAAAGACAGAGGGCCTATTCCCTATAGTCCCCTTGACAAAGGTGCAGTCGGGCGCAACCAAGTGTGACCACATTTACCCATAAATAGTCTTGGTTAGAATAAGTAACTTTAGTTTAGTTTATATCATCTGCTGATGACGCTAACTTGGTTAGCGAAACGCGCGTCCAGAACGTAACAAGTTGTGGTGTAGTGTGGTTAGAACTCTTGTATTTTGATCTATCGTCCACCACAGGTTCCAGTGTTAGGACTTATAAAATCAATGTTAAGCAATAATAAACACCAGCTTTTTTTATTTGGCAGTTTAAATCACCATATAGATACAAAGTAAAAATACGTGTGTCATTCATTGTAAATCAAAACCAATTGTGCTGCGCTGATTTTTGTCGTAGTAAAACCTGAGTGTTTTTAATGGATTCTTCAGACAAAGATTTGCCAAAGTTAGTGTTGGAAGCAGCTAGAACTGCAAACTTCCATCTGCTACCATCAAAATAGGTATGAGAAAGTATATATTCTGTTTAAAACCTGGTGTCAAACTAAAGGCATCAGAACTTTGAAAGAAACCGCTTTTTTGGGATATTTCGCCGAACTTTCCAAAACACGCTTTGGTCCAGACATTCAATGTTAAAAAGTATGATCAAACTCAATGAAAACATGGACTTAAGCAAGTTTTTCAAAGTCACGGCCTATTTAAGAAAAAAAAATATTGGATTTAGACCAAAGAAGGCGAAAATTTTTCCAAAAGAGGAAATTTCTAAATTTATAAATGAAGCGCCTGACGAAATGTATCTCCATATTAAAGCAACTACTATATTTGGTCTGGCAGGCGCATGTCGCCGAAAAGAACTAACAAAAATGTCATTGGACTATATTGAAGACAGGAAATATTTTATTAATAAAAATTCCAGACACAAAAAATTACCGTTCTAGAAGCTTTGTACTATCTAATGAAGCTGAAAGCGGAGAATATTTAAAATTGATCAAAAAATATGCGATTTTAAGAAAGCCAGAAACCCCACATAGGCGTTTTTTGGTAAACTACAAGAAAGGAGCTTGCACAGTACAATGCATCGGAATAAACACCTTTGGAAAATGCCATCAAATATTGCAGGTTATCTGAAGCTCCCAAATCTTGAACTACAGTTTCCGATATTCAGCCGCCACAATGCTTGCAGATTCCGGAGAAGGAATAACAAATATCAAGCGCCTCGGAGGTTGGAAATCTTCAACCGTGGCAGAATGTTATTTAGAAAGCTCAACAAGCCTTCAAAAGAATGTATCCAATAAAGTATTGAACTTCAATGCCATTCCTTCCACTAATCACCAACTTTTACCAGTGTAGTCTACCAAATCGACCTCTTCCAACCAAAAATGTACCCCCTCGGTGACGGTTACAACAATAAATATTCGTGAAAAAGGACTGGAAAACCCAAACGCAACTTACAACCCCCGAGTTCCTTGGAAAAACGTCTAGCCTCTGCAATTAATTTACAAAATGCTACAAACTGCACGTTTACTAACATAGAACGGAAGCTTTCACGGCTTTGGTCAATTAAGAGATCATGGTTCTTGGGATTAGACCGTGTCAAATTGGAATTACTATCCGACGTTTCGCCTTCGATAGCACGAGACATCTTCAGGGATCTTTACTCCACGAGATCTGAACACTGAATGACCTCGAAGAGATTCAGGCGGGCTTTTATACCCGACTTGTGCTCGCCGAACCGTGACCCTGTGTTAAGATCGGTTTCCACGTGTGATGTAGACCGTAACCCGCATCTCTATTGACATTTTTTGTATGTTTAAATATTTCAATAGATTCTCTAACTTTTTGTTTATAAAAACCTGGAACCGATGTTAGAACCTTGGTTTCCTTTACATATATGAAATGGCCAGTGTTATGCTGGTGTTTAGCTACAGCAGATTGAATAATGTGTTTCTTTTTGATACATCGTTCATGTTCCTTAAGTCTAGTTGATATTGAGCGTCCTGTTTCTCCCACATACACTTCTCCACAGGAGCAAGGAATTTTATATACTCCTTCTGATCCTTCTTCACATAAAAAGATTGGACAATGCTTGCGATCTCCGAAAAATCTTGTATCTTTCCAAACAAAAGGAGTATATAAAATTCCTTGCTCCTGTAGAGAAGTGTATGTGGTAGAAACAGGACGCTCAATATCAACTAGACTTAAGGAACATGAACGATGTATTAAAAAGAAACAAATTGTTCAATCTGCTGTAGCTAAACACCAGCATAACACTGGCCATTTCATAAATGTAAAGGAAACCAAGGTTCTAGCATCGGTTCCAGGTTTTTATAAACGAAAAGTTAGAGAATCTACGGAAATATTTAAACATACAAAAAATTTCAATAGAGATACGGGTTACGGTCTACATCACACGTGGAAACCGTAATACAGGGTCACGGTTCGGCGAGCCCAAGTCTGGTATAAAAGCCCGCCTGAATCTCTTCGAGCTCATTCAGTGTTCAGATCTCGTGGAGTAAAAACGCATTGTGCAATCGAAGACGAAAACGTCGGATAGTAATTCCAATTTGACACGGTCTAATCCCAAGAAACATGATTTCTTAATTGCACGTTTACTATTCATGTTGTTAATAATAATTAATTTGTGATTATGTATTTGATATAAATAAACGATTCTATTTAACTTTTGGGTTTTTCCGAACGCTTTTAAAAAAAATAGTTTGCCTTACACGTGCGTAAAGTGAATTTTCCGCACGCGATTGATAATCGAACTCCGCTAATTGCGTGCGGAAAAGTAGCACTTTCCGCACTTGTTAGGTAAACTACTAATGTAAACCTTTTTTTCTATTCCTTTAAAAGCGTACCAAATTATAAGGAAACATCCCGTACATTCGGAAAACATTTCTAATATAAAATACTTACATTTCCGAAGTTATTCTTGATATTTGCATTGGTGCCACCAGTGGGGCTGATCAATTTGTCGTACTCTCCTCCCAGGGGCATTCCGTTGCACGGCTCCACCTTGACCATGGTGCTGTCCTCGTACCCGGTACCCTTTATTCTCACGGAACTCCATTTCACCGGGAACCCGATTATAGACGACCGTTCCCGTCCGATGTCGTACTTCAGACTACCACCTACGCCGCTCTTTTTTCTAGTTTCGGTGATGTTCGTTTGCGTTCGGCTCGACTCGTCGCTCGGACTGGCCGCCGACGCGCATGCGGTCGTTTTTCGACTGTCTGACGTGGCACGACTGTCGAACGACTTTTTACCGGAAGAGACAGTACTTTTTTTGCGCTTCTTCGGGGTTTTCTCGCGTTGTTTTTCATTAGTCGGTGTTAGGATAAGGGGGATTTCTACGGCTAGTCCTTCGTCGTCCATTTTGGGGACACGAGCGGATCCCCTGTAAGGAACATTTATGTGTTGAAAACTGAATAAAGCTATAATGGCTACTTTATTCGTTGAGTCCTTTCTTAAAAATGTCTTTGCTTGTTTTAACTTCTTGGTATATTTCTTGATCAAGACATTTACTTAATAAATATGTGGTTAATAACTTTTAATAATATCAACTTCTAATACCTGTATTTTAATTTCCTATCTTATAAAATATGCATGTTAGATATGTTTCCAGTATTGTCACTAATCTTTATGATATAAACTTCTTATAACTATTTTTCTTCTTGGGCTAATAACTAGACACGTCTAGTTGTAACTCTGTGTATTTTTTATGAAGGATTATCTGTTTCTGTAGAGGATTAGACAAATGTATCAAGAGAGTTTGGGAAGATGCTGTGAGTTAAATTTTTTTCAAAATTCTGTTAATTTACAAATTATAAAATATATTAATATAAACTTTCGAGGCAGTTAAAGCATCGGATAAAAAAAGTTTATTGTCTTAATCTTTTCTTGACAATGGTGGTTATCAAAGCTAGTACTTAATATTAACAGGTTATTACTTTTCAGGAAGAACGCCAAGTTCATCTTGGAGAATGTCTTTTAATGCTTTATAAAACGAACGTAGAATTCAGCTGATTATTTAATTGCCGTTATCTGAAAAATACTTAAGAATTACATAGGAGTGCCCTTAAACAAAAAATATTCAAAAATATACTAATATTAGGGATTTATTAAAAATATTTTAGCACATAATATGGCCCATTTTGAACAAAAAAATATATAAAACTTTGGGTTTATTCCTTACCAATTTTGAGAAAAACTGCCTTAAAATTCTATTTTGTTTTATTAATTATTGGGTACAGCATTAATAATTTTGTTTACTTTATTATATAAAACAATTAATTATATTATATTTAACAAAATTCCCACAGTTTTTTTACTAAAATATATCAAAAATTTAAATTTAAAGAATAAAAAAAAGTATCTACTACTTATTTTATTTTTTTACATTTTATTTATAAACTGCCTAATTAGTTTTTTAGCAATATTTTTTTTAACGTTTCACTATGCGGCCATCTTCCATTCCGGCATGTTGGTTTTTTACCAACATATTACCAGCTCATCCCTATATGACCCTTAATTTTTGACTAAAATTTGATATAAATCGGATGAGTAGTTTTTCAGCTATACCGCAAACGGACAGACAGACTGACAAACCCACAGACGGACCGACGGAATTGATAAAACATATTTTTTGGCATCTAGGGACACCAAAACCTAAAAATATGTAAAACCTGAGATTTTTTCACGATTACAAACATTTTATTTGGCCGCCATTTTGTTCCATCATCTTGAATTAGTACCACAGTTTTACCAGTTGATTTCTATACCACAATTAACAATAACAATAACAATATATTTATTGGTTCCATACTTTATAAAGTTTACACAAGTCATCAAAACTATATATAAGATAACAAAATAAGTGTAATTTAGTTTATAAATCACTAAAGTTATTTTGTGTATAATCTCCTATAGAATAAAAGCATTTTTTATTATTAGATATTCTTTGATTTTATTTTTAAACATTTTTAGAGGTAGCATCCTCACAAGATCAGGTAGGACATTGTAAAATTGTGCACCATAAAAACAGACCCCCCGTTTTAATGCTGTGGATTCTATGGAAATTTGTATAAATATTGGTCCGGTTACTTATGCAATGTATGTGGACGTTTTCGTGTGTTCTATATTGAGACAATTTGGTTTTAACATATATCAAACATTGATAAATATATAAAAAAGGTACCGTAAAATCATGAACGATAATGCAGAATGCTCTACAATCAGATCTATAATTGATATTGCTTATGGCCCGTATTGCTCTACTTTGCAGCGCCAAGACATGCTTGATGATCGTTCTGAGAGTATATATGCCAGACGCTACCTTCTTGCAAACCAAGTCTATATGAGAATTCCAACTAAGCTCGGCGTCAAGCCGCATTCCTAGAAACCTAACTGGGTCATTAAATTCAAATTCAAAACTTTTTATTTGCCTTATAAGACATACAAATAATTGACATACAGAATATTAGAAATAAATTGAAATACAAAATATTGAAATGTAAAAATTTAACAAAATATTAGAATATAAAAAATTAAATTTCATGTTTATAGGCAAACAGGGTCTGCATAGCGATTTTAATAACCGCTGCACAGACTCAGACGCTTTCCGAGTCAGTGTAATGCAGCCCTTAGAAAACTGAAAAATATCAATGAGTTTAATAATTTATAAATAATAATGAGATTTAAAACTAATCTTATTATTAAAAAGTGAATATTAAGAATGAAGTGTGAGAACAAAAACAAACAAAAACAATATCAATATGTTATAGTTATACAGCGGACACCACGGGGCTCAGAATGCAGGAAGCATGCGCGGGCGGACACTTGAGAGGACGTGGCTAATATTATAGTTATTATTAGTCTATTATTTTTTAAAAACTGGGCGACTGCAGCAAACAAAAATATAATTAAAAAATATGAATAAATGAATATATAAAAATCAATATGAATGAAGAGGTGCTTGTCAATAACTAATCAAATAAATAAGCGATAATAGTATTCATGGAATGCAAAATTTATTGGTTCAAATTAAATTATTTTGCGAATGCAACGACATATTTTTTATATGTGTATATGAAGCTGCGTAACGGAAGTTGTTTAATAGTATTTGATAAATTATTCCACATCTGAACTGCGACGAAGCTGAATGATTTTTGAAATGCTGCTGACCTATGCTGTGTGATCCTAAAAGAATATAAATATCGAGTACCGTAGTTATGCTCCTGCGTTGTGAATATAGACATTAAATATGGAGGTTGATTGGTTGTTAATATGCGAAAAATAAATAGGAAATAATACTCGCGCTTTCTCGCCATTGACAGGATAGAATATCTATTGAGATATGGTGTAATATGGTTTCTAAATGGAATATTATGTGCGAAACGTAGGCATTTGAAGTTTGCATTTTGAAGTTTTTGTATGGAATGTTTAGTGTGCGCGCTTAGTGAGTTATGATAGACGACATCGCCATAGTCAAGTAATGCTAACACTAGAAAATCACATAATGAATATTTTGTACCGCTAGGTAGATGGCGTTTAAGTTTATACAATTTCCCCAGACGCATATACGCAATACTAAAAATATGAGCCTCAAAATTTAGTTTATTAAAAAAATACCCAAATTCTTAGCTAGAGTTACAATTGGTACGGATAAATCATCTATTTTAACTTAGAAATTAGTTGACACATATTTCAAAAGATTTTTATTAGATCCAAAAAATATGACGCAAGATTTGGAGGCATTTAACTTTAAGTTATGATTTTTTGTAAACTTATTTAATTCGCTAAGATCTTCATTGAAGTTTGTTTGTGAAGTAAGTAAAGTATCTATAGTAAAAGACTTGTAGAGTTGAGAATCGTCTGCGAATTGTTGCAGTTCGGAGTGTTTAATTATTCTTTCCATGTCCGCAACATACAAAGAGAACAGCAAAGGCCCTAAGATGGATCCTTGTGGTACTCCTCTTTCGAGAGGAATATAACTGGACTGTTTCTGAACCTGTCCACATTTTATGGCCACACAATGAAATCTATTAGTTAGATAAGACTTTAAAAACCCCATTGAATTGTTAGAAAAACCAAAGTAGTGAAGCTTTGCTAGTAGCATCCTATAGTCTAGAGTATCAAATGCTTTACTGAAATCAAGCAAGCAAAGGCACGTAAACTCTTTTTTATCTTCCTTATGTCTGATTTTATTTACAAGATTACAAAGACAAGTTGTTGTGCTAAATGCCTTTCTAAAACCCGATTGACATTCCGGAATTATATCATATAAACTACAAAATGAAATTATTTGATTATAAATATGTTTTTCCAGCACTTTAGAAATTACAGACAAGATGCTGACAGGCCTTAAATCTTTTAGTTCTTTAGGGTTAGGTTTCTTAGGCAGAGGTTTTATAATGGCTTTTTTCCAAAGTTTTGGAAAGACGCCATTTAATATGCAGGTATTAACAATATTCAATAACGGATTTTCACAAAAAGGCAGACATATTTTCAAATCTTTAAGTGAGAGACCATCTTCACCAATAGAATTAGTTTTTATGGAATTTATATATTTATGTAAATCAGATTTATCTAAGGGGGTAAAATTAAGTTCAGAAGTCACATTCCGATGAGTGTTTTGCTGATAAAAGGAAATCTGTTCATCGCATGTAGTATTCGATATATTGTTACACTCGGAGAAGTATAAATTAAGTTTACCTACATCAGATAGACTGAGAGGTATTTCAGAATCATTGTTATGGATAAGATTTAACTTTTTGGCCGTAGACCAAAAAAATTTTCCTGATTTGCTTGACAGACTTTTAACATCTGGTAGATTCTTAATTCGTGTTGATAAAAATAGTATCTGGTTTTTAGCATCATTCATACTCATTTGGTTTACGAGAAACCAGTCTACAGCACTTCCCTGTGTCTCCTCCAGACCCTTTCGCAATCAATTCAAACCACTCGCTCTCGAATAGTTGTATCTTCCGCGTTCGGCGCTGGGATCATAACTCTCTAAATCATTGATATAAATCAGAAAAAGCAGTCGTCCCAGCACCGATCCCTGTGGGGCTCCATATTTTAATTCACAGGAGGTAGATGTAGTGTTTCCCGAAGCAACAATCTGTGATCTACCGACCAGTGCTCGGTGACGAAAAATTGTAATATTTGACTTAAGCAAGGCCTTTGAGACAGTCAAAGGCCTTGCTTAAGTCGCAAAACAAGGCACCACACTACTCGCCCTTATCAATACCCTCCTTTACTAACTCTACAACTCTATTAATTGCACTTGTTGTGGATTTTGAACTTCTGAATCCAAATTGTTGTGGATTAAATACATTAAATTTTTCAAAATATTCAGTTGTTCTACGAGAAAGAGCTTTTTCAAATATTTTTGAAAGGATCGAGACAATTGAGATAGGGCGATAATTTGTAAATTCATCTGCAGAACCCTTTTAAAAATAGGTACACCTCGAGACTTTTTTAGTACCTCTGGAAAGATAGAGTCCTTAATACACAAGTTTAGGCGCTTGGTTAGATTAGATACAATTAAATTATTTATTGATTTAATATTTTCTATATTTATTCCATAAGAGTCTTTAGTTTTTTTGTTTTTCATTTGCATTTCTATAACACGAATTTCAATTTAGTTATTTCAGAAAAACTGAGAGGGTGATTTGGGATATTTATTTTTGAGGTACAATTTTTTAAATATGATTCTGAGGACACTTGTAGTTCTGACAAGTTCTCTACAATATCACATGCAACAACATGCAACATTGGAAAAGTAATTATTGGAGTGATTTGCAGAGAAAGGGTAATTTTCCCTGCAGCTTTTATGATTTGAGATTTTAGAGTTGTTTTTTACTACCTCCCAAACAGATTTGGGGCTAAAATGATTAGAACTCAGATAGTTTCCATGGGCATTTAATTTATGAAACTTCAAGTCACATTGATATTGTTTTTTAGGCTATTTTTTAGATTAAATAGTTCAGGGTTATTTTTTTGTTTAGCTAGCTCGGAAATTAATCTTAACGTTACTCTTTCTTCTCTTAATTGTTGGTTAAACCAATTTATTTTAAGACCTTTTTTGGCGTTACGTTTTTCAGTTTCAGGAAAAGCTAGGTTGATATTATTTCCTAGAAAGCTCACAAATAGGTTGAATTTGTCTTCTGATTTTATGGAATTTCAACTGATAAAATCCCAAGCTATGGAGTCATCAAGTCCATGCAATCTGTGGATGCATTGTTTTGTGATTGGTCTTGACCTGTGTGATAGTGAGCCCGTGTGCAGCTTTTGTTCAGAGGGTATTTCTACCACCACGGCTAAATGATCCGAAATATTCTGATCATATGTAGGTATATGCTTTCGAGTCAGAAACATTCGTAAATATATTATCCAGGCATGAGAGACCCCTTGTTGGAGAGAAGATCATCCTTTCAAGGCCGTATGAAGTTACTAGATCAATTAATTCATCATTTAATTCGAACCTAACATTAAAATCTCCGTTTATAACTATTTTAAATTTTTTAAAGGTTATCATTTGAAGTGTTTGCTCAAATATACCTAGGAAGAGTTTATAATCACCCAGAAAAGGTCTGTAATAAGTAACAACAACAAGATGTAATTCATTAGCTTGCACTGCACACAATTTTCCTGACTAATTTTCTTTAATTTGCAACTCCCCCATGAGAATGCTGAAAAAAAAGAGATTAAAATTTGCAATTTTTAATGCATTAGCCTCACAAGTATTGTTGTTCGCTAAAACAAATTAAGTCGTGCTTTAAATTTAAGGATTCTCATTTCTAAAATTTTATTTTTTATACATTGTACATTTTGGTGAAGAATTAGAATATTGTTTGATTTGTGGTTACCGTTTTGTATAGTCTCATGATTTAAGTTTTGGCTAAAAAATTAGGACTTGATATGGACTTAAGGAATTCAGTATGCCTCTTGAAGTCGAAATGCTTAACTTAAATGTTTTTTTTAGGATATTTGTGGCCATCTTGGTCGATATTTTCCGATAATTTGCAATCAGTCCATTAATAGTTTTTTCAGGCTGAATTTTGAAATATTTTGTAAAGCCGCCATTTTGTTTTGCCAGATTCGATTTTTATCAAAATATTACCATGTCATACCCATATATCCCTTAATTTTTGACTAAAATTTGAAGGCAATCGGGTAAGTAGTTTTTTAGCTATGCCGCGAACAGAAAGGCCGACAGACAGACAGATAGACCGACGAAATTGAGAAAACATGTTTTCCGGCATATAGAGACCCTGAAACGTAAAAATCTGAAAAAATCTCGGAGGGTGATTTTTTCACGATTACAATATTTCCCTTATATAGGGGAAGTAAAAAAGCAAATAATAAAAAAAGCGTAGTTTTTCACGAACCCAAAAAATTATATAGGCGAACAAGGCCAATATTCAAACACATTGTAATAGATATACTGCATAAACGTGACCTGTTCATTAAATTGTGATGTGATACTATACCTAACTGCGGTTGCTTCGTAATGCGCTTTTGAGCCATTACACAGTTTGAGCCTTTTGTAGCTTCAGAGCGGTTGATTTATGGCACGAATTGCACGTCGCCATTTTTACCCAGGGATCGTGACAATATATATTTCGTTTAGACGTTTTTAATTATGGAAGACAAGTTGCTTTAGTAATAAGGCCAGTGACACGAGGATAATTATTTTGATTGCTTTAAAGTTTAATCTTTTACACAAATCTTATATGTGTTTCTTGAACTAATGCTTCTTTATTCTATATTAGGTAAGAGGGGAAGGGGCTCAATATATCCACAGCATCCCCAAATACCATCAACTTCGGCTGTCGATAATAACGTTGAAAATGTTGTAGAATTTAGTAAGAAGAGTGTGTGTGAATGTGTGATGGTTGTCTTAATAATAAAGGGATTTTCAACATTAAACTTCGCTGATAAGCTTAAAATAATTTCCAAAGGAAGGGCAAAATCGCCTATGAAAAATTTAAACACAAAAATGAAAAACTGTATTAGACATTTTTATCCGGAAAAACAATACGAACAATTTAAATGGCTAACAGGGTGTGAAAATATAAGTAAATTATTTTGTTGGCCATATTTACTTCTTGAAAATGAAAAAGGTCTCTGGAATAAAACTGGTTTTTCCGATTTAAACAATTTCCATAAAGCTGTAAAAAGACACAATGTCCAAAGCGCATTTACCGGCCGTCATAAAAGAAAAAGTCTTCGGCCAAACCAGAATTGAACACGGCCTTAATAAACAGTTAGAAATTAGTCACCGCCAACACAATGAACTAGTCGATAAAAATAGGCAAATATTAAGAAGACTTATCGATGTTGTTTGTTTCCTCGGACAGCACGAATTGGGATTTAGAGGTCATGACGAAACAAGGGTGTCTTCAAATAGAGGAAGTTTTCAAGATTTACTTAGTTTAATGGCTAATATGATGATTGCTTAAAAAATCATTTAAACATCGAATCGAATCCAGAATGATTTAATTTCCGCTGTTGCATCCATTATTCTAAAAAGAATTAAGCAGGAGATTGGCAAGGCGCGGTTCATTGTTATTGTTCTAGACTATGCTGCGTTAAAACAGACGGCAGTATTCAAGAGCGATTTTTAGGTTTTAAGAAAATGTCCGAAAATCGTACAGCAGATGCATTATATACTATAGATTGAATGGTTTAAATGATTTTAAATTCCTCGAACTCTGCAATTTTGATGCATTTAAAGGAAAAACTTTTCCAGAAGATGCGTTTAAATCTCTTCTTCTTCATTATGGCCAGTTCTTTGACCGAGTGTCACTGCGATCTGAATTAAAAGTGATTTACGAAACTGATGACATTAGCGCAAAAAATAACGCTAAGTGTGAATTAGTATTGACAATACCTGCCACCAAGTTTATCAGTAGAAAGCAATTCTTCAACACTTAAACGCATAAAAAATTTTGTGAGAAATTCAACGGGGCAGGAGAGACTTTCGCATACATAGCTGTTGTTCATTGAAAATAAACTTCTCCAAAATATGTCGGAGCATCGACGTTTGTATGATGACGTCGTTGACGAATTTGCAAAAAATGATCAAAGAATCGAATTACATTACAAATAGATAAGTTTCTAAAAATTTTTTCCCTTTCTAAAAATTGCTTCCCTTTCTTAAAACTTCACCGCACACCCTTGAAAATAGACACATGGAATTTGAATATTATTAAAAACATGATACTATTTTTAACGAATATAGCACTATAAGCCTTCCTAGGCTCAGGTGCATACTTATAATATGAAAAATGCTATTGTATATACCTTTCATGAATAAAATATATTATTATTATATAGTTCACAATAAGCTTCTCGAAAATATATAATAGTATATACTTTTCTATTCGAATCGCCCAGTAATTTGCATTTTTTTTAGAGATAGATTCAGTTTTTGGTAGTAGGCTGGGATTGCCTAAACAAAACAAAAGAAAATTGTTGTCATGTTAAATAAATTACTTGTCAAAAGCCTTTGGTTCATTTTGAAGCTACATTAGATAACCGCAACAATTATTTTAAATTTTATAACAATAAATGGCTAGAAACCAAACGTTTTCTAATGAAGAAAAATACGACATGTTGATCTGCTTTGCTAACGAAGATGTTAACGAGGCTTCGGAACTGTTTAGCATTAGTCGTATTTTATAATAAATACGATACCTTACACGCCAAACATCGTATGTCACAAAACAAGAATTTTAGAGTAGGAAGCAAAACATCGTATGTTTTTTCATTAAAAACTTTATTTTTTATTCTATTTTGATAAAATTTTGGATAGAAGCATTATGGTACGTAATATTAGAAAAAATGGATAATTAATGCTTATTTTTTGAGTAGTATTCTTAAAACTGTCACTTAAGATGTTTTGCCCATACCATTTCCAATATACCTAATGAATTTTATCGTATGTGCTAATATATACGACGTTTAGCTAGTTACTTTTTTGGACTTACGATATTTTGTAATAAGACAGACTGGGTAAGTACAAAACAAGATTTTATTATGCTTTAAAGAAATAAAACAAACTCAATACAAAATATCAAATCGATATCAAACCTACCTTATAAATATACCTATTTTTCGTAATAAGTAATTATTTGGCAAGTATAAAAACTTAAAAACGAGTTAATAAACTTCTAAGAATAAACAAATAAAACAAAATGGATAGAACTACAATACATAATAATATTCAAATAACAGGTACTTATATTTTTTAGTCTTCTACCTCTTCTACGTTATCTTCTATGTCGGTTTCGGGAAGATTATCTGAAATGTTTTCTGATGGTTTCATGTTGAAATATTCTTGGTGGTATTTTCGTGGGATTACATTTTTTTTGCAGAGATCCTCTAAATCTTTTTGTTTTTGGGAAGAAATGGACAAGTTTTTGGAATACAATTTCTTGATCTTCATGTTGTTCTTACATTTTTTCGGAAAAGTAATCTTTAAGGTTTTTAAATTTGTGTTATTGTATGAGTAGTCTAAAATTACATTGGGATTATTCTTTTCAAAAGAAGCACTTCATACTTGAGTAATTTTTATAGGTTTTCCATCTGTGGATTTAAACTTTTTTTGGCTTAAAATTTCATTTGACAACTGTTTCCAGTCCAGAAAGTCTGAGAAGTATAGTTTTTTACTTTCTAAATTTTTCGGGTTGGTTCTCGAATTTGCAATTATTGTCTCCCATTCAGATGGAGCCCATACGGTTCGTCTTTTTATAAAACGTTCTATCGTCCCATGAATGGAATCTACGGGCATGTATGTGTGGCCAGGTAATAAAAATGTTATTTTTATGGTTTTGATATTTGATGATTCCTTTAGAAAGTAAAATAACATTGCCAAAGTACTTCTATTCTTATTCTGGCCGCTACAACTGTCGCAATGAAGAGCAACGTCTTGAACGATTCCTCTTTTGTCAATATTATGTAAATAGTTGTACAATGTTGTACAAATTTCATTTGACCCCCTATTACCATCACACTCACCCCATAAGTAGCATAATCCATTCTGTGTTACGTTTTCATAAACAGTCAGATTATAATAGGAATATTTTCTAGCGTAGTACAACAGTAAATTGTCTCCATGAGGTGTGTTAAGAACTTTTTGAAGATCGAAACTAACACACAAATAACGATTATCTTCGACACCTTTCTTTTGGCTGGCCAAAAACTCTTCTTTACAAATGTCTTTTAAACGGAGGTGCTCTTCATATTTTTGCCTTGACTGATCCGTTTCTTCGTAGTTTTTTTCTTTTCTGGATTCGCACATCCCACACTTATCTTTTTTTAGCACGTGGAATCCAATATTAAATTCCTTTTTAAAAATTTCTCTAAAAACTTTAAAAGAGACTTGAATAATTTGGCCATTAGTAGTCTGATCACTTTTAAAGATTTGATACAGGCGGGACATGTTTCTAAACTCACTAGGTAAATATTTTCTGGAGGTTTTAACTCTACAATAATGTGACGGGACCGCAGGGAAGGTACCAATAAAGTCAATTACATTTTTTTTAAGGGCCAAACTGGTTTTATTAGCTGGCTCGTGTCGTCCTCTCTGATCGGTTTTAGAAACTCTGCATGAAATGGAATTACTTTTTGTGTATCTTAGTGTCATTTGTGAAATATCTAACGTGGTTAAAAGAAACTTTTGGCAAACTTGATGTTCAACATTTTCCCAAGGAATAACATACTTATAAGTTCTATGTCTTCTACTTGTCTCAGCTTCTTGTCGTCTTCTTTTGATACCCACTTCTTTAATGCATGATAATAACCAATCCCTTTGCCTTTGGAAACTCCCTAATCCCCAGTACATTTCATGAATATCCTGCCTTACTATTTCCGGAAATTTTAAAATACATTTATTTGGACAATTTTCCTTACAAGGACTGGGTTGTACTACTTTTTCTTTGCCATAGTTCTTTTCAAGCGTATTCAATTTTCGCTTTGGTATTTTTGATTTTTTGTTGCGCCGTGTTTTACCTACAACCTGCTGTTCAGTCTCATCATCACTGAGTGATTCAGATTCACAACACATCTCATGGGCTTCTTTAAAAGATATTTCCGAGGAATGACGACGCCATCTTGGTTGGATGCTTTTGTTTTTATTTAGTTGAATGGAAATATTGACCTGGCTATCTGATGAACTTGAATCATAATCCACAATTTTTTTCGGAATTGCAGTCAACAGTTCTGGTGCAGTTTCAGTAATACTATTGTCGTCATGAACAATATTATTATTATCACAGTCTGGTTCTTCAAATGAAATGGTGTCTTCGTTTGTAAAAAAATCGGATGTTTGTTCCGGCGCCGATACCGTGTCAGTAAAAAAGGAAATGGCTTCTCCATCAAGAACAGCACCACTTAGTACTTCTTCGAATAAAATAGTGTTGTGGTTAGTGAGAAGTTCAGCTGAAATTGATGCTGTGTCAGTAAAAAGTCTATCATTGCCATGTAAATTATTTGTACTATTTATTTCGTTAATTAAAATGTTGTTGTTGTCAAAGAGGGAATTTTTTGAATTATTGTCTTCGACAATAATATTATCCACTTTTAGAACATCACAGTCAGGTCCAAGTTCCACAATATCACCAACTTGAATTTTTTTGTTTTTCGTTTCTGTGTTCTGAATATGACTAAACTGGTGAGCAGTATTTTGTGAAACAAGACTTAGAATTTTCTTTCCTCGACTACTCATGGTGATTTATTATCTAAAAATAATAAAAACATTTTCTTAGACTAGGTCTTTTGTTTTAAATTATTATTTAGAAAAAAAATCGGTAAATTAACCTTTACCCGGAACTTTCCTCGTACTGGATTTTACTACATTCATATAACATAGCTTATAAATCTTTATAATTATTTGGTCATAAACTGACATATTATACAAATACCCTCAATATAATAATTATAATATAATAAATTCAATTTAGTATGAGAAAAGTTTTAGTAATGCTCCTTCTTTTTATACCCAAGTACAGGGGACTAACTTTTTAAGAAATTAAAAGTAAATGTATCAAATATCTATAAAATTATTGCAAAATAAAAAATACGTACACTTATATATATTTTTAAGACTTAAATTTTTGAACGTGTTTTTGTTCATATACTTTTTGAATATAATTTATACCGATTTTGCAAATTTTTATATTATAATTTTTGTCAAGCTGTATGACAATTTTTGAGCTTACAGATGGCTTTCATATCTTTAATGAAGGCCTCGGCTGGTGAAAATTTGCCATTAAGTAAAGTGGGACAATGCGCGGACACTCAGTTCGGTTTTGTTTGCCCTGTGCGGGTAAAGCTTTGCGGCTAGGACGGGTCTAGGTTAGGTCTTGACCTGTATCTCCGAAAGTAATTGATTTTCTGAAAAACTAATGTCAGAAACGGAATCAGCGACCTTAATTTAGTAAAAAAAGAAGTGCAACTTATGGAAATCAGAGAGAAAATTTTGCGCCTGCGCGGAATGGTTTTTAGAGAAATGGGTGGTTATGTGCGTCTTTCGGTCTGGAGAATACGTAGGAACATTAATAATCGAAATTGTATCATAACTTGTATGTCTTTTGAGATAGGGCTCTGAAACATTAAAAAATCGAAAGAGCGACCTCGAATTAGTCGGAAAAGAGGTGTTTAATCACTTTTTGAAGTGCGCATGCGCAGAACGAATTTTTGAAAAGTCGGTCATTTTTGGACTTTTCTAAACGAGCGAGCAAAATTTGAGATAATTTAAGTAAATAAATACTTTTTTAATCATGATTTTTTTTACATTTCATTGTAATTAATTTTCTGAAAAACTAATGTCAGAAACGGAATCAGCGACCTAAATTTAGTAGAAAAAGAGGTGCAACTTATGGAAATCAGAGAGAAAATTTTGCGCCTGCGCGGAATGGTTTTTAGAGAAATGGGTGGTTATGTGCGTTTTTCGGTCTGTAGAACACGTAGGAACAGTAATAATCGAAATTTTATTATAACTTGTATGTCTTTTAAGATAGGGCTCTGAAACATTAAAAAATCGAAAGAGCGACCTCAAATTAGTCGGAAAAGAGGTGTTTCATCACTTTTTGAAGTGCGCATGCGCAGAACGAATTTTTGAAAAGTCGGTCATTTTTTGATTTTTCTAAACGAGCGAGCAAAATTTGAGATAATTTGAATAAATAGTTGTTTTAATCATGATTTTTTTACATTTTATTAGGCCGCCATTTTGTTTCGCCGTATTGAATTTGAACTAAAATTTTACCAGCTTATCTTCATATCAAACATATAGCTTCTGCAAAATTTCAGTTTAAATAAATAAAAAGCTTTTTAGTTACAATTTTTTAAAATTTCATTCGACCGCCATTTTGTTCCGCCATCTTGTATTTTTACGAAATTTTTACTCATTGATTTTCGTGTCACTGATAATTTTTCTGCAAAATTTGAGATCAATTGGATAAGTACTTTTTTGGTAATAATTTTTTTAATAATTTATTTGGCCGCCATTTTGTTCCGCCATATTTGATTTTTACCAAAATGTTACCAGGTCATCCCCTTATGACCCTCAATTTTTGACCAAAATTTCAACTCAATCGAGTAAGTAGTTTTTTAGCTATGCCGCGCACAGACAGACAGACAGACAGACAGACCGACGGAATCGAGAAAACATGTTTTTCGTCATCTAGGGACCCCGAAACGTAAAGATCTGAAAAAATCTCGGAGGGTGATTTTTTCACGAATACAATACTTTCCTTTACGAGGAAAGTAAAAAGATAAATATTATGATTTTTCTTCTGATATTAAAAGTGAATAATTTGTCTTTACTAACGAAAATGAAACCTTCTATACCTAAATCTTAAAATAGATCTTTTTATAAATTGTACTGCAATAATATAAAAGAAGAATACTAGAAGATTTAGAAGAAGATTAATGATTAAGGTACGTGCTATGAACATTATTTTGATTAAGGTTTCAATAAAAATCCGTAAAATTTTTTTTTTGAAATTTTTGTTTTCTATCTAATACCACTAATTTATAGGTTATATTGTTATTATTCGCAAGCCACATAAAGTAGCATGTTTAAGTTCCGTCATATCACTTAACAAAAATAATTAATTAAATACATAACAAAAATACCAAAAATGAGTATAAATTATCAAAAAGAAACTATGATTTTTGATTTGAAATGTTACTTACGTGTTTATGCTGCGAACACTTCACTAGAACTGGCAATAAATTTGTATCGTAAGCGACATAAATTAGTACCACGTGACTAGACGTTAAGACATTTTGCCGGTCGTTAACAAATTTGCGATATTTTGGTGGGTCGTGAATTATTTTCTTGTTCGGAAAGGGCGCTTACGCTGAACAGAAAAACGAGATTTACGTTAATTTTAGTTTTAAATTTGATTACGATACTTTGCCAGTCTATTACTTGAGGTTAGGTGAATACGATTAGCGAAAAATGTCAGTTTGGTCAAAAATGTCGCATACGATGTTTTGCCGGGAAGGTATCGATATTTCCTCGCGAACGACAAGGTAGATTTGGGTTTAATATTTCTTGTTTCATATCGGATTCAAAAATAATGTATCGTATATACCAGGGGAGCTTAGATACAGATCGGTATTTCCAAATACTGGAACTTATTCTGCCGGAATGACTGGATGATCTGCATGTGGCCTATTTACGTGACATATATTTTCAGCAGGACTCCGGTAGAATAAGGCAGTATTTGGAAAATAATTTTCTTTGAAAATGGATAGGGATCAATGGTTCTGCAAGATGGCCGGCGAGATCGCCAGATCTCTCGGTTTTGGATAACTTCCTGTGGGGTACTTTAGAAAACAAAATATATAGGACAAGACATGACACCTTAGCCGATTTAATAACCGGTTAGTATTTTCAATGCCTTAAGAAGAATACGGAAATTTTGTAGGCTTTGTGTAAGGCAAAATGGACATCATTTTGAGCAATATCTTTAGGGTATAGATTTAGTTTTCTGTTTATTTTAGTGATCTTTAGTGGTAGGATTAGTTTTTGTTGTTGTTGTTAGTTGCTGTTTAGAGGTATTAGAGGTAGAATTATTAACATCTTCATTTTATTCAATTAATAATACTTTTCAAGATTGATGGATTCACGGGTTCAGCAGCGAAAAACAGGTTAATAATAATTCTTTTTAATATAAAGTGTTCGGTCCGATTTTGAACCTTCTTCAAGGCAACAGGCTAACATTTTAGCGATGTAAGGTAAATAATGCTATGATAGTTATTACAAATCTACTTACATTTTACATTATAATTATTGAATTATTAAATTGCTAACATTTGAACATTTCTTGTAAAATAGTATAAAACAAGGATATACAAGGTAATAATTTATTGTAGAATGAAAAAAAAAATTCTCGTTACTATAAATAAAATATATCTGAAAAATTTTGTAAGCAATCCCAGCCTACTACCAAAACTCTAAATAAATGCAAATTACTGGGCGATTCGAATAGAAAATTATTTACTATTATATATTTTCGAGAAGCTTACTGTAAATTAAATAATATAAAATAAAAATATACGGGGTGTCCCATTTAAAAAATTATAAGTTTGTGTTATACCTCAAAAACGACAGCTTACCTAAAAAATCTGACTACGCCACTGGATTCTACGTGAAAAACTGTATCAGAGCCAGTTTTTACCTTTTCGGTAAGTTAAACAACAACCAAAATACGAGGGGGCCCAAAAATGCAATATTTTCAATTTCAGACTGACATTTTGTTTGAGTTATTACTTCTTATTGCAAAGCTCTTTACAAATTTCTCAGTTTTGTTTGAAGAGAAAGGTATCATTTGATGAATTTATAATATTCAGTGTGTTTCATTTTTTTAAAAAATCGGTAAATTTCCTTTAGCCGGAACTTCCCCCGTTATGAATATTTCCTTTTATTAGGCATAGTAAAGTGTGACCCTTAGTTCCGAACATAGTTATTTAGCAACATATATACTGTCTTTACAAATATTTTTATTGGACGCCATTTTGTTTCAACATATTAGATTCCTACCAATATTTTACCGGTTTCTACCTATACCAAACTTGATTTTTAGGCATAATTCAAAATAAATTAAAAATAAAGATAGTTTATTCATGTGAAAATTACAAGTAATTTACATACGTCATATAGAGAGAACATATCCATAATAGCTGATGACTTATTGACTAACAAAGTATTGTAATAAAATAAAATAGTGTAATAAAATAAAATACACTCACATAGGTTACAAACAAAAATCTGAGTCATTAAAATTGCTATTTAAAAAATCCTGTACACTATAAAATACGTGGCTACATAAAAAAGTTTTTAAAATATTTTTAAAGGTTTTAAAAGACAAATTTCTGATTTGTAACGGGACTTTATTAAAAAGATTCACAGAAATAAATTCTGGTCTGTTCTGACACTTTCTAAGTCTACAGAAAGTCTCCACAAGATCCTACTTGCCACGAGTCTGGTAGTTATGCCTGTCACTATGTACAGGGTGATCATTTATAATGTCCCCCCCCGCTAACTTTTTTATTTGACGTTTGGTAGAAAAACGTCAAATATAAAAGTTTCACAAAAAACAATAAGCTATTTGCAGCATACATTTTTATATATACAGGGTGTTGCCGAAATCACCCACAGATAAAAGTTATATTTTTTTAAATGGAACACCCTGTATATTATACGCTAAATTAAATCCTATGAAAATTCTGCATATTTTTTGTATAACATGTCCTATACCCAAATACAATAGTTTTCGAAATATCTGCGATTTTATCATTCAGAAATAAAAACATTATTCTAAAGCTTATAATTTAGCTTAGGTGGCTGTGAAGTAGATCGATACCAACAAACAAAATATTTGTTTATAAGTGACAGTGACAGTTACACATTTAGCAACATTATACGTTCTTTTTATTGTAAAATGCCTTTTTCGGAAAGAGAAAAACAATTAATTTTGGAAATTTTTATTACAACAAACATCCAGACTAGCGAGAAAAAAGAAAACATTGGAAATTGATGAAGGCAGTGATTTAAACATTTTACTAAAAGTGGAAGAAAAGCCCAATATTTCCATAAGAAAAATATCGGGAAGCCTGAAAGCTTCAAAAACAAAAAAACTTCTAAAACTTAATTAATAATTTAGATAATAATATAATACATTTATTCTTACAAATGGAATTGTTCAACTGGTCCCCCGTTTTCTTCAATACATTTGATGTATGTTCTTCGTAATCGATCCAAAGCGGCAGTGATAGACTGGGAATATTCTTGATTTAGAATTTGAATTTCCGTTCTAATCAAGACTTTTAGGTGTTCTCTATTATTTTTTGTTTAAAATAGCACACCACACATTAACAGTTTGACGTCCTTGAAATTGAAATTCCCTGTAGCAATGGGGATTTACTGTGGCCCACTGTCTGCTATTTTTTCGATTTATCATTCCACTAGTAGAACACGATGACTCGTCGGTCCAAAAAACATTTTTTAAATAATCTTCATTTTCATTAACTTTTTCCAACATTGCATGGCAAAATTCAACCCTTTTTTCTCGATGCCTGGGCGTTAATTTTGTGGTAGGCCTAATTTTGAATGCCTTGTATCCTGCATTTTTGAGAGTGGTTTGAATCCTCCCATAAGATGTATTTTTTGGATCAATAAGCTCTTCTCTCAGGCTTCCCGATATTTTTCTTATGGAAATATTGGGATTTTCTTCCACTTTTAGTAAAATGTTTAAATCACTACCTTCATCAATTTCCATTGTTCTCTTCTTTCTCGTTAGGCTGGATGTTTGTTGAAATTTTTCATAAATTCGATGAAAGGTTTTTTTGTCCGGAATGTGCATCCGGGGGTTAATTACACGTAATTCTCTTTGAGCCAATTTAGCACTCTTATTTGCTTTGATAAAAGTTTCCAAAATTAATCGTTTTTCTCTTTCCGAATAGGGCATTTTACAATAAAAAGAACGTATAATGTTGCTAAATGTGTAACTGTCACTGTCAGTTATAAACAAACATTTTGTTTGTTGGTATCGATCTACTTCACAGCCAAACGCGAAGATATGTAAGACATAAGAGGGTGATATTCGCAGATTACAAAAATTTTATTTGACCGACATGTTGTTCCTCCATCTTGAATTAGTACCACACTTTTACTAGTTGATTAACTGAATTTTTAAATAATGTATTAAGCCGCCATTTTGTTTAGCCATCTTGGATTCGTACTCAAGTTTTACCTGTTGATTCGTACATAATACTTGTTTTTTGACCAAAATTTGAGATAAATTGGATAAACGCTTTTTTAGTAATATTTTTGTTAACATTTCACTAGGCCGCCATTTTGTTTTGTCATAATGGATTTGTATCAACATGTTACCAGGTCATCTTCATATGACCCTTAATTTTTGACCAAAATTCGAAGTCAATCGGGTAAGAAGTTTTTCAGCTATGTCGCGAAGAGTCAGGCCGACAGACAGAGAGACAAACCGACGGAATCGAGAAATTACTAAATAAAGATCTGAAAAAATCCCTGAGGGTGATATTTTCACGATTACAATATAGTCGAATGCGGTCTTATCGTGCGGGTCCAAAGGTCACCAACATTATGAATCAAATCAGAAAACACAGTGAATAACAAAATGTTGTGGTATTCTTTTATCCAGCTATTAAATCTCGATGGGCTATATACAAATATACAGGGAGAAAGAAAATTGTTTTTTTATTATATTACGCAATATTATTAAGATAGCCACTTAATATTATTTTATATATTAAATGCCTAGGGACTAAATAAGAAAATTCACTAAATTTGTATTTGGTTAAAATTTTTTGGTTGGCAATAACAAAAATACACAACATGGCAAGCGCCTTAATAAAGTCGGAGGGCGGTTCGAATCAGTGGAACAATCAGGATATGTTCTATTTATACAGCCACCTAATGAAAGTGAGATTTTTTTATCAATCACCAAAAATTATGAGCCCCGCTTTACCTAAAAATCTAACCACTTATACAGTGTCATTTAAATGCGGGCCACCCCTGTGCAAAGAAAGCTTGTTTTTTTTGTATTGTGATAATAAAAAAAAATTATTTTGAAAAAATATTGTAAACTTTTGTTAAAAATACAAGATAATTAGTTATTACTTCTCTCGTGAGATCTTTTCAGATCTTTACGTTTAAGGGTCGCTAGATGCCGGAAAAATTGTTTTCTCAATTTCTTCTGTTTGTAGGTATGTCTGTCCGTCAGTCTGTCTGTTCGCGGCATAGCTAAAAGTTTACTTATTCGATTTCTTCAAATTTCAGTTTATATACATATATATATATATATATATATATATATATATATATATATATATATTTATATATATATATATATATATATATAATGAAATAAATCAGAAAAAAAGGGAATTCTTGGAAATGATGTACATTAAAAAACACGAGAATTCAATTAATGACAAAACGGAAATTAAAAACTTAAACCAAATATATTACAACGTAATAAAATAACTGCATATATTCTGCAATTTTCTCGTAAATCTAAATTTAAATTTTAAAATTAAATGGCAATTTGCAAAAACAAAAAAATTGTTCAATTTTCTACATTTTATCTTAAATGAAATAATAATAGGTACACTAATTACAAAAATATAAAATAAATGCGCTCGTTCCACATACCAAAATAATAACAATATAAAACACCTTGTTTTTTAACCCAATAAAAACAATATATATGACGGGCAACAGCATCAAAACGAATTTTAATTTCAGTCAGTCAGTAGTTTTAAGTATGTATATACTGTATTGTCACATATATGTAGAACAAATTTTAAGTGTATATGTCCCATTTGTGAATGGATTAAAAAAATTTACCTTCTTAGGTGAGTTATAGTATAATTATACATCCAATTTGAACGTTTTATTTTAAAAATTAAAAAAAAAAGTAATATTAATTAGGTTATACGTGTTTATTAAATTTTTGTATATATGTATATAGCTGTGCAGGGGTGTACTTATGTATGGATGCATATGTATATAAAAGAACATTTTTATCCTCTTACACAAAACAAAAAAAAAGAAAAAAGTAGACATGTTTATAAGTAAGAATCCAAAACAGCATTGTTTATTAGTTTTAGTGACCTGTATTAGAATCCACTGATGCCGAAACGTTTGGGAAAAAAAAAGAAAAAAAAAACAAATTAAAATGACTTCCGAAGAATAAACAAGTTTTATTTTTCAAAAAGATAATTCAGACCAAAAACCCAAGAAAATCTCCTAAGAATATAAATCAATTGGTCCAGAAACTCCATATAAATATATATATATATATATATATATATATATATATATATATATATATATATATATATATAGTAGATAAAGGATTTTGTTTTTGTTTTATTAGCCAGTCATAAATAGCACTTTTCTTCCAGTATGAAGTAGGTTGTTTATTTAAGATTCTCGAATGATAAGATGCATTGTCCAGAATGATTAAAGATGGAGCATCTAAATTTGGAATCAATTGTTCTTTTAACCACTTTTTAAATAGTTCACAGTTCATATTATCATGGTAGTCCACACTTTTGGATGTTGAAGAAAACAGTAAACTTGCACCTGGGAGAAATCCTGTTGAAGAACCTGCATGCAAAATGATGAACCGTTTTTCCGTCACAAATCCCTTTTTTCTCTTGACACTTTTTACAGACTCGTCCTGCCAAGATTTCGAACCACTTCCATTAGAAAATATCCAAGTCTCGTCCAACATTTTTCGTGTATTAACTCGCATAAAAATCTTCGATTACAGTCCTTCTTATATCGAAAACCCAACATTTTTATTAATTTTGGCAACGATTTTAGTCCAATTTCCAATATACCCCCATTTTTTAAAGCTTCTTTTAAAACTTGAAGTATTATATTAGTTTTTGATGTGTATAACTCGTATATTAAATTACGAATATCTATTTTTACATTGTCACTTAAGTCTTCTGTCTTTGGCTTTTTTCGTGTACATTTCTTAATCTTCTTCGGTAGTAAATTGTGCTTTTTTCATGCACAATTTTCTGCACAGTCCTTATACCGATTCCCAGAGCTTTTGCTACTGTCTCCTGGATATTGGCCGGTGAATTTTCATTTTCGTAATATTTTATTAGATTTAATACCATTTTTTTTTGCTTGTGGATGCAAAAAAACCGAAAATTGTTTTCTGTTACTCATTTTGTCACTGACTTGTCAATCTGACTTTGAAGTGACATCGCTCAAAGATTTTTGCAACTGCCCATATTTATATGTTTAATATGTTTATACTCTTTTTTTCATATGAAAATATCATAGGTCTATCTAATTCATCTTCCGCATTTTATGCGGAGGATATGATTACACGTAATAAAAGAAAAACAAACTTAAAAGGTTTGTCGTTGCTTTTAACTATACTTCCCTTTCACGAGAGAAGTAAAAAGCAAATCGTTTGGCCAAGATTTTTTTTTAATAAGCCGATTTTTCAATATTTCAATGAATCTTTCCGCGCCACAGAATCCGGAAACATAGTGCTTGTGACGGGAGAAACTTTATTAGGCTTTGGCAACAGACAAAACGAAAAACAGCATTTTCCTAACATTTGATATTACATCACAGTCAGCTGTTAACCTCAGTTTGAATTTATTCAGGTTTTTCTTAAATTTCTGTTTATGTTTATCTATAAAACGGTAAAAAAAAGGAAGTGGACAGGAGAATTAAAAGTGATTCTGTAGAATATTGTAAAAATATATCAGCAAACTCGCCAGAAAAAATTGTTGTTTCCACTCTTGAGGAAGGCGATAAAAGAAAATGGTGGATGAAGCAATTAGAAGGGAATTTCCAAATAGCAAAAACTTGCTTTTACTGTTGTTAGGATCATTGTAACGTGAATACCAGAACTTTTATATTATTACTTCCCTCGTAAAAGTGTGGATGATTTGGTAATATTTTGGCAAAAATCCATAATGGCGAAACAAAATGGCGGCCTAGTGAAATCCAATCTATCTCAAATTTTGCACAGACATCAAATATTATGTTGAAATCAATTGGCAGCATTTTGGTACGAATCCAAGATGGAGGAACAAAATGGCGACTTAAGAAATTTTTTAAAAATTCAGCCTAAAAAACTGCTTCATGGATTGATTTCAAATTGTGTCGCATAACAAATTGTGGCATTGGGATCAACTAGTAAAATTGTGGTACTAATTCAAGATTATGAAAAAATCATCATTTAAGGTTTTACGTATGTTCACACTTTAGCATCCCGGGACGCCAGAATAGCTGTTTACCTAACAAGTGTGGAAAATGGTTTTTTCGCACGAGTGTGCCGTTAGGTACAATAGTTTTTCTACAGACGTGCGGAAATAAGTACATAATTCGTAGTGATTTAATAGTTTTTATTAAACTATAACAAACAAACTATTATATATTTAAAAGTAACTAATTATCTGGAAAAAGGTAGTAACTACATAGAGCTATGGAAAACTGTTTAAAAAAATTATTCATTGTTGTAGCCTTTTTGGTGCTGGCTATAATGTTGACACTTTTTCTTCTTAACTTGCTATATTGGTGCTGATTCACTGGTCCATTGTTGTCAGCAATACTATCAAATTCATACCCGAAATTTGTAGAAAGCAAATTCGAAGATGGAGGCGAATTTTCCTCCTTTAGAACACATTTGGTTGGCCATGCGTTTTTTGTTCTCCATTGATCCATCCGCATATGATTCTGCAACATTTGTCAATTGCCATCCCCCGAGACGTTTCAAAATTTCCAAAATATCCACTCCAGCGTCGGCCAATATAGTAGCCGAAGAGCGTCTATAAGAGTGTCCAGTAAAGGTATCTGGATTTGGAAGTCTCAAAAAAGCAGCCACGTCCGATGGCATCTTACCAAACTTATTAATGCCAGCAGTTTGAGTAGTACATTTACCTTTTTGCAAATTGACAAAAAACCTTTGATGCGGTGTTCAAAGACATGTATTTTTTGATTAAGAATTTTTTCTTCAGTTATAACAAAGCTTCTACTCTGGTGAGTCTTGCTACCTGGTATTTACACCAGAAACAAATCTTCTTGTTCGACTACGTTTTCACACAACATATGAGTTAATTCTTCAGGCCTGCAGGCTCCAGCGATCCCAATTAGTGTTGCGAATTTGATTAGTAAATAAGTATCGTCAGGAGCAATGCTTAAACATTTTTCAACGTGTTCGAGGTTTAAAATTTTAGACTTTTTGGTCTAAAAGCTACCATTTTCTTTTTTAAATAATCAATCAATTTGAAATGCCTGCTAATATCAATGTTTTTCTTAGTTTTTAGCATAGATTTTATCAATGAGTACTTGGACCACATTGTGAAAATTCTTTGAAATTTCTTGAAAGTAAACTAGAAGCACCTCTTCTTTACTAATGTTGTCGAATTTCTTGTTGGCGCACCATTTGATGAACTTTTCATATTCCTAAATGTGTCTGACTTTTGATTTTTCTGTAAGCAAATCCAAATCTACGTCTTTTGCTGCGTTCATAATATATTCTGGAACTCCGTCTTGCATGGCCAGATTGTCAAATTCACTTAAATTCATTGTTATAATGCCAAATTACGGAAAATTCCCACATATAAAAGCAATTTATGATTTCTTCCCCACATTTTAAACGAATGCATAAAAAAATTCTATTTTCCAGATGCATCAGTTCGTCCATTACCAAAAGTCGGGCAACCTAGAGAGTTCAAAGATTTGCGCTCCATTAGTATCTTACCCACTTTTTCTAAAATCTTAGAGAAAATTGTGGAAATACAAACTCGAGAATTTGTTAACACATAATATTCTTCCACTCAAACAATCGGGCTTTCGAAAAGACCATAGTTGCGCGACAGCTATGTCAGATGTTGCTGATGACTTATTACGAGCTTTGGATGACAATAAGTTAAGTCTTCTAATATTACACTACGTCATCAAATAAAACTATACATTTTTGGGGTTGGTTGTGGGAAATCGGATGTTGAACAAGTGATGGTTTGTGTGCCACAGGAGAGCATTTTGGGACCTCTGTTATTCACTATATATGCAAGTCAATTCAATCGGTGTCTACAGTTTTGTAAGTACCACTTATATGCTGACGATACACAGCTTTATTGCGCTTTTCAGCCAAGTAATTTCGAAATGGCAAATAGGCTAATAAATACGGATCTTAAAAATTTAATAAACATCTCGAATGTTTTTTTTTTTACTTGATTCGTGACCTCAGATTGATATTTTGTGCAAGAGTGTTGGTTGGAATTGGTCAATAATAAATCTCTAGAAGCTCAGAATTTTATTCTAGTCTACGTTTCGACCTATATAAGGTCATCCTCAGGACTCTAAAAATGTTTAATATAGTTTACGTCATGCATTACATATTTAACAATAGTTACATAATGGTGATAGATCTAGAGGAATATTATTAGACTAACATAATTAAAATGAAACATACTAAATAGCTTTAAACATTGAAACATTCACAATTCTTTTACGAGACAATACGAAATTTACAAAGATTTAGATTAACAAAAAATGATACAGGACCACAGTAATTTGTCACTTAACGAATTTATAGAGCTTTTAAAATTTACATTTGATAACAGCTATTTTGCATTCGAGAATAAATTCTATAAAAAAATATATGGTCTTGGCATGGGCAATTCCTTACCACCAAGTTACTCGGATCACGTCGGAACTACAAAAAACTAAAATTACCTTAATTTTCACTTGTCATTTTTTAAACGATACGTTGATAACATAATAACCTGCGTTCCGTTAGACCAAATAGATACGTTGGTTACTATACTTAATAACTTTCATCGACGACTTAAATTTACTGTTGAAAAAGAAAACAATAGGTCAATACCCTTCCTGGACTTAATGCTAATAAGAACGGGTGATAATATAATCAAGACTGACTGGTTTCACAAACCAACCTTCTCGGAAAGATTTCTAAACTTCAACTCACAACATGCATTTAAACAAAAAACTAACATAATATATAATTTAATTATAATTAAGGACAGAGCACTAAAATTATCACATCCAGATTTCCACAACAAAACCTCCTTAATATTAAAACACATCTACAAAAGATTGATGACTAAAATTCTAAACACATCACCGCAAACAAATAACCAAACTCAAAACAAAAAAGAAACAACCTATCTAAAAATCCCCTATATCAAAGACAACACCGCTTGATTATGAAAGTAATGTTATTTATCGAATTTCATGTTCTGAATGTGATAAAGTTTACGTAGGACAGACAGGGAGATACCTCAAAACAAGAATATCCGAACATAAAAGAAGTGTAAAACCAGTAAGCTTAATAAATACAAACAACAAGACTGCCATAGCAGAACATTTTGAAAATTTAGGACACACCTTTAATTTTCATGAAACAAAAATTATTGGAAAACAAACTAATTACAAAAAACGAATTCTGAACGAAATGATACAAATAAAAAAACACCCTAATAGTGTCAACAAAAAACAAGACGTTGACAATTTAAGTACATCATAATTTAACATAATTAAATTTTGTCAACACCCTCTACAGCAATAATAATATCTGCGAGCTGTAAATTTTAGAAAACTATAAATAAATCAAAATTCCAAATTTTTTTAGAAGTGAGATATCGACTGATGGTATGCGAAAGTACAGATAAATAAATATGTTTAGTTTAGTACTAGCTAGGCCGTGGTACGATCTCTTAAAATCCTTTATCTAATAGTTTTTCCAGTTTTAAATATATGTTCTTATCTGACATGGAGTTCTGCCTTGTTTGTAAGTCGCAAATATCCTGATAATTGTAGGAATTAATGTACGATTGATTTTTAAAAATAAGTGTCCTATTGCACCTCTTATAATAATAATTTTTAATCTAAATCTTTGTAAATTTCGTATTGTCTCGTAAAAGAATTGTGAATGTTTCAATGTTTAAGCTATTTAGTATGTTTCATTTTAATTATGTTAGTCTAATAATATTCCTCTAGATCTATAACCATTATGTAACTATTGTTAAATATGTAACGCATGATGTAAACCATTTTAAATATTTTTAGAGTCCAATTCCAACCAACATTTTTGTACAAAAAATCTCGAATGATCATCATTCAAAAATAAATCCCTTAAAATCAAATATTACTGTAGTTGGTAGGGAACCACAAAGAAAATTATGCTGTGCTAATGTCTCTGTAGAAATAAATAATACACCTCTAGTGGTAAACAATGTGTCAAAATCGCTGGGGATTCTTATTGACTCTGATCTTCGTTTACATGAGCATGTGTCCAGTAAATTAAAAAAAAACGTATGCTGCCTTAAAAAAATTAATTTATAACCAATGACACTGTTTGCCTCAGCATATTAAGACAACTCTGTGTGATTCTTTGGTGTTATCACATTTCAATCATTGCGATAGCGTGTATGGGCCCTGTCTAGATCAAAACAACACTAGACGAACACAAAAAGTTCAGAACTCATGTTTACGTTTGATTTTTGGAATTCGAAGATGAAATCGGATCTCATACAAATTAAAAGAATTTGGCTGGTTGAATATGTTCAACAAGCGCAAACTACATTTTGCTGGTTTTTGTTATAGAATAATAAAAATAAAAACCCCAACATACTTATAGTAGAACAAAATTCAATTTAGAAAAAATATTCATCGATTAAACCTACCAAACGTTGAAACAGTAACTATCCCAAGGCACAGAAAGGAACTGTTCAAAAGATCATTTTCTTATAATGTAGCTTCTTGTCTGAATTCTTTGGGAGCAAGTCCATTTACCCAGACCTGCGCTGCTTTCAAGGCCCATTGACTTTGCACATGTTCTCTCTCTCTCTCTCTCTCTCTCTCTTTTCCTTTCTCTTTTCTAGTTATTCTTCCTCGCCATTTTTGTTCTTTGGATATTAAGATTGCAGGATAATTTTAATATTAGACTTAAGTATTCTTACTTCAGTGTTTATCGTATGCCAACAGACGTCAATCAAGCTTTATTAAATTAATTTTAATTAAGGTCTAAACAGTATCTGGATTCATATCTGGATGTCTGCACTGACATGGCTTATTATTTTCCTTTGCAAATATTCAAATTTAAGAAAATGTACATGTAAGCCTAAGTTAGTAATTTGCTTTTGGAAAGCAATAAATTTATTTATTATTATTATACTCTGAGATATGTATCAAAGACGGTTAATTAATAAATTAATAAAAAATAAATTAATTTTGAAATATACACTTCAGCAAATTCTTTCCGCATGGATATCGGTGTGGAAAATTGATTTTTCCGCACAGCTGTTGAAAAAATAAGTCTGTCTGTTTGTTCGCGGTATAGCTTAAAGACTACTTACCTGATTGGTTTCAAATTTTGATAAAAAATTAAGAGTCATATGGGGATGATCTGGTAATACTTTGGTAAAAATCCAATAGGGCGAAACAAAATGGCGGCCTAGTAGAATGATAAAAAAATTATTATTAAAAAACTATCCAATTTATCTCAAATTTTGCACAAAAATCTAAGTATTATGTTGAAATCAACTGGTAAAATTTTGGTACGAATCCAAGATGGCGAAACAAAATGGCGGTTTACTAAAATATTTAGAAATTCAGGCCGAAAAACTGCTTAATGGATTGATTTCAAAATGTATGCCAAATCTAATTGTGGTATAGGGATAAACAAGATGGCCGAATAAAATGGTGGCCAAATAAAATGTTCGTAATCTCGAAAAAATCATCCTGTCAGGTTTTGTATATCTTCACGTTTTAGCATCCCTAGATGTCAAAAAATATCTTTTATCAATTCCGTTGGTGGTCCGACTGTCGGTCTGTCAGTTCGCGGCGTAGCGTAAAGACTACTTAACCGATTGACTTCAAATTTTGGTCAAAAATTAAGGATTATATGGGGATGACCTGATAATATTTTGATAAAGATTCAATATGGCGGTACAATGTTACCTCAAAATGTTGTACAAAAATCAAGTGTTACATAGGAATGAAGTGGTAACATTTTGATATAAATCCAAGATAGCAAAACAAAACAGCGGCCTAATAAAACAAAAAATAAGCCTGATAATACTATTTGTGCAAGAATTAAGTGTGATATAGAGATACACTAGTAAAGTTGTGATAAGAATTTAAGATGGCGAATCAAAATGGCGGCCAAATAATTTTTTTTTTTAAATCAACTTAAAAAAGGCTTGTTCAAGTGACTTTAAATTTTGCAGAAAAACTAAATGTGAAAATCGGATAAATTGGTACCAATTCAACATGACGAAACAAAATGGCTGTATGTGTCTATATTACTTATTGAATTTATTTTAAATTTTGCTCAAAAGTCAAGTGTGGCATAGGCAGAAAGAAACTGGTAAAATATTGATATGAATCCAATATGATGGAACAAAATGTCTCCCAATTAATATGATTAAAAAGACAGTATATTAGGTAACACATATATACTGTGGCTATGTACTGAACTAAATTGCCTTACACTTCACTATTCCTACAAAACGGAAAAAAGTAAAGTATAATTACCGATTTTTTTTTAATGCGATTTATGTTTGGACTGCTACAATATTAAAGCGCTGTATGTCCACTTTGGATTCGAATTTGCTTTTACAAAACCACTACCGGTTTGACTAGACGACGCCATTTTACTCAAAATGCTCTATTCTATTGATTCAAAACCATCTCTATTCTATTGATCCAAAAATAGTCACTTTTGACATGAATTGTCATTTTGTTGCCATCATTAGTTACTACATAACATCGAACTAACTGAAACACAAATGATCTCTGACGACACACGCATTCAATTTGAAGAAAAAAAACGATGCAAAATTTAAATTCAACTTGCGATGATAAAATAACATTATTGGCTAGATATAATTATTAGTGCGTAAACTCGACAGCACAAGGCATAAAACCACTTTGTTGAACTAAGGTTGAATCTAATTATTTTTTGTTTCAATACATTTTCTTAGCTATCCCCTTAATTTAGAAAATAATCGACCGTTACCATACTTATCTGAGACCCCGTATATTAAATATGCAAAGTAAATACAAAATATTATTTTTAATTCGGCTTTATATTTGATACCATTTCTTGTAGACTGAATCTTCGCCAAAAAATTTGTATTATGAATTTTGTATTCTGAGAGGTTGATTTAAAAACGATCTTACGAAAATATTTTTTTTCACAACATTTTAATTAATGAAGGGTTTCGTGCCTGAAATTACCTACACAGTACATCAAGAACGCGGTTATTATGAAGTTCGTTATTATTTTTCGTACAATAAGAAACTTTTATAAAGATTGATTTCTTGAACCCCTTGAGTTAGTAAGAAGTTAAAGCCTAGGGCGGACTGAATTAAATTACCAAAATTGGGTTTCTTCGGTATAAGTATTAATTCAATTATGAGGTTATCTAATAAAGGGAAAACAAAATAACAGGAAGACAGTGAAGATATCTAATAGGGAACATGCAAACGATATCAGTTCGCCAAAAACGCGAGTAATTCGATAAATAACAGTCTAAGAAATACTTATCTTACAAATAAAAACAGTTTTTTTC
Organism: Kuschelorhynchus macadamiae; assembly: GCA_030620095.1. Lineage (NCBI taxonomy): Eukaryota > Metazoa > Arthropoda > Insecta > Coleoptera > Curculionidae > Kuschelorhynchus > Kuschelorhynchus macadamiae. Next base: position 847,881 of record JAUTXW010005169.1, read on the forward strand.
TATCTGTAAACGAAATTGAATACAATTATACTAGCTATGACATTGCACCGCATTATGGCTTTTCTTTCTTTAATGGAGGCTCACTCGATTTTATACGTTTAATAATAAGCTATTACATGCAAACAAAATATTACGATTTTTAGTTCATAACCTAGGAGAGCAAAAAAAATTAAATTTGTGATGATAATAAATTAGCTTAATTGTTTATTAAGAAAATACAAAAAAAAACATTTTTTTCGTCTTAGGGGATTTTATCTTGTACTTTGTAGATTTATACGCTTCAGACCATCCGGCCATTTCAGCTGTCAACAATTTAACCTAACCTAACCCAATATAATATAATATATTACATATAAAAAACTTAATGTCATATATTACTATGGGTCATAATATATAAATACTATAACGTTGTTAAATTTTCATATAATTATTTCCTGTATTATAATTACAAAAATTGGCTAGTTATCTAGTTACTGATTTTAACAGACTGTTCCATCACTATCCAGTCGAATAACTTTACGAGTTACATTTTTCTATATTTACATATCATGCTCTTCATAGAAGAAAGTTAATAGAGTCTATAGGTTGATATTATTGAAAGTGACATATTTTGAATGTATAATCAGTTTTAGTTAATATAAGATACAATAATTCGTTTTTCTGGTTTCCTCATTGGGTCCATTTTATTTATTTACTCACATGAATTATGACAGACATATTAACACTCCTCTTTCTTTAAAAATATCAATTCAATACTTTGAGAACATTTGAAGTAGCAAAAAGTTTCAGCTTTACGTAGCTCTTTGTTTATCATTTATCAAAGATGCTTTCCTTTATGTTTGCTTTATATGGAATGTTAAAAGGACATTTTGCTGATGGGTTTTCATTATTTTACGCACATTAGTAGTATGAAACGAAATTGAACATTATAACATTGCAGTTAAATATAACCTTTAAAATAACAAGACTTTTATGTCCACACCTCAATATGTTTTATTCATAGTTCATTCGATTACACTTTGTAAAGTATGTTTAGCTTCTTTAAATTAGAGCAAAAGAATTTTGTTTTTGTTTAGTTTAAAAATATTTAGAATTTGGCCTTTCTTCTCTGTCACCATGGTTTCTTATTTTTCAGCATCTAGCTAGCTTTGACAATGCCTGGTTTTTTTTCGGGTTATATTTTGGCTCTGCTCAGGAGCAATTCGCCAGCTCTATTCGGGGGACACTGAATATTACAGGGTTTTGAGTATCTTTTACTAGTGGCGCCAGCAGTGAACACCACTGTTATTATAACTTTATTTTATAGCGTTAGGCTGGCATAAGCTCCTTCTAAAGTGAGGAAGAATGGTGGAAGGGGAATGCCAAACTTCTTAAAATTTCCTGAAGGTGATTGTCTCGGCCTTTTTCTTGGCTCTCCTTGGAGGTGCAATGTGTGTCCGGCATTATAAAAGTGCCCTAATGGGCCGATTTTTTAAAAAGTATTGGAAGTAGTGCCGTTAAAAGCCTAAGGCCTATATATGGCCCTAAATTTAAATCCCGTCTTTTGTTGGTTCGACGTTTGATCAACCACGTGGTAAGTCGATTTTCAAACTGATTTCTTGCTCACAATTGTCTTTTGTACACAAAATGGCGTCCTGAACTTTGTTTGGCAGTCCGTTTCACAAGGAGCCTTTCTAGATGCCTGGAAATACTTTTTGTTGGTGACCGAACTTGTTTTTCTTCATTCCGTGTCGATTTTATTTTAATACAAACAATCGTTTATAGGGTTTCAGCATATAGTTTTAAGATATAGTTTCAAGTTTATGGTGTAATTTTTGGGGTACATAAACCAAAAGTTCTACAATGGTTTTGGAGTTTCTTCCTGTAAGACTATGAGGACCTAATTCTTAAGTTTATATTTATAAATTTTACATAAGGTAGCAGAAAAGAATGTAGGTGGTAAACTTTTTATATATTTATAATTTTGTTTTCGGCAGTGCGTTGAAAGGAAAAATGCATGAATATTTGACTTTCCTGTGCGCTATTTAATTTAATTTTCATAGTCATAACAATTCGCCAGATGTTCACTGGTTGATAAAATGGTAATAATTTAACTTTCTATCACATTTCACGTCTTTGATATATTTTTAATTTTCTTGTAAAATGTAAACCAAATTTCACATTTTAAAATTTTTTGTATCAAACAATTCTTGAAAAAAAAGAAGACAAAAAAAAGGAAGAGATCATTAAAGTTTGACACTCTGCACCTTATACAGTGTTTTATTGAAAATCCCCTCAAAATCTTTATTTTATCGGCATTTAAATATCAAAACAGCTTTTTTCCTAACTGGGTCATAGCCAATTAGGGGGCGCCCCTTTTAATTTCTAAAGGTGTACTCGAGAACCTGCAAACAACATAGCTCTACGAAAGAAGACTGGCTGCCATTCGCTTGTATTGGTAAGGTCATAGGGACGTTACGCCATAATACAACCAATTGAAAAAATTGATAACAGTGGAAATCCCATTTAAAACCTTCACCTAAAGATAGAGTAGACATTAGTATTAACTTTAGTCACAAGCATTTCGATTGGTTTATTGAAGTCATATGGTAAAAAATAACTAATAACAAATCAAGTACTTATTACTAAATATAAAGACAACTCTAAAATTGTTACATCAATCTACCTTTCGACAAAAAATTAAAGACATCCAAACCAATTATCCACCATCTTGGCTGGCTAAACTATGTGTAGATTATAAAAAATCCAAAATATTAAAGTAAATATTAATGATATTCAGTTAAATCTAACTGATAAAAAAATTATAATAAACAACTGTTAAGGATATAACTCTCAACAATGATAGTAATCTGTCAGTTAGAGTTTATTGCATCTTATTCATTTATGAGCCAAGTTTTCTCGAATCTTAAATAAAGAAATATTCTTTAGTTAAGATTATGCAGATCCTAAATGATGACATAATACTGTTACTAGAGGTTAATTGCACATGTATCTTATCCGAAGCAATAATCGTTGCAAGCAAATCTCAGTTCTTTTTAATTATGTAACTCATGCTATTAAGAGAAGAGTGTTGAACTTCTTATAACATTTATTAGAACTTTATTCAATTCCTGCACGATTCGTCTGGAAAATGAATCTGCATGTAATTGGCTAATTTTTTGGTAACAAAGTTCATGATATTTCGATCAAAAATTAATACTGGCATACCCTCGTCAAACACACGGTGTGTGTTCTACAAGCAGGATGTCAAAGTCAAAGGTTCGACCTAATAGATCCTTGTAGATTTAGACATATAATCACTTACAATTATTGTATTTAAATCATTAAATGGATTTTATAAATAATAAACAATTATAAGTAAATTACAAAATATATAGAGTCAATCACGGTTTGTAATACAATAGAATATTAATAATTCTGTGATTTTCTGAATTAAGTGAAAATTGCTTGTATGTATTTTAATTACGAAATATTTTTTTTATAAAAATTTAAATATTGAAGGTATTCTTAACAAAAGCATCATTATATTGTTTACAAATGCTAAAATATTGTATGATTATTTCTGTAGACATTTAAGATAAACCATTAGGCATCAAGGGTAAAATATGCCTGTAATTTAAATTCATTCTTCTAGGTGTAAACTGTAATGTAAAAAGCATTTGAATAATATTAAGGTATATTGTAAGATATAAAACATTCTGCTGTCATACTTTTTTTTTCGAAAACTTAATAAAAGAAAAAGAAATTCTGAATTATTGTATTGTATATATAAAAAAATTCACCGACTCCTTTCGTATTCTCGACTATATCTCTAACTATAGGAGGATCTACACTACTCTTATTAAGTCAGCAAAAAAATTACACTACCGAAAACGTCTAACAAACTCAAATAACGTTTCAAAAGAAACCTGGTCCATCATCAATAACCTCAGAAACAAATCAAACCCTGTGACTCAGATCTTGCCAGGGGCTAATGATCTAAATGATTATTTTATTAATGTAAGCAAAAATGTTACCTCTAGTATCTCGCCAAGTTTGGACCCTTTTTCGTTTCTCCCTCCTTCAAAAAATTTAGCCGATAGCTTTTTCTTAAGTCCCGTTAGCAACACTGAACTATTGAAGGTAATAAATAATATCAAAAGTAAATCTTCGTGTAGCACTGATGGCCTATCAATTAGAATATTCCTGAACTTGCCACTCCCAGTCATAGAGGCCCTTACAACATTAATAAATGAGTCCTTTATAAAAGGTGTATTCCCTGATTGCCTTAAAACAGCTATAATTATTCCACTTCATAAAGGCGGCGAAAAAACTAACTCTTGCAATTATCGCCCAATTGCACTACTACCAGTGCTATCAAAAATCATCGAAAGGCTACTGAAGAATCGTCTTATGCCATTTCTCCTGAAACATCAGATAATATCCCCGGAGCAGTTCGGATTTCTACCCAACAAGTGCACCAGCGACGCCATGTTCACGTTGCTCAGAGGCGTCTACTTATCTCTCAATAACAACCACCCAACTGCCTCAGTTTTTTGTGACTATGCGAAAGCCTTTGATTGTGTTAGTCATGAAATTCTGATAAACAAACTAAATTTTTATGGAATTCGTGGTACTTCTTTAAATTGGTTCAAATCTTATCTTGGGAAAAGGCAACAACTTGTAAGGGCTAATGGTTCCGATTCTGATTGTAAGTTGATTACAAGTGGAGTCCCTCAAGGTTCAGTCTTGGGACCTATTCTTTTTTTGTTATACATTAATGATATCACGAACCTTAAAATTAATGGAAGAATTTCCCTTTTTGCTGACGACACAAGCATAACTTGGAGTGATTTTGATACAACGTCTTTACACTCTAGTATCTCCAAAGACTTGGTTATAATTAAGGCTGGTCCGATTCCAATATGCTTTGTTTTAATGTCGATAAAACGGTGTCGTTATCTTATAAGGGAACTTTACAACCACTTCAGGTACATAACAGCAATATTGAATACATAGAGTCGGTTAAATTCCTGGGTTTAAATATAAATAACAACCTAAAATGGTCTAATCATATTGACACCTTAACTAAAAACCTTTCTACCGCCTGCTTCGCCATTCGATCAGTTTCAAAAGAACTAGACGTTTCTTCTGCCAGACTCACTTATTTGTCTTTATTTGAATCCCACCTCCGCTATGGCCTTCCCTTTTGGGGCTGCTGTACCACCGAGCAATTTCGTAGTATTTTTATGCTTCAAAAGAGAGCCATTCGTTATTTGTTTGGTCTAAATAATAGAGCTCACTGCCAATACTATTTCAAAAAACATGAAATATTAACACTTCCTGCATTATTTATTTTGGAAACGGTATGTTTGCTGAGAAAACATATAAACACCCTCCCAGAAAGGCCACAACATGTATACCCTACCAGAAACTCTAGGCATGATATATATCTTCCCATTCCTTCCTCAGAATTAATAAAAAAATCAATTATTTACAACGCCATAAAACTTTACAACAATCTGCCAGTACATTTAAAATCTACCCCTATGCTTGCACAATTTCGAAAAAACACCAAAGAATACCTCATTGAGAGACCATTTTACAGCATTAATGATTTTTACAGCGAGTAAGTCTCATAAATTGTCACTAAATTCGCTCGTTTACTTAAATCTTTTGTGAGTCATGTCCTATTTTTGAATTTTGAAAATCATCATATCGAGAAAAGAACTGTCGAACATTCACTTAAAACTTAATTATTTTTGTTAGGTATTGGATTAAAAACAAAATTTAATTCTTTTTTGTATACTACATTCTACACTAGTTCATTATACCTTCTGTTTAACATCACAATTATTTGTATAACTATAATAACATAGAGTTTAAGGTCGCATAGTTGCAATTTTGATTTCAATGTCATCGAAATTATTCACCTGGTACATGTGTGTTTGTTTACTTTTATAAGGTTATTAGGATTCATTAACTGTTTTGCGGCAATGTTATGTTATATTCTAACGTGTCTTTTACGATTTGGTAATTGATAATTTACATTTTTAAAAAGCATTGACGTATCGAAATTCTTTTCGATTAATGTTTTGATATGTCTTATTTTAGGTATATTTTGCTTTGTCCATAAAATTGTAAAATTTTTCTGCGGCAATAAAGCATACTTTTGTTTGTTTGTTTGTCTGTCCTGAATTAAGAGTGAGGCTACGGAGGCTATAGCCTCAGGCCCCATCGTAGATAGAAGCCCCATCACAGAGCGGCCGCAAGGTTTTGCAGCGTTACATTGCTGAATTGCTGTAGGGCCCACATGCTGTGAGGGCCTCTCGAAGTATGGGCAAAACGGGAATTAGTAGCTTATTAGTTTTTGAAGTCATTATTTGCGGTATTTTTTTAGTCTCCTCAGTTATTTGCAAAATACGCCTCACAAAACTTCGCACGGCTTAGAGGCCCACAATTTCTGAAAGACTTAAATCTCTAGGACCTTATCAGCGGAGTACAATGCAGATGACCCTTTTTTATGTCATTAATTATTTTTGGCCTTATGGAGCAGTCGCCACTGCCGAACACTCAGTTTTGAAAGACAAATGCCATATTTAATTTTTATCTGATGTTTCATGTCGCTTACTATAATAATGTGATGTTTGCCGGTTCAATCTATAAAAGCATATAGAACACTTATGCAAACCATTTTTACTTCCCTCGTAAAAAATCACCTTCAAAGATATACATTTCAAGGTCTCTAGGTGCTGAAAAACATGTTTTCTTGATTAACTATTTATCCAATTTACTTCAAATTTTGCACAAGTATACAAGGTTATTCAACCCGTTCATTAAAATTTTTTGATGATGCTAGTTAGATAAAAATTTCAAATTTTGGGATTAAGGTAAGGTCAAGGGGTACTTCCTTTTTGAAATATTCTCAACTTCCTGTCATTTCCGGTTTAACCGGAAGTTGGTATCAACTTGCTTATTTTAAATAGAACACCCTGTATTTTGATATTTTTGGATTCTAAGGAGAATTTTAATGCTATTTTATGTAGCATGTCCTATGCCTAGGTTCAAGCGTTCTTAAGATACTTGACCTTGAACCAAAAATGAGCCTTCGGGGTACTAAATTTTAAAATCTCATATTTTTGTAAGTTTTGAAGATATAATCTTCATATTTTTCAGACGATCGGTAAATAGGTTTCTATTTTTTTATTGAATTTGTCTATTTTTATACAGAGTGTCCTAAATTCAGCGGCCAACATTCACATTTTCAAAGCCGCCAAAGTCCGTTTTTTTAAATGGGACACCCTATAACTTTATACTCTATCAAATGTAGAATTTAATTTTCTATCGAACTGTATTAGGGTTCCCTATACCTATTCGTAACCATTTTCGAAATAATCAGGTTTTTATTAAACTATCATATGTATTTGCTAAATGCTTACACCTTCCCGTAGTAAGCCATGGAAAACAATTGTTGTGCTTTTCTATTCAACATGACAGCTGATTTGAAACTTTTAAAATAAAATAAAATAACACTCAAAGGCTGAAATTCTCAATTTATTTTATATTCTCGGAGAATGTTACAAAATATTGGAGAGAACGTGCCATGTTTTTAATGAAAAACATCCTCATTTATCGCCAATGAACAAGAGAAAATTGAAGAGGATTGAAACGAAATTTTTTCGTTTCGGAAAAGTTAAAGTTATAAAAAATGTAATAAATTGTTTACATTATTTTTAACCATATCTACTAAGTTCGAGACTGTTCTAAACTTGTTTTAGTGAACTTAAAAATTATAGCAATCTAACAATCAACAATAAATAAATAAAATAATAAAATTGTATTATAACAAATGTTCTATATGCTGTCCGTTCATTTGAAGACGTATTTCAATTCTTCTTTGTACAGTTGCTGTGGCCCGTTGAATTTGTCCGTTTTCTAATTCGGTAAAAGCTGGTCGTATCCTGTCCAGTAAATCTTGTTGGTTATTTACTGGGAAAGCATAGACTTTACCTTTGATAAATCCCCATAAATAAAAGTCTAGGGGTGTTAAATCAGGCGATCGCGGGGGCCATCTCTAAGAGCCATTGGGACCAATCCAGCTATCTTCAAAAATTCTAGATAATTGGAGATAAACTGCAGCGGAATTATGTGCTGGTGCCCCATCTAATTGATACCAATAATTTTGCAGCTCACCAATAGGAATTTCTTCTATAAATTTAGAAACCGTCCCTCGTAGAATTTCCAAATACTTATCACTGCTTAAATTGTCTGATCATTTACCGAAAACATTGAAGCTAAACCTCTCTTGAGAACGCGTTTCGCGTAAAGCGTGCGGATTTTCTACTGCCCAGAAATGTTCGTTTCTTCTATTTGTTATTTCTTCTCTAGAAAATTTCGCTTCATCGGTCCAAAATATTTTTGAAAGGAATTGAGGGCCCTTTTGAATTTTCAAAAACATGAATTCGCAAAATTCTACTCGTCGGACGCCATCACCAGGTCTCAAGGCTTGCATGTTTTGGAAGGAATAAGGGTGTATATGATGTTCGCTCAAGATTCTTTGGACAGATGAAGAAGAAATTCCCAAATCGTTTTCTGCAGTCGGTATTGAACTTTGCGGGTTTGCATGGAAATAAGCTAATGTGTTTATTACGTTATCCTCGGTATTTTTCACTGGTTTCGGAATATTTTTTGTAACTTTAACCTTGAAAAAAAACGCAAAAAGTTCGTTTCAATCCTTTTGAATTTTGACTTGTTCATTGGCGGCAAATCAGGGTGGCGTTCATTAAACACACGACACGTTCTCTCCAAAATTTTATAACATTCTCCATGAATATAAAATAGATTGAGAATATCAGCGTTTGAGTATTCTTGCATTTCGATTTAGAAGATTTAGTTTATCATTGACAGCTTTCGATAAATAACGCATACTAATCATCTGTCATATTGGATATTGGATCTCAATTGTTTTTCCAAGGCCCACCATTGGCACATGTAAACATTTAAGCAAATACATACGACATTTTTATAAAACCCAATTATTTCGAAAATGGTTACGAATAGGTATAGGGAACCTTAATACAGTTCGATAGAAAATGAGGCTTTGAAAATGTGAATGTTTGCCGCTGAATTTAGGACACCCCGTATAAAAATAGACAAATTCAATAAAAAAAATAGAAACCTAAGATCATTTACCGATCGTCTGCAAAATATGAAGATTACATCTTCAAAACTTACAAAAATATAAGATTTTAAAATTTGGTACCCCGAAGGCTAATTTTCGGTTCAAGGTCAAATATCTTAAGAAAGCTTGAACCCACGTATAGGACATGCTACATAAAATAGTATTAAAATTCTCCGTAGAATCCAAAAATATCATAAAATACAGGGTGTTCCATTTAAAATAAGCAAGTTGATACCAACTTGAAAGAACAGGAAGTTGAAAGTATTTCAAAAAAGAAGTACCCCTTGACCTTATCTTAATCCCAAAATTTGAAATTTTTATCTAAATGGCATCATCCAAAACTTTTAATGAACGGGTTGCGTGAATAACCCTGTATATTATGTAGAAATTAACTGGTAAAATCCAAGATGGCGACAAAAATTGTAGCTTAATAAAATATTTAAAAATTCAACCTGAAAAATCTACTTAATGGATAGATTTCAAAATTATGTACAAAAATTAATTGCGGTATAGGGACGAACTGGTAGAATTGTGGAACGAATTTAAGATGACGGAACAAAATGGCGCCCAAATAAAATATTTGTAATAGTGAAGAAGATCGCCCTCCCAGGTTTTATATATATTCACGTTTTAGCGTCCCTAGATGCCAAAAATATATTTTCTCAATTCCGTGGGTCTGTCCGTCTGTCTGTCGGTTTGCAGCGTAGCAAAAAAGCGGATTGAATTCAAGTTTTGGTCAAAAATTAAGGGTTATATGGGAATGACCTGGTAATATTCCAATATGGCAGATTTTTTATTTTTTGTCCCCACTAACCTTAAAAAAATTGTATACTTGTACAAAGCACACAGAGCAGTTCTGAAAAGTTGGCATCTGTGCTTCCGGAAATGAATAAGTTATCAGCTGCTAATTTCTGTGTCGTTGGGTAAATTTCTTTTTCTTCCATCAAGGTTATATAAAAAGAACTAATTGAGAAAATCGAGGAGTTATGAAGAACTCAGGGGGGTTGAAGCTATTCATATTCTTGATTGAAACTTATATTACTTTGAGGTAAGATAACTTTTTTTTTACACTGTATAAACAAAATCTACGTAGCCGTAAGATCGGCGTGTTAACTAGGTTTAATTTATACGAAGTCAGTGGGCGCACTCAGTTAACAGAACGGCTCAATAAACCTCATTTTAATAGACCATTTCATTTACACCACTTTCACAACATGTTTCAAACCTGTCACCATTTTTAATAATGTATTTAAAGTTCGCTAAATTTCAGTAAAATGTATACATTTTATAGCAGATCAAACAAAAACAGAAAAAAATCAGCATTTGCGTCATTTCACGGAGGTTAAGAAGTTATTGTGAGCGGCCAATAGATAAACCAGCCAGCATTGTTTAAGCTAAATTAGCTGGATTAACCGCAGCTGCGAGAGAGATTGCCCGTAGAGGTACAACGGGGCACAATTATCAGAATCAGACAGTAATATACCGTTTATTCATAGTCATGGGTTTTGAAATTAAAGACAGATACTTCATTTGTATGCCTGTGTATAGATAGATAAAACAAATGAATAAACTTTTATTTTATAAACGCAACTCTTTAATGTTAATATACATTTCTCCTCAGTTTCCAGTCATTGAATATATAAATCTGGTCGACTTTTTAGCCAATCTTGAGATATTTACTAATTACTACCCACCACGGAACTTATACAGACGATCTTGAATCTGTGCAGCGTAGATTCGCCAAGAGGCATTAGTATGAATCGGATGGAGTCCATCCAGCCAGGGGTTTTCCATATGACCAGTTGCTGCAAAGGTTCTCACTCGTTTCTTTGCTGGTAAGACAACAATGGCATTCACAAATTTTTCTTTCTAAACTAATAACCTATAATATTGAAATTCCAGAATCCCATCCTTTCACACACGGGTTCGAGAGACGTTTTATCTAACCGCTACCAGAACCAACATTTACAAATAAATACTCCCCTATAAACAGATGCTGTGACATTTACAACAAATTAATAGGCTTATTTTTAACAGCTCTCTAGCAACTCTCCAAAGACACTTTTTTCACCAGTGGGTTACTTAGCAAGTAATTACTGTAGTTTAGTTTAATTTTAGGATTAGCGAATACGCTTCTATAAGTATAAGTGAAATGCACTTTTGTCTTATTTAAGTTACTCAACATTTTTAAATACACACTCATCATTTATCTTAAACCCCTGTACTATAATTGGGTTAAGTAACCTTGTTATGTAGCCTGTTGTACAGTATATTTAAATAAATAAATAAATACATAAATAAATAAATATATCAATAAATTATCAATGCAACTTTAATGCTAACGAGTACAAAATATTCGATAACACAGGAAACCCCGTGGACGTCGAACACTTGTAAAAGGACTTTAATGTAATGAAGGATTTAAAATCAATAATCCGTCAACTTTATTTGTTTGTATGAAACTTGTTTGACATAGATAAAGCGAAAAGGTCGTCAATAAGAGAAATAACCTTAAAAGGGGTTTATATCGTTCACAAAACAATACCTTACGGAACCAGTTTAGTGAATTATTTATTTCTAGTCGCCGTTTCCAGTATTGATTGGTTATAAATTAGTTTTTAGGGTTGTTAAATTTCGGTTTGAGTGTATATATATATATATATATATATATATATATATATATATATATATATATATATTTCGTTTTTTTTTTCTTTAACCATATATAAATATTGTGTTAATTATTTTCTTGGGGATAGGTTAACTCATTGAGAAGTAAAATTATGATTCAATCGACGTTTCGCACATTATATTGAGCTTTCTCAAGATATTTATTTTCTTCAATTAAAACATATATAGTTAGTATTTAAATTTTAAAATGGATGAAACATTATTGAAAAAACATCACTCAAAAAACATTACATTTAAAACAAACTACGATCATTAAAACAAAAACACATTTAAAACAAAATTAATATTATACCGAGTACGTACCATGGAAACAAGTCAGTTTTACGATTGTTTTGAGATTGCAATAATTTCGACACGTCTGGAATTCTGGTAGATAAAAACGAGTCAATTTTTTCCTTTTTTTTTATTTACTTAGACTTTTATTGCTGTATCGTGTTTGGGTTCATGCTATTACTGAAATGTACAGGGTTTTATGTATGAAGTGGATTATTTATTTAGAATAATTTAGTTAGATATCAGATTATGATAAATTCGGCTTAAGTTATTGATGTCTTTTTTTTTCGTTGACGACATCTTTCTCTTTTTTAATATGTGTCATTTCTTTTATTGTGAGTTTTCGAGCAAGAAACTAATTATCGCCTGCCAGTAGATCAACATGAGTTTTGAAGGTCATAGACTGGTCGAGATAGACACGAAGAAATGTATGTTCTACAGGGTTTTCTGTTTCAAATGATCTTAGAGTAAATGTAATTTTGGATGTTTTTTCTTTGTTTGAAGTAAGCCTGTTTTCTATAAACCTGTTATTTAATTGATCGAGGTTTTTAGTAGTTTTTGAGCTCAACGACTCTAGGTCTTTGTCTCTGCGAAATAATGTTGTGTTGTTATGTAAATTAAGAAGAACGGTGCCACTATAGAGTCCTGGAAGACGCCATGAAATATTTTGGATTTAGTTGATGGCATTCCAAAAAAAGTCACTTGTTCTCGATTAGTATATAGCAAGATAGCTTTGAATATTTCGTGTGATACACAGTAAAGGGTGATACATAGTAAAGGGCCCTTGAGAGGTCATCTAACACCGCGTCCATATACGGTTCCTCCTCTAAAGCCTCTGACACCTCTTCCAAAAGTCGCAAAACGGCTAGGTTGGTCGAGCCGCCCGATCTGAACCCGAACTAACTATTGGTGAATAGATTCATGTTTTTAAAACTAGAAATATAATGGATCTTTTATAATCAATTCAAATATTTTTACAGGGATTGAGGATATCGGGCGATAATTATTTGGATCATTCGGGTCACCCTTTTTGTGAATAGGGATTACCTTAGATCATTTATAACAAGTGGGGTAACTGCCCTCCTTTATGCTATTGTTAATTCATTTAGTCATTGGTTGAATTAAGGTATTTTTTAAATATTTTATATATAATAATCTTATAATAGTCTATACTGCCAGCCATATGATAATTCAATTAAAATTTTGGAAATAAGTATCAGATATCAATTTAACCCAAGATTACACTTTACAATCAACGCTGATAAAGTAAACTTTATGCACTTAAATTGAAAAACAAAAACCGGATTAAATAAATTATTCAGATACCGCTGTAATTCTATGTAAGTGAACATGTACAAAATATACATTGTCTAACCAATTACTATGCATGTACTGTTCTAGACCGTATTAATCAGATAAGGTTTTATATTACTAATCAGATATATGTAGCTACATACATTTTAATAAAGAAAAGGATATATACAACGTTTTATGTAAAGAAAATTGTAGCTTGAAGAGCTTAAATTTCATGCAGTTAAAAACTAGAACAATAAATTATATATATATATATATATATATATATATATATATATATATATATATATATATAAAAAAATATATTAGCATAAGTTCTACCAGATCATATGAAACTTTCCTCTTACGAATGCGGATCCAGCCAAGTAATTGGCAAAAATAGACAAGTTAATTACTCATTTTATTCAAATCCAGAAAAATGCGAAAGAAAAAAGGCTTTCTCTATGTAGCCGGAAAGAGGAGGAAGACCCTGTAAAGAATATTTATAACGAAAACAACACAATAAAAATTTACTTGGAAATAAATTCATCGCGTATTTGACCCATATTTCGTCCAGACAACACAAATAAAACTGAATAGACAACAGTGTACTTCAAAGCAGCAAATGCACATATTTACCAGAGGTCGAAGATGTATTTAAAAATGATATAGTTGTATGTAATATTTATATATTTTAATAGCATATATCGTATTTTAAGTCAAAATTCAATACTATTTAAATATTGGCATATATAAAACTAAATATTTTTATCTTACTTGACAATCATGAGTACTTTATTGAAACCGGCTGCAATTTTTTCGGAAGTGTTAGTTTACTTAACTTAATCTTTCGTGTATTTAAAATTGACAGGAAAAAGTTTATTCAACTGTTCATGTATTTCGTCTAACGCAATATTCGTGTATTTCATAGTACCTACCGATGACGAGCAATAAAGCGCTTAACTGCACTATGGGACCTACAGATGGCGACAAAGCTTGCATATTTCCCGTATGTCGAATGACATGCCGTTTTCAAGTTTCAGTTACCATTGTTTAGGTAATTTGGTTTTATCACTCATACCCCCTTAGGAACTAGGAAGCCTTAGTGAGGCAGATGCAACGGTAGCAGAAGTGGCTCCTAAGAACATCATGTTTTGGTCATGTCTATATATATATATATATATATATATATATATATATATATATATATATATATATATATATATATATATATATATACATACATATATATGTGTTTTCATTCCGGGTGTACATCCGTTCACTACTGTCGTTCTGAAAAGAACAGTTTTGCTGACGTTTCGCCAAAATCACATTTGGCATTTTCCAAGCTTTCTTTCTCGCGTCCGAATAGAGACTGAAGTGTTCGTGACTGCGACGCTTCCTTTTATACCACCACTCGGGGACGAAGGTTATATCTGCGCAGGCGTTGGTCGTTATTTATGTTTTCCGGATGGTGCTGTTGTTGTTGCGCTAATTGCGCTTGAGTTTTTGCGATTTTAGATTTGTCGATTATTGTCTTCCATATTGTTGGTAGTTTTAATGATTCATCCCTTTTATTCAAATCACCTTGTTTTTCAATTTCTATGGCTTCCCGGATTATTCTGGTCTTATAATGTTCTATATTGGCAATCTCCCTACACCCATCGAAATTTATTTTATGGCCAGTTTCCTGATAATGTAGGAATAAAGCTGAGGTTGTTTGTTTATTACTGATGCTGAGTTTATGCTCTTCCACTCTTGCTAATATTCGCCTGTTAGTTTGCCCTACGTACAACTTTTCACAGTCCTGGCACGGAATACTGTACACTCCGTGGTTTTCCAGTTTGATTTTATCTTTTGGGTTTCCGAGTAGTTTACCTATAGTTGTTTGTGGCTTGTGTATTGTTTGTATGTTGTGTTTCCTCAGAATTCTTCCGATTCTGTCTGTTGTGCCTTTTACATATGGTAAGCCTACTCGTTGCATTCCCGGCTCGTATTTTTTGTTGTTCGTTGTTCGGGAAACCTGTGCGTTAATAGTTTTCTCTATGGTGTTGGTGTCTATGTGTATGGATTTGTGTAGCCATTTTTCTTTAAAGCACTAGATACTACCTTAAGTTCGTTTTGTCTCGTCTGTGTTTCAGTTAGTCGCACGGATCTAGATATTAGAGTATTTGCCACAGCTTGAATTTGTCCTGGGTGATGATGTGATTTTGCATTTAAATATCTGTCTGTATGTGTTGGTTTTCTATACACGGTGTATTCGAAATGTCCGTTATGTAGTTTTGTGACCAAAACATCTAAAAATGGTAGTTTGTTGTATTCCTCTAGCTCTAGAGTAAATTGTATTCTGGGGTGGATTGAATTTACGTGAGTCAGAAATTTTTCGAGCTTTGCATGACCATGTTGCCATATAATAAATATGTCATCCACATAACGAATCCATAATTTGGGTTTTAAACTTGCTTTCTCAAGAGCTTCCTTTTCTAAGTATATCATAAATAAATTCGCGACTACTGGTGATAGCGAGGACCCCATTGGATATATATACAGTGTGTATCAGCCAAATGGAATAAATTCGATAATAAATAAATGGGGGCGTGTTCGGAAAAACGCTTGGACCCGTCGATTGGTATTTTTAGTTGCTCATTTTCTCCAATAAAAAATTTTTATACAGGGTGTGTCCTGTAATAGTGGTCAATGCCAACTTTCTTATTTCAAATGCAACACCCCGGATATTATTTAATTTTTGAATTTTTTAGAAGATTCTAAACATATTTTATGTTCAATGTCCTATACCTATCTTCAACTATTTCGGCAATATTAACTGTTTTCAAATTTATTTTTATTTTATTTGTTTCGAATTTATTATTATTCATGAAAGTGGCTCTGGTTACTGAACTATTTATTTGATTACAAAAATTCGCTACAACACACTCAATACTTATTTACCATTTAGGTCTTCATATTAAGAATGTAAGCAAAAACCATTTTAGCGTTCCTTTTTATTGATATTGAACAAAAAGAGCCAGTTTTGTTTACTTTTGTGTAAAATGCCTGGCCTTTCTCTACGAGACAGTAGTTGTCAGTGTCAGTGTCATAGTCTTTTGAATTTCGTTAACTGCATAATACCTAATATCAGAAAAATGGTTCATTTAACAGAAATGCATAAAATAACAATTCTACAAATGATTGGTTATGGAGATAACACACGAACACAAGTGGAAGTTGCTCGCTTATTTCATGAAAAATTTCCAAATTTGCCGCATATATCCCAAGGGACAATTAGTAAAATAGAAAAGCAGTTTCGCGAGCATGTGAGGCAGATAAAAAAAGCAGCTGCCAATTCAATAAATACTAATACTAAATTGGATATTATGCTTGAGTTTGAGGAAAACCCACATATTTCTAGTCGACAAGCCGCCGCAATGTTCGATATTAACCATTCGTCGATTATTCGAACATTAAAAGAAAATAAAATGCATCCCTATAAAGTGATACCAACTCAGGAGCTCATGGAAGACGATTATGATAGGAGAACTTATTTTTGTGAACAAATGATGGCTATGTTAGATAACAATGTTATTCAATTAGAAGATGTTTTGTTTTCGGATGAGTGCACCTTTACACTTCACGGTCATGTAAATCGTCAAAATTGCCGCTATTGGTCTAGGGAAAATCCTCACTGGATCAGCGAAGAACATACTCAATATCCTGAAAAGGTTAATGTTTGGGCCGGAATTGTTAGGGATCATATCATAGGCCCCTTTTTATGACGGCAATTTGAATGGCGATAATTATTTAGCACTGCTATAATGTATATATATATCCAGCAAACCCACAAGTTCCAGCGAATATGATATGGTTTCAGCAAGATGGAGCACCGCCCCATTACCAAATTAATGTATATATCCAAATCGTTTTTCAAAATTAAAAATATATATATATATATATATATATAACGTTAGAAAAAATATAAGATTAGGAATTTGCCAAGACGTTCGCGGCGAGCATATTCAACAGTTCCTAAATTAACTTTTTACTTTTGTTTATACATTATGAAGAAATAAATAATTTTATTTTTTTAATCTCAATTTTAGCAATAAATTTGAAAACACTTAATATTGCCGAAATAGTTGAAGATAGGTATAGGACATTGAACATAAAATATGTTTAGAATCTCCTAAAGAATCCAAAAATTAAATAATATCCGGGGTATTGCATTTGAAATAAGAAAGTTGGCATTGACCACTGTTACAGGACACACCCTGTATAAAAAGTTTTTATTGGAGAAAATGAGCAACTAAAAATACCAATCGACGGGTCCAAGCGTTTTTCCGAACACGCCCCCATTTATTTATTATCGAATTTATTCCATTTGGCTGATACACACTGTATATATATATATATATATATATATATATATATATATATATATATATATATATATATATATATATATATATATATGTATATATATACTAAACAGCTGAAAATTTATTAGAAAAAAATATAAAGAGTTGTCTCTATCGAGAATAAAACGATGTGTTTCTATAACTATATATGTGTTTCATGATACACTTTTTTTGATCAAGATTCAAATATATTAGGAAAAATAAGTTCATATGTGTTGCAACCCTTGCTCTGGTTTATAACCGTAGGGTAGTAAATAAAATAAAAATTATTTTATTTTATTTACTTCTTGAATTAAAAAAAAAACTAACAAGTTAATTAAAAAAAGCAAAAGTATCAAGACACAAGCTCGTGAGTGGGGCGTGGGAAAAAATAAAAGTAAAAAAAGGTGAGCGCCACCAATTTATTACAACCTAAATTGGAAAGCCCCTGGATGTTTTCGGCACTCACTTGTTTCTGATACTTTTATTAATAAAAAAAATTGTAATTTATAATAAAGTCATTTAATAAAAAAATTAACCTGAGAAAGAAAAGAAAATGTGAGCTAAATAAAACAACAGATCTAAAACAATCGAATCTATTAAATAAAAGATTAGTTTTTAGAAATTACTTTACAAAACAATACAAAAATACACTGTTATAGAATACGTAGTGAAATAAAAAGGTTCATCAATTGGGCAAGCGTCCCAGCGTGATACGTTAACTGCACCCGGTAGAGGGCGTACTAGTAGACAAGACCTGAGATGTTGTAGGACGGAACGTTGTTCGTTCACGTCAAAGGGAAGCCTTAAATCCCCGTACTAGGACCCTATTCAATAGGGTTTAGTTAGCACCGGACAGGAAGACTTCTTTCACAACGTGGCAGGAAAATGGCGGCCTGGTCCAACTTTAGCATTAAAAATCCTCTCTTAGAGAGATTACTTGGCGGTTACAAAATATTATAAAATTCACAAATACAAAACCCCAAGTACACTAGTTCGAAGCTGAGGAAAAATCCCACTAACGGATTCCCAAGAAAAACTTGGATATTGTTTTCTCCAGTTCGCGCTGAAGAGCTTTTATTGTTACAGGTGACCAGAAAAGTAAAGTGAAAAAGTAGTTCCTTCCTAGATCCAGCTCCGTGTTACCTTCTAGAATTTACTCAACTCGGATGCCGAACTATCATTGGTTAGATTGCCTCAGGTGACATCAGCGTTGTCAAGTGGCACTCGGAATCATTGGGTTAAAATTCAAACGGCAACCATCTGGGAATAAACTTGGCAAGATTTGAGATCTTAGCATGCGCCTACAGAATGAGGATATATCGAATAGGCAAAATGAATAGTAAACAAACATCTACCTTTCAATTTACAAAATTTTGATAATTAGAATAATAGTTAAAAAGGCTATCCCGAAAAATCAACTTGCAACTAAGAGAGAACAAAGCTATCGGGAATTAATTTCAAATTGGGAAGTGAAAAAACCCTGGCAACAAAAAGGTACCTAGGCTCAATTTAAATGAAATTGGCCAACAATACAATATAAATAAGTTTGTTATTCTACCATCAAAAGAGATTTATTCATAACGAAATATTTAGGCAATTCACAGAAGACAAACAATTGTCGAGTAATAATTCAGGAGATAAGTGGTTCTAAATGCTCATGCAATCAGGAGAAAATGACTGAAAAAGGAAATATTTATGGAAGTCAACTTGGGTTTTCAAAACACTACACAGAACCGATTTAGTTTTACCAATATGCAACTGCTACCTGGCCCCAAAAAAAAAAGGTATGAATATTGATTTTAAATCGAGAAATGTTGTGTTTATAGGTCAAGGTTAAGTGAAAAAATTTGTATTCATAAGGAATACAATTAACATAGGGTAAATTTAAAATAAAGTAACAATATATATATATATATATATATATATATATATATATATATATATATATATATATATATATAAAATAGAAGTATTTATCAAAGTAACCATGCTTCATAAATATAAATTCCCACATATGAGTATTAATCGACCTTACATGCAAAAAAAATTCGGAGCATTAATGCTTGTATTTTATTATTTACTGTAACAAAAAAGATACGTTTGGACTCAATAGAGGTTAGAAGTCGAAAATGCAGCATCCTGACAAAAGTATCGAAAGGCCAAAACTTGCATAAAGGAGGCAAAACAGGTTTTTAAGGTTGCTAAAATTAAATTCTTCTTTATTATATCATATATTAAGAAATAAATATGTTTAGATGTTATTTGGGTTTTCGATTTTTAAATAACTATAATTTTAATTGATGACTGATATTCTATAAATCTAGACTTCGCCATCCATGTAACAGCTTTCGAACTTGCTGTAAAACGTTTCTTTAGAACAGTAGTTCACCACGAACTACTTTAGTTTAACAATACTGATAATAGTTGATAATAGGTGGCGCTATACATACCTATTAATCATTATAATATCATCCGGTTTAACAAATGAAATCTTCGCTTGAGATATGGGTAATCTAACTTAACTAAAAAACCAATATATAATTTAAATAAAGCGCACATATCAATTATTAGAAATAAACACTAAAATAGTACATTATAAATGTTAAACTTAAAGATTAAACTATATAATAAAATTAGAGTGTTACAGTGTTTCACTAATAGCAAGGACGAAACTGTTTGTTTCTGTGAATGCCCTAAGTAAAATGTAAACATAAAGCAATGTCCTAAAAGTGAGAATTAGGAGTAAAGAAACAGTCGAGGATGCGAAATATCCGCAAATCGACAGGCACTCGTTACTCTGATCGCCAGTGTTTGATGATGGAGGCACTAAAACAACGCTGGATTTTTTGCAGCTTAAAAATTTAAAATCGCAAAACAATTACAAACAATCAATTTCCAAATGAGCAAATTGAACATGTTAATCGCACAATTGCCTATCTAGCCGCCTACAAGCGAAATTACATTTTAATAGCTTTTGCGCTTTGAATTTCAACGGGACTGCGGTATCTCTCGGGAAAACAAATTATTATTAATTACTTTGGCGTTTTCATTTTCGCATATGTTTACACAATGTAATTAATATTAAAAAGTTTGAAACACGCAATCGTGCATTGGGAGTTAAACTTAATCCCTTGTCACCTTTTTTGTTGTTATATTATTTAATATTACTTTGCACAATAATTCTGTACTACATTTTATGCTTAATTAAAGGGACATGCATTTGAAAGAATTTTCTAGTTGAATAAGGGTTTTGAATGGACTGTGCATGCAAAAATGCGAAAGCAATGTGCTTAACAGTCATGTATGTAAGTGTATTTCTCAGGGGCGTGCAGTCCATGGAAGCAAGGGAAGCAGTGCTTCCCCAAAAAAAATTTCAAAACATCTTCTAAAATGTAATTTTTGAAATAGGAAACCATTAATTTAGTTTATATTAAAAATGCGAAAATATTATCTTAATTATCAAGCCCATAATAAATGCGGCCTTGACTCCGACCTAGCCACAATAGAATATCGAATAGAACCTACGCGGGCCGCTAGCTTCTCTGCAGTCAAGTCCTGTATGCTTTATTTCCTGTGAATCGAGCCAGAGGTTATTGAACTTTCCACCGGCTGTTTGCAATTTTTGCATTTCAGTGGCGTGCTTTAAGTGGTAGAGGAAGCTATCGTTGGAGTAGGTTCTTTATTTGAACGTCTCTCCATGTGTTATGTGATACGTACGTCGCGTCGTGCATGGTGCGATATGGAAGACAATAATACGGACGTGGATATGCAAATACTGTCAACTTCGGCTGTCGGTAGTAACGTTGAAAATGTTGGAGAATTTAGTAAGAAGAGTGTGTGTGAATGTAGGGGTGTGTCTTAATAATAAAGGGATTTTCAACATTAAACTTCGCTGATAAGCTTCAAATAATTTCCAAAGGAAGGGCAAAACCGCCTATGAAAAATTTAACAACAAAAATGAAAAACTGTATTAGACTTTTTTATCCGGAAAAACAATACGAACAATTTAAATGGCTAAAATATAAAGTAATTATTTTGTTGGCCATGTTTACTTTTTGAAAATGAAAAAGGTCTCTGGAATAAAACTGGTTTTTCCGATTAAAACAATTTCCAGAAAGCTGTAAAAAGACACATTCTGTCCAAACCGCATTTGCAGGCCGTCTTAAAAGAGAAAGTCTTCGGCAAAGCCAGAATTGAAAACAACACAACACAATGAACTAGTCGATAAAAATAGGCAAATATTAAGAAGACTTATCGATGTTGTTTGTTTTCTCGGACAGTACAAATTGGGATTTATAGCTCATGACGAAACAAGGGTTTCTTCAAATAGAGGAAATTTTTAAGATTTACTTAATTTAATGGCTAAATATGATGATTGCTTAAAAAATCATTTAGAGCAGTGTAACTGTTGAAGCCATTATTCTAAAAATAATTAAGCAGGAGATTGGCGAGGTGCGGTTCATTGCTATTGTTCTGGGCGAGACAACTGATATCACCAATTTTAGCCAATTATCTATAGTAATACGCTACGTTAAAAGAGACGAAAGTATTCAAAAGCGATTTTTAGGTTTTAAAAATGTGTCCGAAAATCGCACAGCAGATGCATTATATACCGTAGTTTATAACGTTACTAAAGAAATTATTGGAGAGAAAAAATGAGTTGCTCAAAGCTATGATAGAGCTGCAGTGATGGCAGGACAATTAGGGGGTCTGCAAGCTAAAGTTCGAGAAACTTTCCCAAGTGCTGTGTTTGTCCATTGTTTTGCTCATAAATTAAATTTAGTTTTATTCCAGTCCATCCATCACATTAAAGAGTGTAAAGTATTTTTCGTTACTTTAAATGGCATGGCTGCTTTTTTTTCCAAGTCAACAAAATGTACACAAGCTTTGGACTCCACAAACGATTGCCCAAAGTAGCTCCTACTACGTGGAACTATAATGGAAGACCTGTGTTAACAGTATCTGAAAATCGTGAATCACTGATTGAACTATTTGAGAATATAATAGAAAATAATGAAACGTGGGACTCAAAGCAATAAATAGTTCGAGAGGGTTTTTGGACTGTTTGAAACGAGATTTTAATTTTAATTATTTGTTGAACATATTTTCAGAAATATTTCCATTCTCGGACAATGTTTTTAATATATTACAAACTAAAACAAATGATATTTCTTTTTGCCTAAAAAAAGTGGACGATTTTAAGTCCATGTTAAGCCAAAAAAGAGATGACTTTGACCTATTTTGGGAGAAAACGATGACGTTAAATGTAGAGCCACAAGCCAAGCGACTTCGAACAGACAAGGTGGGAGATGTTCAAACATCATACAGACGCCACTTTTATGAAATAATCGATCAAATTCAGCAACAAATAAACTATAGATTTAACGGTTTAAATGATTTTAAATTCTGCAATTTTGATGCATTTAAAGGAAAAACTTTTCCAGAAGATGCGTTAAAATCTCTTCTTCTTCATTATGGCCAGTTCTTCGACCGAGTGTTACTGCGATCTGAACTAAAAGTGATTTACGAAACTAATGACATTAGCGCAAAAAATAACGCTAAGGAACTAATGCAATTTATAAAAGACAAGGAGTTGGAAGATGCTTACACCGAAGTGTCGAAATTGTGTGAATTAGTATTGACAATACTTGCTACAAGTTCGTCAGTAGAACGCAATTTTTCAACACTTAAACGTATAAACAATTTTGTAAGAAATTCAACGGGGCAGGAGAGACTTTCGCATACACCGCTGTTGTCCATTGAAACTTCTCTCCAAAATATGTCGGAGCATCGACGTTTTTATGATGACGTCATTAACGAATTTGCAAAAAATGATCGAAGAATCGAATTACATTACAAATAGGTAAGTTTCTAAAAATTGCTTGCACCGCACGCCCCTGGTATTTGTATGCATCCATTGTGTATAACCGCTTACAGGCTAAACACAAAGACCCATTTTCATTATTGAGGCATCAAAAGAGTTTGAATCCCTCGAATGTTTTTGACATGGTTTGCTTTAAAAAAAAAAGGTAAATTTCCCTTATCCAACTTCCCTTCCCTCGATATAAATTTTATTAGGAATAGTGATGCGTAACCCAATTTAGTTCAGAATAGAGTCGTTTAGTACCATGTCTACACTGTCTTTTCGAACATTTTTATTGGGCACCATTTTGTTCCACCATATTGGAATCCTACAAATATTTTACCAGTTTCAACCTATGCCACACTTGATTTTTGGGTCCAATTTAAAATAAATTGAATAAGCAGTTGTAACACGGACTTTTTAAGACCGCCAATTTGTTCTGACATTTTATCCTTATATCGCATTAAATTTTTCTACAAAATTTAAAGTTCAATTGAATAAGATTTTTTAACGTTGTTTTTTTTTTAACATTTTATTTCGCCATCTTGAATTCGTAATATCAAATGTTAATAATTTGAAATTAAAGTTGTATCTTTTAATAATAACACAATCAATTTATTTAATATCCCGCTTCAATTAAGAATAAAAAATGTCGTCAATGGATTACACCTAATATAAATGAAAAGTCAAAATTGAAAAAGATTTTACGAAAATTTTTATCTAAAGCTCTAAAAAAGGGGAAACAAGCATGTTTAAAACATAATCTAAATTCAAATAATCCGAAACAATTTTGGAAAAATATAAAGAAATACAATATTAAGCTTAGACTATAAAAACAAGAGAGACCTAACTATTTACATTTAACACGGGATCATAAATTGAATTTTTTCCCTCTCCACTACATCGACAGGTGTATGTTGTTGTCACGTTTTAAAATTTGTCAAATATTCTAAGACAAGTTTTATCGAATTACTCCAATATGTTTATATATTTTCATAACACAGTTATATGTATATCAAAAAACTACACGCAATAATTAATCTTAACTAAGGTCTTAAATTAAAAAATGTAATAATAAAAATATTACAAAATAGAACTGGTAACGACGCTACGCTAAATTTGCGTCCCTCACGAGTAGTTTTACAACAATTTATTCATAGCACTCTTGTTTTATAGTCTAATTACCAATCAGACGCTGCATTGTCGTCATTTTTGTTACCGCGTTCAATCGTTGTTGTTTATATATTTTTTAGTTTTTTAATGATTTTGTAAGTTCTGTGTTTTGTAGTACTTAAATAAATGAAAAACTATGGTGAGGAAGTTGGTTGTTTGTGGAAATATAGACTATTTAAGTCCGTAAGTATCATATGACAAGTAAGTCTTGACGTAATTAAGGTTAGATATCAGTGGTGTCCGAACCGTAAGGCCTCAACATTTACACATTAATTTGATAACTAAGTCATTCATCAAAAAAATTGGTACTAATTGAACAAAAACAAATATTTTGCCAATTTTGGATTGGGTTTTACATAATGTAAACTTTAAAATACATACTAACTCTCCAAATGTTTTATGCGTTATTTACAACACAAATATACTATTTTGGCTGAGAATAAGTTCTATATTTCTATGGTTAAATGATTTTATTTAAAAACAAACGTATTTCTGCGGATTTTTAAAGTGCCTCTCGGCCATAAAACATTTTGTTTAAAACATATTGTGATTTTAATCTTCAGAAACCTACGAGGAAATAGCACACGTTATTCCTCTACATACCAAATTCCAAACTACTTAGTTTCTCGGGTTTTATCTAATATATAATTAAAATATAGTACAATTCCTACCTAACTTTTTAGTATACAGTGTGTATCAGCCAAATGGAATAAATTCGATAATAAATAAATGGGGGCGTGTTCGGAAAAACGCTTTTATGTCGATTGGTATTTTTAGTTGCTTTTTTCTCCAATAAAAACTTTTTATACAGGGTGTGTCCTGTAACAGTGGTCAATGCCAACTTTATTTCAAATGCAATACCCCGGATATTATTTAATTTTTGGATTCTTTAGGAGATTCTAAACATATTCTATAATGTCCTATACCTATCTTCAACTATTTCGGCAATATTAAGTGTTTTCAAATTTATTTTTATTTTATTTATTTCGAATTTATTATTATTCATGAAAGTGGCTCTGGTTACTGAACTATTTATTTGATTACAAAAATTCGCTACAACACACTCAATACTTATTTACCATTTAGGTCTTCATATTAAGAATGTAAGCAAAAACCATTTTAGCGTTCCTTTTTATTGATATGGAACAAAAAGAGCCAGTTTTGTTTACTTTTAAGTTTTGTTTACTTTTGTGTAAAATGCCTGGCCTTTCTCTTTGCAAGACAGTAGTTGTCAGTGTCAGTGTCATAGTCTTTTGAATTTCGTTAACTGCATAATACCTAATATCAGAAAAATGGTTCATTTAACAGAAATGCATAAAATAACAATTCTACAAATGATTGGTTATGGAGATAACACACGAACACAAGTGGAAGTTGCTCGCTTATTTCATGAAAAATTTCCAAATTTGCCGCATATATCCCAAGGGACAATTAGTAAAATAGAAAAGCAGTTTCGCGAGCTTGGACATGTGAGGCAGATAAAAAAAGCAGCTGCCAATTCAATAAATGATGATACTAAATTGGATATTATGCTTGAGTTTGAGGAAAACCTACATATTTGTATCAAAGCCGCCGCAACTCGATATTATCCATTCGTCGATTATCGAACATTAAAAGAAAATAAAATGCATCCCTATAAAGTGATTTAAGGGCTCATGGAAGACGATTATGATAGGAGAACTTATTTTTGTGAACAAATGATGGCTATGTTAGATAACAATGTTATTCAATTAGAACATGTTTTGTTTTCGGATGAGTGCACCTTTACACTTCACGGTCGTGTAAATCGTCAAAATTGCCGCTATTGGTCTAAAAATCCTCACTGGATCAGCGAAGAACATACTCAATATCCTGAAAAGGTTAATGTTTGGGCAGGAATTGTTAGGGACAATATCATAGGCCCCTTTTTCATTGACGGCAATTTGAATGAATAATTATTTAGCACTGCTCCAAAATAATGTCGTGCCAACTTTGTCATTTTTGTATCCGGATCCAGCAAACCCACAAGTTCCAGCGAATATGATATGGTTTATATATTACCAAATTAATGTCCGGCAGTACCTCAACCGAATATTTCCAGTTCTGTGTGTAGGGAGACTTAAATAAATGAGCGCGATCCCCTATGGTGACGCCATTAGACTTTTTCTTATGGGGACATATTAAAAATGTTGTATACAAAACTAAATCACTTAGCTGACTTAAGAAGACGAATAACGCTTGCGATTAGATCGGTCACGCCTGAGATGCTAAATAACGTTAGAAGAAATTTCTATTTAAGATTAGGAATTTGCAAAAAGACGTTCGCGGTGACCTTATTCAACAATCCTAAATTAACTTTTTACTTTTGTTTATACATTATGAAGAAATAAATAATTTTATTTTTTTAATCTTAATTTTTGCAATAAATTTGAAAACACTTAATATTGCCGAAATAGTTGAAGATAGGTATAGGACATTGAACATAAAATATGTTTAGAATCTTAAAGAATCCAAAAATTAAATAATATCCGGGGTGTTGCATTTGAAATAAGAAAGTTGGTATTGACCACTGTTACAGGACAGACCTTGTATAAAAAGTTTTTATTGTAGAAAATGAGCAACTAAAAATATCAATCGACGGGTCCAAGCGTTTTTCCGAACACGCCCCCATTTATTTATTATCGAATTTATTCCATTTGGCTGATACACACTGTATAAAAGCTTATAAAAGAATTATTTTATGAATCCTTTAAATTTTGTTATACATCAATACTATTAATATTCAAAAGCTTAACGTATTTCTGATATATTTTTGTTTTTTAATTACTTACTTATTTATAGACAATCCAGATTATGTATACGTATAAATAAAACAAACTTATTAAATTTTTACTGAACTTTCTAGTAGATTTGCAATAAATGCCTAACATAGAACGAAAGCTGTCACGACTTTGGTCAATTAAGAAATCATGGTTCTTGGGATTAGACCGTATCAAATTCGAATTACTAACCGACGTTTCGCCTTAGATTGCACGAGGCATCTTCAGGGATCTTTACTCCACGAGATCTGAACACTGAATGAGCTCGAAGAGATTCAGGCGGGCTTTTATACCGACTTGTGCTCGCCGAACCGTGACCCTGTGTTAAGATCGGTTTCCACGTGTGATGTAGACCGTAACCCGTGTCTCTATTGACATTTTTTGTGTGTTTAAATATTTCAAAAAATTCTCTAATTTTTCGTTTACAAAAACCTAGAACCCATGCTAGAACCTTGGTTTCCTTTACATTTATGAAATGGCCAGTGTTATGCTGGTGTTCAGCTACAGCAGATTGAACGATTTGTTTGATTTTTAATACATCGTTCATGTTCCTTAAGTCTAGTTGATAGTGAGCATTGTCCAATCTTCTTATGTGTATTGAAGATTGTACGTATGTTGGACCGCCGAAGTAATCATCCTATTTTGTCTGTAGTGCCATGCATGTAGGGAAGAACAACACTACCTAATGGTGGCTCTTTATCATTCTTGTTTGGCGGAGTTGGTTTACTATATCTTTTAATTGAACGCGTAATATATTCAGTGCAATAGCCATTCCCTCTGAAAGCTTCAGTCAGTTTCGATGTTTCCGATGTTAAAGAATCTTGATCAGAGACCGAAATAGCTCTGAATACTAGTGAGTTAATAACCGATTTCTTTTGTGCTGGATGATGATGAGAATTTGCATTTAAGTATCTATTTGTATGCGTCGGTTTTCTATTCACAGAATGTCCTAATGTACCATTTCCCTTCCTTTGAACACATTCATCTAGAAAGTGAATTGTTCTATTAGATTCAATTGCCATCGTGAGATTATAAATTATGATGTTGCTGATTAATGTGGTCCAGAAATATGAGGAGATTATCCTGTCCATGAGACCAAACCACAGAAGTATCATCAACATATCTAAACCAGTGCTTCGGTTTTAGTGGAGCGGATGTTAGAGCAATATCCTCAAAGGCTTCCATAAAGATATTCGCTACCACAGGTGATAGAGGAGATCCCTTAGCTGCCTCTGAAGTTTGTTCATAAAAAGTTTCTTGAAAAATGAAATAAGTAGATGTAAGACAAGCTTCCACTAGGTCTATTAAGTTCTTATCAAGATTATTATTATCCAGTATGTCTGATATAATGGAAATTGAGTCGTTGACAGGAACATTTGTGTAAAGTGGTTCTACATAGAAACTGACCAAAATATCTTCGGGATCCAACTGGATTGCCTTAAGTTTTTCCACGAAATGTGCAGAGTTTTTAATAAAAAATCTGTTTTTTTAGTAAATGGATTAAGAAAATTTGAAAGATATATACCTAGTTTGTACGTGGGCGAGTCTATTGCACTGACGATCGGTCGAAGTGGTAGGTTGTCCTTGTTCAGTCTGCTGTAGCATAACACTGGCCATTTTATAAATGTAAAGGAAACCAAGGTTCTAGCATCGGTTCCAGGTTTTTATAAACGAAAAGTTAGAGAATCTATTGAAATATTTAAACATAAAAAAAATTTCAATAGAGACACGGGTTACGGTCTACATCACACGTGGAAACCGATCTTAACACAGGGTCACGGTTCGGCGAGCACAAGTCGGGTATAAAAGCCCGCCTGAATCTCTTCGAGCTCGTTCAGTATTCAGATCTCGTGTAGTAAGGATCCCTGAAGATGCCTCGTGCAATCGAAGGCGAAACGTCGGATAGTAATTCCAATTTGACACGGTCTAATCCCAAGAACCATGATATCTTAATAAATGCCTAATATATTCAAACTAAAGTAGTTATAGAGACATGTAGAGCAGTTGAGAAGTTTTTCGGGTTGTTCCATAAAACTAATAGTATTTTTAATAAAAACATCAAAGATTTAGTTACCTTAATAATACTATGAAATACTTGTTATCTTCAACGTAAGATTTAGGGCATTTAGAAAATTGTCATTTAATTGCTTTTTATAGTCAATGAATATATAGGGTGTTCCATTTAAAAAATTAAGTAGGGTCCAATAACTTTTTGACCTGATCCTGTATACTAATTCCGAATTGATTTCTACGTGAAAAGTTATATAAGAAACCGTTTTTACATTTTTCGATAAGTCATCTGATAGTTGAGATACGAGGGGTGCCTGAAAATGCAACATTTTCAATTTAGCCCTGTATCTTAAAAACTAAAAGGGCTGTCGCGAAAACCTCAACTTTCTATCTATAAAAATAACGGAGATACTCCTCAAAAGTACCAAGAAGTTCAAGAAATGCGCATTTGAAAAATGTACCTTTCAAGATTTAAATTGCACATTTTGAAGTTATTTCCCCACAATTGTTGAAATATGTTCTTAACCCTACAGTGAATTTTTGAAAATAGATGCTATCAGATGCTTAGCACATTATTTATACAAGTTCTAATTTTCATAAAAATAGTAATTTAAATTAACTGCTGCAGCACGATGGCTGACGAATTTTGTCATATTAGCAAACCCAACTGGAAATCGTCATCTAGTGGTATTTAAAAATTCAAAATGGCGACCAAATTTTCTTCAAAATTTAGTGCAAATTGGAAATAATTCTGAAATATACAAATTACTCTTTATTTATTTCCAGCAAAGCTAAACTGACAATTCGATATAACGCATCAGAAAACAGCTAAAAAAATCACTGAAAAATAACATTAAAATAATGAAACTGATAAAAGGTACTAATGAAATATGTATTCCAATTAGATTAAAACAACACATTTTGTTTGTTAGCTACGGTATGGTGTTCGTATAATTGGAATTACAAAACTGGTACTGGTGTACAGAACTTTATGCCTAAATAATTTCCAAGCATTTATCTCATCGGATTGGTTAGATTATAAAGTTTCGTGTTGTAATGATTGAGCGATAATCCCGATTTGTATACAGAAAATTTTATTTTCAGATGTTATTTTAACCATTCCGATATACACAGGGTCTCCAAAAAATCTTAGCATGGTAAAACTAAAAAGTTTAAAATTTGTCAGTTGCATGTATAACACGAAATCTACGTTTTTGAGTGATTTAAATGCATTGAAACAAGAATTTAAATCGTACAGACATAAAACAAAAATATCAATATTTAAAAAACAATTAAAAATGCATTTTTTGCAAAAAAAAAGATTATTTTTCATTTATTACAACTATCTTATTATTATTTTTTATTGTTATATGTTAAATTCCGTGTAATAAACTTATAAATTTCGTTTGGAATAAAACAGTTTAAAGTAATATGTCATTACCTATAACTAAATTCAAATGTTTCTGAAATATGAACGTTTGAAGTTTGACATTTTGAGCCTTTTAAAGTGCCATAATTTGCAATTTTCTGACGTCTATTTCCGGCTAGACCGGAAGCTGAAAATTTTGAATTTCCAGCCTAATCAGAAGTTGATGCTAAGTAATAAATAATTAAGAATTGAGACAAAAAAGTAGAAATCGTTTTGCTCTAATTCAAACCGTTTAGATTTTACAGAATGCAAAAAACCTCAAAGTGTCCAACTTCAAACATTTCAGAAACAGTTGAATTTAGGTATGATGATTTATGAAATGTGCTTTGACTTTCCCTAGAATCCAGAAATGTAATAATATACATGGTATTGCATTAAAAATACCACGCAGCCTACCAGCCTTTAGAACTTCCAAACTAATTTGTGGTATTTGTCGCCCTCCCTCAGGCATATTCTTGGTGAATTTAAAGTTCACATTATAGAATAGTTACTTAGGCTGTACTAAGACCGATTCTTAAATTAGAGCAGCAGAGGCCTTTGCAATCAGCCAGCCAATTTTACCAACTTCATCAGAAAATCTTCCTACTTCCCAACATCGTCACACATAAACAAAACCCACTTTCTCACCAGTCACCCAGAGTTTTATCAGTTCCCATTTTTGCTCACTTGGGTTGCTCTGATCACGGTCTAATTACTGTTTTATACAAAAATTTCTTTAACTTTAAAGTTCTTTTAAAATATGTTTCCATGTATACAGGGTGTTCCAATTTTGTTGGGACATCAACTATAAAACTTTTACCATTTTTTGATTTCCTGTCAAAAACAAACATAAGCTACTTTTTCATATATATATATATATATATTACTTCAATTTTCTTGGGTTTAGGTTTATATAGAAAATTGAAGTAAAATATATATAAATAAATGGTTTAAGAAACTACCAAAAATATATATATATATATATATATATATATATATATATATATATATATATACAGGGTTATTCACGCAACCCGTTCATTAAAAGTTTTTGATGATGCCATTTAGATACAATTTTCGCATTTTGGGATTAAGGTAAGGTCAAAGGGTACAAGGGTTTTTGAAATATTTTCAACTTCCTGTCACTTCCGGTTTAACCGGAAGTTGGTATTAACTTGCTTATTTTAAATAACACCCTGTATTTTATGATATTTTTGGATTCTACGGA
Source organism: Kuschelorhynchus macadamiae (assembly GCA_030620095.1). Taxonomy (NCBI): domain Eukaryota; kingdom Metazoa; phylum Arthropoda; class Insecta; order Coleoptera; family Curculionidae; genus Kuschelorhynchus; species Kuschelorhynchus macadamiae. The sequence goes on from JAUTXW010005169.1 coordinate 880,172, forward strand.
GAATTTTAATGCTATTTTATGTAGCATGTCCTATGCCTAGGTTCAAGCGTTCTTAAGCTACTTGACCTTGAACCAAAAATGAACCTTCGGGGTACCAAATTTTAAAATCTCATATTTTTGTAAGTTTTGAAGATATAATCTTCATATTTTGCAGACGATCGGTAAATATTATTAGGTTTCTATTTTTTTTATTGAACTTGTCTATTTTTATACAGGGTGTCCTAAATTCAGTGGCAAACATTCACATTTTCAAAGCCGATAAAGTCCGTTTTTTTAAATGGGACACCCTATGACTTTATGCACTATCCAATGTAGAATTTAATTTTCTATCGAACTGTATTAAGGTTCCCTATACCTATTCGTAACCATTTTCGAAATAATCAGGTTTTTATTAAACTATCATATGTATTTGCTAAATGCTTACACCTTCCCGTAGTAAGCCATGGAAAAACCATTGTTGTGCTTTTCTATTCAACATGACAGCTGATTTGAAACTTTTAAATTAAAATAAAATATCACTCAAAAGCTGATATTCTCAATTTATTTTATATTCGCGGAGAATGTTACAAAATATTGGAGAGAACGTGCCATGTTTTTATTGAAAAACATCCTCATTTATCGCCAATGAACAAGAGAAAATTGAAGAGGATTGAAACGAAATTTTTTCGTTTCGGAAAAGTTAAAGTTATAAAAAATCTAATAAATTGTTTACATTATTTCTAACCATATCTACTAAGTTCGAGACTGTTCTAAACTTGTTTTAGTGTTAAGTTAAAAATTTATTTTTTAGTTAAAAATTATAGCAATCTAACAATCAACAATAAATAAATAAAGTAATAAAACTGAATTATAACAAATGTTCTATATGCTGTCCATTCATTTGGAGACACATTTCAATTCTTCTTTGTACAGTTGCTGTGGCCCGTTGAATTTGTCCGTTTTCTAATTCGGCAAAAGCTGTTCGTATCCTGTCCAGTAAATCTTGTTGGTTATTTACTGGGGAAGCATAGACTTTACCTTTGATAAATCCCCATAAATAAAACTCTAGGGGTGTTAAATCAGGCGATCGCGGGGGCCATCTCCAAGGGCCATTGGGACCAATCCAGCGGTCTTCAAAAATTCGTGATAATTGGAGATAAACTGCAGCGGAATTATGTGCTGGTGCCCCATCTAATTGGTACCAATAATTTTGCAGCTCACCAATAGGAATTTCTTCTATAAATTCAGAAACCGTCCCTCGTAGAATTTCCAAATACTTATCACTGTTTAAATTGTCTTTATAAATACAGTATTGCACCTGATCATTTAATACTATACCGAAAACATTGAAATTAAACCTCTCTTGAGAACGCGTTTCGCGTAAAGCGTGCGGAATTTCTGCTGCCCAGAAATGTTCGTTTCTTCTATTTGTTATTCCTTCTCTAGAAAATTTCGCTTCATCGGTCCAAAATATTTTTGAAAGGAATTGAGGGTCCTCTTGAATTTTCAAAAACATGAATTCCCAAAATTCTACTCGTCGGACGTCATCACCAGGTCTCAAGGCTTGCATGTTTTGGAAGGAATAAGGGTGCATATGATGTTCGCTCAAGATTCTTTGGACAGATAAAGAAGAAATTCCCAAATCGTTTTCTGCAGACGGTATTGAACTTTGCGGGTTTGCGTGGAAATAAGCTAATGTGTTTATTACGTTATCCTCGGCATTTGTCACTGGTTTCGGAACATTTTTTGTAACTTTAACCTTGCCAAAACGCAAAAAGTTCGTTTCAATCCTCTTGAATTTTGACTTGTTCATTGACGGCAAATCAGGGTGGCGTTCATTAAACACACGACACGTTCTCTCCAAAATTTTATAACATTCTCCATGAATATAAAATAGATTGAGAATATCAGCGTTTGAGTATTCTTCCATTTCGATTTAGAAGATTTAGTTTTATCACTGACAGCTTGCGATAAATAACGCATACTAATCATCTGTCATATTGGATATTGGATCTCAATTGTTTTTCCATGGCTCACCATTGGAACATGTAAACATTTAAGCAAATACATACGATATTTTTATAAAACCCAATTATTTCGAAAATGGTTACGAATAGGTATAGGGAACCTTAATACAGTTCGATAGAAAATAAAATTCTACATTTGATAGTGCATAAAGGTATAGGGTGTCAAATTTAAAAAAAAACGGACTTTAGCGACTTTGAAAATGTGAATGTTTGCCGCTGAATTTAGGTCACCCTGTATAAAAATAGACAAATTTAATAAAAAAAAATAGAAACCTAAGATTATTTATCGATCGTCTGCAAAATATGAAGATTATATCTTCAAAACTTACAAAAATATGAGATTTTAAAATTTGGTACCTCGAAGGCTCATTTTCGGTTCAAGGTCAAATATCTTAAGAACGCTTGAACCTAGGTATAGCATTAAAATTCTCCGTAGAATCCAAAAATGTCATAAAATACAGGGTGTTCCATTTAAAATAAGCAAGTTGATACCAACTTCCGGTTAAACCGGAAGTGACAGGAAGTTAAAAATATTTCAAAAAAGAAGTATCGCTTGACCTAACCTTAATCTCAAAATTTTAAATTTTTATCTAAATGGCATCATCAAAAACTTTTAATGAACGGGTTGCGTGAATAACCCTGAAAAAGTCAAGCGGATATATATATATATATATATATATATATATATATATATATATATATATATATATATATATATATATATATATATATACAGGGTTAGTCAGATGTCTGGAAACGGTCAAATATCTCAAAAACCACTCAACCGATCTGAACCATATGTGCTGATTAGGCATTACCGAATTCTCCCGTCCCTTTGGGGCATACCGAAATGTTGTCAGATTTCTAGTTTTTCGCTTAAAAAAATAAATCATTTGATTTGAAAAAAAAAGGTAGGTTAGGTTGCCGAAAAATTGAAAAACTAACCTAACTTTTTTTTTCAAATCAAATGATATGTTTTTATTAAGCGTGATGTATTCCTCGTATTATCCTTAGTATAACTAAGAAAAATCCAGAAATATAAATTGCATAACCAAAAAAAAAAAAATATATATATATATATATATATATATATAATATATACATATATATATATACATACATATATACATATATATATATATATATTATATATATATAAATATATATATATATATATATATATATATATATATATATATATATATATATATATATATATACTTTTATCTTGATTCATTACATATACTTTAAATCATATATTAAAAATGTAGATAAGACATCTAAAAATAGGTGAATTTCAATTTAGTTCTTTACATTTAATATTTTATTTTGTTAGTATTACCTTAGAACGTAAACTATTGAAATATAAAATTTACTCAGGATTATTCAAAACGGCACAAGATGTTACATTTCCACATATATACATACACATCGATAACAATTAAAACACACATATTATGTTAAAACATTGACATCACAGTGGTTATTCCAGTATTGAAATATAAAATTTACTCTTATCGTTGATGGCATTTTTACTTTTTGTATTTAATTTTTTAGTTTGCGGTTCAGATTTTAAGATTTTAGTGTTACTATAATCAAAGGTATGTTTTTTTGAATTTTCATGATTTGTTAGAGGCGTCGCGTTTTTTTTGTCATACTTGTGACCCTTCAGTCGGTTTTCCAAGTATTGGCTAGTTTGACCTATGTACACACTGTTTCAATCTTTGCAGGGTATTTCATAAATAACATTACTTTTTTTGTTTTTTGGGATTTTGGATTTAATCTGGAAAAATTATTTGATAGTGGATTGGAAGCCTTGTGACAAGTTTGAATATTATATTGTTTAAATAATTTTTGAAGTGCTTGGGATAAGCCGTTTATGAAGGGTAAAGATATAATTTTTTTTGTGTTTGAAGTCTGATTATTTTTTATGTCGTTCGAGTTATAAAATTTGTGGATTCTACTTTTAATGGTTTTATATTATTTTTTTTATATAAAGGATTCATTTCAATTTAAACAAAAAATAAAAAATATAAAAATTCCAAAAAACTACCTGCTAATCTCGTTAGACGTGATATCCTTATATACAAATGTACCCATACCACTTGCAATAAAAGTAATAAAAGAAAAGTGGTCAGAAATTAAAAAATATACAGATATACCACAAGAGGAATTTATCAAAGCAGTTGAATTAACCCTTAACTCCACAAATTTTTTATATGAAGATCAGTTATATCAACAAATAGAGGGATGCGCAATGGGTGCCTCCATATCAAGCGTTGTAGCACAAATAGTCATGGAAGACCTGGAAACAAAAGTTTTAAAAAATCTAAACTTTGACATACCATTTTTTACCGTTATGTTGATGACTGCATTACTACAATACCAGAAAATCAAGTAAATAATGTCTTAACTACATTTAACGAATTTCATAAAAGCTTACAATTTACAATTGAAGTCGAAAAAAATAACAGAATTAACTTTTTAGACTTAACAATACACCATATAGGCGAAAATATGAAAACTGAATGGTATACAAAATCTACTTGGTCTTCTAGATACTTAAACTATAAATCGAACCACCCAAATTCCCAAAAAAAATCCGTAATTGTAGGATTAGCAGATCGCGCCATCATGCTCTCAGATCCTGAATACCGGAAGCAAGCCTTAGAAAAAGCCAGAAATGCTCTAAAAATAAATAATTATCCCCGAAATAAAACCATTAAAAGTAGAATCCACAAATTTTATAACTCGAACGACATAAAAAATAATCAGACTTCAAACACAAAAAAATTATATCTTTACCCTTCATAAACGGCTTATCCCAACCACTTCAAAAATTATTTAAACAATATAATATTCAAATTTGTCACAAGGCTTCCAATCTACTATCATTTTTCCAGATTAAAATCCAAAATCCCAAAAAACAAAAAAAGTAATGTTATTTATGAAATACCCTGCAAACATTGCAACAGTGTGTACATAGGTCAAACTAGCCAATACTTGGAAAACCGACTGAAGGGTCACAAGTATGACAAAAAAAACGCGACGGCTCTAACAAATCATGAAAATTCAAAAAAACATACCTTTGATTATAGTAACACCAAAATCTTAAAATCCGAACCGCAAACTAAAAAAAGAGAATTTTTTGAGATGTTCAAAATACAAAAAAGTAAAAATGCCATCAACGATAAGAAGGACGTCAACAACCTGAGTAAATTTTATAGTTCAATACTGGAATAACCACTGTGATGTCTTAATGTTTTAACTTAATATGTGTGTTTTAATTGTTATCGATGTGTATTTATATATGTGGAAATGTGACATCTTGTGCCGTTTTGAATAATCTTACGTATTGAGGTAAGAAGGAAAATTCGCACTTTCCATTTTTATAAAATTAAAAATAAATGTACTTTCCTTAATAGTTTACGTTCTAAGGTAATACTAACAAAATAAAATATTAAATGTGAAAATACTAAATTAAAATTCTACGCCCTTCTCCATTTTTAGATTTGAAAAAGACCGAAGTGCGGTCTAAACGTTATCTAACTACATCATGTTTATGGGCAAATATATGATTTAAAGTATATGTATAAAGTTTTTAAATTGACCATAAATCAAGAAAATTGAAATAAAAATATATACTCAAACTGGTCAAAGAAAAATTAAACCAATAAAATTTATATATATATATATATATATATATATATATATATATATATATATATATATATATATATATATATATATATATATATATATATATATATATATATATATATATATATATATATATATATATATATATATATATATATATATATATATATATATATATATATATATATATATATATATATATATATATATATATATATATATATATATAATATATATATATATATATATATATATATATATATATATATATATATATATATATATATATATATATATATATATATATATATATATATATATATATATTTATATATATATATATATATATATATATATATATATATATATATATATATATATATATATAGAAATCAATCAATTGTATTATCAAACTCAATGATCTTCCGGAACATTATTCTAATAAGACTTAATAATAGTGACGCCGTCCGAAACGCTCTGACAAACATTCAAGTGTTATAAGGTACCGGAGGTAAATATGGGCCGGCGGGTAATATGGGCCAAAACCGAAAATAGGCATATCAATGAACTTTGTAAACAATTCGGCAATAGCGCAATATTGCCGGTAATATAGGTAGTTAAAAATGTATTTGTTGCCCCACCCTCATGAAGGCGTCCTCTAAGAAATACAATTAGTTCGAGATGCACCGTGCAGCGAGGCATACGTATAAATTTTCGGGTGTGTTTGTGAGCTTGTTTTTCGATACAAGATTTAAATTTTGAATTGTCTCCTATTTTGAGGTAAGTACAAATATATTGGGTATATGTAAAAAAAATATTTAGTTTTTGTTGCAAGTTGTTCCTTAAAAAACAAAAAAAAAATAATTTTATAGGCCTTTGGTGTAATATGGGCCAGAAGTTTGGCGGGTTATATCAGCTGTGGCCCATATAATCCGACCTGGCTCATATAACCCGACTTTGTTGCCCATATTATACGATCGTACTTAGTACTAATGAATACATTGTTTTAAGTTTTGTTTTTATATTTCAGATACACGATGGGCAAAGTTTGCAAGAATTTGCGCAAGCAATGGACCCAAGAACAGCTTGACAATGCCATCACAGCCGTTAGAAATGGTGAAAACCAAAGACATGCTTGTGAGCGATTTAGAGTACCCTGACGTACTCTTAAAAGGTATTTAGTTCAAGGCTTGACTGAAAAACGCTTAGACCGCCCTAGCATTTTAAGTAAGCAACAGGAGCAAGATTTCGTCAAACGAATTAAACGCTACTGTCAGGTGGGATTACCTTTTACCCCAAAAACGGTGCGGCGCCAAATGTTTAAATATTGTTAGACTAACAATATTCCAAACAGATTCAGTCAAGAACGGGAGCATGCAGGAAAGGATTGGTTGCGACTCTTTCTGAAGCAACATCCTGATTTGTCAGCAAGAAAGGCACAATCCATGAATCCTGCCCGAGCGCAGAAACTTAATAAGGCAATTGTGTCCGACTATTTTACAAAAATGAATGAAATCATGACAACTTTAGACCTTAAGAATAAACCACAATGAGTCTACAACGTGGATGAAAAAGGATGTCGCCTGACAGTTCACAATCAGCAACGTGTATTAGCTGAAAAGGGGGAAAAACGTGTTCATATGGTATTCTAATGTCATTGGAAACGCCATTCCGCCTATGATATTATTCAAATGAAAACGCCTGAAAAATGAATTTCTCGATAACTGACCCCACGGTTCCTTGGTGAAAATGGCCCCCAAAAGCAGCATAACAACAGAGCTCTTTAATGACTTTCTGAAGCATTTTGCAAATTATAAATCGAACGGTCCAACTCTGCTCGTTTTTGATGGTGCCTCTAGCCATCTGGATTATAGTATAGTAGAAACGGCCGAATGTCTTAACATTACACTCTTTTGCTTACCATCAAATACTACTCATGAGCTTCAACAGTTAGCTAAAGCCATGTTTCGGTCTTTCGAAGCCCATTGGGATCAAGAGTTATTGAGGTACTGGGATATCTACCCTCAAAGAAGTCTTAACAAGGCAAGGTTCAACATCATTTTGTCACGTGTTTGGCCAAAATGCATGACGTCAGAAAATATATCAACGGATTCAGAGCTACAGGATTATTTCCTCTAAACCCGGAAGCAATACCCGATTCAGCGTTTGCACCTTCTTTAGTGACACAAAGAGACGTAGTGGATGCCATACAAGAACCCATTGAGGAACTGGATAATCCCGAAGCAGTTCTTCCAGAAAACGACAGTGATTCTTCAGATGAAGAGAATATGCCGTTAGCGGCTTTAGCAAGCAGAATCAGTAAAGTTCCTAAACATGTTTCTCCTGAAAAATCCTTGGACGAAGCAAGTATGTCGTTTAAAGAATTTCTATCGACTCCGGTTAATAAAACGAAGCCAATAATAACAGTTCGCAAAAAATCTTTGAATTATAAAGCCCAACACGTAATCAGAGATCTTTTTGATGGTGCAGCAAGGTCCAGTTTAATCAATTTAAGTGCTCCAGTTCCATCGACTTCTAAGCAAGTTAGTTCCAGCAAACAGCCGGCTTTGAGGAAAACTAAATAAAAGTAAATATTGCTGGGGGTAATGCTTTTTTTCATTAAAGATAAGTTTCAAGTATGAAAAATTAAATAAAACACAGATAAATCGATTTTTAAAGACTTTTCAATAGTGGTCCATATAATGCAACTAGGCGGGAAATATGGACCAAACACACCCTAAGGAATTTCGGTCGATTTTTCCTAAGGGAAAGTTTTTGACAGGTAAATAACTGGACATAGTTTTACTAAGTTATGACTCTATATTTTTATGCAAAAATAAATAAATCAAAAATCCTCAAATAAGGCAACTTGTTAAAGATCTACAATTCACCACATCAATGAACGAGACTGAATCTAACGCTTGGTGTTCATTTGTTCAAGTAGTACAAAAGTTTCTTGGCAATCATAAAGCAGAGAATTACGTAGAATTAGTGGAAACTATGCTTTCAAATTTTAATATTCTCGGCTGCAACATGAGTATAAAAGTTTACTACTTCCACAGCCACCTAGATCGTTTTTCAGAAAACTTAGGTGATTGTAGTGAAGAACAGGGGGAAAGATTCTATCGGGATATTAAAACTATGGAAGATCGTTATCAAGGACGATGGGATAGCCACATGATGGCGGACTACTGCTGGAGCCTTCAGCGAGACTCTCCTAGTAAACTCCATTCTAGAAAGTCGTCTAAAAGAAAATTTTTATGTGATTAGTGACTAATGTAATTATGTAAATTAAGTTTTTGCAATAAATACTTAAATCCATGTGTCTTTGTATTTTTAACTGACCAGAATAAGATCTGATAGACAAAATCTGAGAACTTTTTTATATTCTGCATCCTAAAATTTCCCAGGAACAGTTAAAAAATCGCAGGCACCAAAATGTATGTTGGCCTGTTTAATCAATCTGTTTTTCTATTTCCATGTAATCTGTTTTTATATGTTGTTTATGTTGACAGCTATGTTACTCAAGAAGTTTGTTTCTAATATTAATTTTCAACAATGGTTTTAAAATTTACCAATAAATACATATAGAATAAAATTAGGACTATAGTTACGCAAATAGAAATATTATGCATTCCATGGCCTCCTATAGTTTTTTTTTGAGTATGCAGCATCAATGCGCCCAATTTTAGATTTGTGCTATTTTTTATAGTGATTTGAAAAATAGCCCCAGTTTTCAAAAAATCACACATAACCTTAATTATATCGGAGACTATGCAGAAATCGACTATAGTTTAAATTGGTAACTTATGTTTATTTTTGACAGGATATCAAATGATGGATAAAAATACAGGGTGCCCCATTTAAAAATTTATAGTTGATGTCATCCCAGCAAAATTGGGACACCCTGTATACATGGAAACATATTTTAAAAGAACTTCTAATTTGAAGTGGGTACTTTTATGTTGAACACGGTGTACATTCCATGCCATCTCGTACTATTTGGCACTATCAGTTTTTCGTCAACGTTTAGCTAGCCATTTAACTAGGCAAGGTTAGATTTAAATTTTCTACAAAAAACTACCTCTTCTACGAGAACATTTACCCCTTCAAACTAGAACAGGCATGTATTACCCACATTGCGACTTAAATGTGCGAAGACATTTAAATCGTACGTATGCAAACCGCTGGATAGGAAGAGGTGGGCCTCACTATTGGCCACCTCGATTCCCAGATTTTAATCCTTTGGATTATTGTAACTAGGGATATCTGAAAGAATTAGGTTACACTACCGCAGTACATGATATGGAAGAATTGAAAAATTGCATAATTGCATCATGTGACGTTTTAAAAAATAATCCTGGCCATATTTCAACGTATTAGAGACTCAGTGATGCATAGGATAAATGCATGTATTACATCACAAAGCAGGCCTTTTTAACACTTACTATAAAAAATGTAATCGCTTCTCGTACAAAGTTGTGTAGTTTAACAATATCTCTTTTTAGGGACGATTTTATTACTATTTTATGTATTAATAGAGAATAAGTTAGTTTCAAAAATGTTTGTTAATAAATTATCTTTAACATATGATTGTTCAAAAGAAAATTTCACATTAAGATAAATTAAAACTATTTGTTTCACAGCGTTTTTTTCCAAACCAAGTTTTTTCTTTAAATTTGGTTGACAAGAATGATAGGGGTAGTCTATTTTAACCTCTCCCAGACATTTTAAAAAAGTGAAAAGTTACTTGATGTCTGTTAAATATTGTAACGTTTGTTTTTTGCTCGTGTTACTGGTTAAACCTAATGTTTCATACGTAACTTTGATATATTCTTCTTCAATCATTAACAAAAACACCTGTTAAACCAATTATTCTTATGGCTGACAAAGGCCGCAATGAATTATTTCTAAAAGGTTATTGTTTTGTTTTATAATTAAATAATGTATAAATCACACTATTCTTATTATTCTTTTTTTTTTAAATTAATTAAATTACTCTGTCGGGATAAATTTTTTTTTCAGTTAAATTTCACCGCCTTCAGCTGATGAAGCATTTGATGGAGTCATTCATTTCTGTTAGCCCTTTGCATCTGGAAAAACTAACAGTTTTCTCTTTTTATAAAAATGATATAAATATAATATTATTCATCGAATATTTATATGGAACTATGTAAATTTAACATCAGATGTTTTATGTATAAATCAGTATAATAATTTTTCACGAAATAAATTCAGATTATGTCAAAATCCAAATAAACTGCCTTTAAAGGTCGGTATTTACGAATGTTTAATTATATTGTAATTTAAATCCATGCAGTATACAGTTTTGTTTGTACGTAGGTTTTCTGTTTTAATTTATATCATTTGGACAGCGAGTGTTTATTATAATATGTCAACTCTCATTAAAAATAGAGATATATGTTTTAAGCATCTGATATATTTATGTCATATAGAAAGTAAAACTGCATAACTAATTTTCATAGTGTAGAAACCATTAAAATATTAAGATCTTTGGCTTGATTATTCATTTTAATGGTGTAAGTTTGCTGGGATTAGATACTATGACTGCGTCTTTGTCCACTTTAATCTTAGAGAGGGCTTTAGGAAATTGTATATCGGTTTGAAGCGTACTGTGGTTAGGATTAATGTTAGAAGATAGCATGTCACCAAAATACCCTAGTTAACACTTATAATGCCTAACATAACCTAATGGTTTTTAACATTCATTTAAAATGCATATATTTTTTTGGTTAGTATTCAACCGATTTTAACAAACTTTTTTTTCCTAGTAGGTCAATCCTCCTACTTTATGAAGCCCTAGGCAGAGTTAAAAATGTTGTTGTATTGTACCGGGAAACTAAAAATTACGTGAGCGTGTAAACAAACCAAAATTTAATATGACTGCCAGAAAGAGACGGGGCATGCAGATTATATTTTTTCATATGGTATGGATACGTGAAGGTTTACTGTACCACATCACCAAGTTTCAAACTTTAGTTTTTAATATAGGGCGAATAAAAAGACATAATACACTTTAAACTATATCATAGAATTATGGTTAATTAAAAATACTCTAAGCCATTGCACATTTTTGAATACCTAGAGATGTACTCCTAATTTTAATTTCCTTGGACAGTGTTGCCAAGTTTAATTATTTACAAGATTATTTATTTTTTATTTTTATGCCTTGGTATACACGTTAAATAAAAAAGCTAATTTTAGAGCTACTGTATGCCATCGCAAGGTTTGACACTTGAAGTCTTAATACAAAGTAGATGAAATTCTATAACATCCAAATGGTTTATTTTACATTTGAGGACACAGTTACAGAGATGTTGCCCAGTAATAAAAAACACTAACAAACAGTTAATATAAATAAGTTTTTATTACCAAACATACAAAAGAAACTATACCAAAACCAAATATGATTAAAAAAGAAATGTGAAAAAATAAAACGGCAACGTAACACAAAAATTTAATAGTCTGATGGCCCTCCACCCGCTCTAATGTATTGCTCAATTCTTCTTGGCATGCTTTCAATTAGGTTGTTGATATGGTGGTGTGGAATTGCATTCCATTCCTCCACAGCGGCTTCAATAAGGTTGGGACAACCTGTAAAAAACTCATTTCTTTTCCTTACACGTCTTCCCAATATATCCCAACGGTGTTTGTAAAGATTGTTAAAAAATAGGTTTTTATTTTATATAATTAATAGTTATTTGACAAAATAATTTTTTTCTCTAGTTGAATTTTAAATACTTCAAGTAACACGTTGATCGTCTACCTAAAAAAATATGCGGGAATTGTCGAGTTGCATTAAAAATATACTATTCTCTAAAAATATGTTTTCTATATAGTTATTCATGGCACTATTAACAAAAACTTGGTTTTCGTAAACTACGACCCTGCGCTGCATTCTTAAGTTTTCCATTTAACAGAAGTGCCTGTACTTCACAAACTTGTCAAGAGAAACTTGAAAATTTAATATCTTGCAGCAACAATAATTGTCGCAATTAGAATTTAGAAATTAGAGCAATTGAGTTTTGAAAATGGTAAAAGTTGTGCCTAAAGAGGCAACTTGAGCAAAAATGAGACGACCAGATTTCATATAATTATAATATAAGGTGAAAGGCACTAATAATTATAGAATCAGAATTTCAAATTTCATTTTCTTAAAACTTTTACACAAATAACTATTTTTTGAAGCGGTTAGACAACAACACTGAATGATAAAATTATAGAACAGGAAACATCCTTTAATAACTACGAGGTTATTAAAGGAGTAATAGAAATTTTACCAGAAATCTCGCGCACAAGTTAAGGAAATGTAAATTAAAAGATGTCTATCATCCTCCTCCAAATTATGGCAAACTCAGTTATAAAATTAAATATATAAAATAATTTCATTCTAAAGTTTGCGTGTTTTTCCCAAGCTAATAATTAGTTCTTCGTAAATGTTTTTCTGTAATATCAAAATAAACATTTAATATAAATTAAAAAACTTTTCAACTGAAAGCAAAACTCACATTTACAGAGCACCAGTATGCCCTTCTTATGCAGATGACATTAAAATCAATTTTGGGAGTAACTTTATTAGGCAGAGATACCAGAGAACAATGTAATGATATGAGATTGATTAGAAGAAAAAATTGAAAATGGAAGGTTTATCTGGAGAGAAGGGACAACAGACTATCAAAGGTTATTTACAAACAAAAATCCAAAGAAAACTCGCGGGAGGACTTACGAAACGATGAAGGGAATCATGGACATCGAAATTTTAAAAAAGCCAGTAAAAATTTTAAGGGAAACACGTTCAAACCCTAATTCAAAAGGTGGAAGAGAAAGAAAAAGTAAATTACATCTAATAATATTCCACCCTCTTGAACAGAGGTGTAGGAATCTGAAATTCTAAAAATGTCTAGCTAAACCAGAAGTAAAGGTAAGTCATTTAAATTTTGTCTTAATTTTGAGTAGACCAATAAAGGGCTCTAAGTGACCCGAAATGAAAATTTCAGAAATCAAAATTACAATTATATATATATATATATATATATATATATATATATATATATGAATGATTTTCAGATTAGTTTACATTTTACATGGAAAAAAGTCGGTGGTCTGTGGTCTTAACATGTTCAATTCAATTGAAATTTTGAGTTAATATCTAAATAGTAGAATTTTACAGCAATAAAATCTAATTTAATTTTATCTACGAAACCACAACCCACGAATTCTGTTATGTTTTATTAAATCGGTATTAAGCAAGTAAATTCAATTAACGAAGTGAAACCTACATGCCTTCATAAAATGCATTTTAGCGAAAACATGCTATAAATAACTTAAAACTTTACGAAAATAATATGCAAGTATATTTTTAAAACTTTCTCAGTTAAAAGAAAGTAAATAACGATAATTATAGGAGATGATATTCATGGCTTGAACTAGCTGGTATATTTTTTAAGCTAATAATAATTATAATTTTACAACAGTTTTTCTAAACCCCTTATGTTATATTAAATAATTGAAAACAAAAAATGCACTATGTTGAACGTCGCTTGCTAAAAAATATAGTAATATATATATATATATATATATATATATATATATATATATAAAATATATATATATATATATATATATATATATATATATATATATATATATATATATATATATATATATATATTATAAAAAAAAAACTTAAACTATAAATTCCATCTGAAGAAGACAATGTGTCGACACAATTGTCACAGTCTAAGGTAATATAGTGGAAATTAAAGTCATATAGGATTTATTTAGCGTATAATGGATTTTCATCAAGTATCGGCTAACTTAATTGAATCTAAAACATTTTTTGTACCTTTCTAACTATCTTAGGGTGTTTCCTAACTACGGTACGTAACTCCAGGAGGTCATTTTAGGAAAAAGTTTCTATGAACATGTGCCCGGAGTTGTCTCGATTCTGAGATGCAGGGAGTTACGGTTAGAAAAAAACGGTTTTTTATAAATGATCATAAATAACCTTAAGCCGATTTGGTTGAAATTTGACAGTTTTATTTACAATATTAAGGCGCTAATTTAGCCCTAATTAGATTGAAGTTATTGGATCCATCAATATTGAGAAAAAAAAGTACGCCACTGACTTTTTTTGCAGTTTAAACAACTGAAAATCACTTTAAACTACTCTAAATGTTTTTACACCTACCTGGGGGGTGTACCTGGTTCTGTCACTGTCTTATCAGTAAATTTTAAAGTTGTCAGTTAGCAGTGATTCCATTATGAACAATTTTAGTAATTCTGAAATGACATGCACTTTGTTTGTGGATTAGCAAATGAAAATTCAGAAGAGGCACGGAGAATTTACCAAGACAGATATCCTAACAGAGTAATTTCATGTGCACAAACATTTAGAAAAATACAGGCAAGATTAAGTGAAACTGGTAGTTTAAAAAAAATGCAGGTGGTGGAAGACCAGAAACTGTAACAATGTCTGAACTAGAAGAAGCTTTACTTAATGCGGTCGAAAAAAATCCTTCAAATAGTACCAAGAAGATTGTACTGCAGCTTCAAGCCTAAAAACAGAGAAAATAAATCTACTATTCCCATATCACATACAGCGGGTTCAAGCTTTACTGCCTCGGGATTTTCACCCAAGATTAATGTTTTGTAGGTGGTTGCTTCATACAGTGGCACACAATAACAATTTTTTACCAAACATTTTATTTACGGACGAGGGAAATTTTTCACTAAATACTATGATTTATTACCATAAAAACCATTTTTGGGCCGACGAAAATCCCCACGTTATTAGAGAAAGTAATTCTCAGCAACCATTTTCGCTGAACGTATGGGTAGGAATTATTGGTGACTAGCTAATTGGCCCATTTTTTTACCAGCAAGATTAACATCTGAATCCTATGCAGACTTTTTGTGAGAACATCTACCTAATTTGTTAAAAAATGTATCCCTACATGTAAGAGCGAATATGTGGTTTGTGCACGACGAGGCCCCAGCTTATTTTATTTTCCTTGCTCGTCAGCATCTTGACATTACTTACCTTAATCGCTGGATCGGACGTACAGGACCTCAAAATTGGCCAGCTCGTAGTCCTGATATGAATCCTCTAGATTTCTCTTTATGGGGTCATCTGAGGGCTCTGGTTTATAAAACTCCTGTTTTAGATGTAAACGACTTGAGAAATCGAATAATCGACAATTGCAATGTCATAAAGAATACATAAGGAAGGATTTTCGAACGTGTCAGACAATCAGTGACGAAGCGATTTCAATCGTGTATTTTATCAGATGGTAGTCATTTTGTTCATCTACTTTAAAGTCGAAATTGTTTATTTTTATTTTCCTGTAATTTACGTATAGTAATTAATACATAGTTTTTATTTTTTTGTTGTTCATGGATAATTTTTAAAGTGGTTTAAAGTCATTTTTACTGATTTACCGCCTTAGTACTAAAAATGACACTACCAAATTTCAACCAAATCGGCATAAGGATATTTATGATATTTATAAAAATCCGATTTTTTTTTTTAAAACTTAACACCCCGTATCTCAGAATCGAGACAACTCCGAACACAGTTTCATACGAACTTTTTTTCTTAAAATGACCTAAGGAATAGCCTCCTGGAGTTACGTATCGTAGTTAAGAAACACCCTGTATACATGAACATACATAATCCATAACATTTTATAATAAATGAACAAATGTCATTCAACTAGTCATTTATTCCTAAGATAAGTTTAGCAATATAAAATAACAGTCGTTTTCGATGGCATCTCTGGTATATCATTTCTTGATTTAATTTAATTTGAAGGCTTCCATATATGTCTGTCTGACAAATCAAAGACATGCCCTGCTGGTTTTAGTTCTGGACTCATCTCAAGTCAATTTATGGTTTGAATAACTCTAATTAAAAAATTAGTATCTACACCATAAGCAAAAAGCACAAAAACATTCTTCCACCATGGTATCGATAATGTCAATGACATTAACAATGTAAATGAGAATTGTGATAAAGTGTTGCAGTTACCATGCTTAAAACTTTAATTTAGTCATTTTAAATTAATATTCTTTTGTTAAGAGTAAATCTCTAGTTGGATGTAGCATTTATTACCTTTATTAAGAGAAAAAGGTTTGCCTTCAATAACTTGTCTGTCTTATAGGTATAACTTTAAAACGTGATGGTACAAAGAAGTGATCCCCTAACTTTTTAGAGCAGCGTATAATGATACTACTAGAACAAAACGATACAACATTTCATAAAATGCTCTAGAATTTTCACATTTTCCTGAGAAGAAAGCTCATATGCTTATATGATGCGCCGCAAAATCCTCGTGATATTCCAATCGATTAAACCTTCTGGCTTTTCTTAGGCAAATGCCTGCTGCGGGATATTTAACAATAGAATTATGTGAAACTAATTCACATCCCTGTCACATCTTTATGAGGAGTATTGAATTGCTAAATTGATATTTTAAGTATTGTATTAGCAGTTTGTTTACAAGAACAGATCCAACCTGTCTTCTTTGCAGGTTTTAAAGAAAAAAATGTCTATATTGAATATAATATTTTATTACATAATATACACATCTTTACTTTACACTGACAATACACAGTGGTTCGAAACGGTTGGTATTTTTTTAGGTGTTCAAAAAACAGCAAATTCATCTAATTTGTGGTGGGGAATTATGACAATGCATGAATAAGGTTTTTCTGAAGTTTAGTTGGAATCAGGCTAATAAGTTGCACTTACAGGTCAAAATTGTTACTAACTAGTCGAAGTTTTAACAAAATTTTAAATTAAAAAATTTTCTTTACTCGGAACTTCCCTCGTTGATTTTTTCAATTTGTTGGGAAAAGTGATGTGTGACCCAATTTAGTTCAGTACATAGTCACAGTAAATATTTGTTACATATACTGTCTTTTCATATTTATTGGGCGCCATTCCATTATATTGGATTCCTACCAATATTTAACCATTTTCTTTCTACCTATGCCACACTTGACTTTTGGGAATAATTTAAAATAGTCCAATATAATAGGTAAAGATTAATACTATGGGTTTCAAGCGGGATATAGAATCTATATATGGGTCCTGATGATACAATACTAAAGTTGCGAAACATATTTAAAAAAATCTTTTGTTTTTTACTGTATCCTAACCCGAAATAATACACCACTCTAATATAACAAGATCGTTAACGAAAACCATTTAGAAACTTAATATCTGGGAAATATCTCCGGACCAGCAGAGTAAGTAGACTGATGATATGGGTTTCAAGCGTAATATAGTGTTGATATATACATATATATATATATATATATATATATATATATATATATATATATAAAAGAGAAACAGAAATTTCAATTTCTGTGTATAAAAATATACAAAACGAAACCAGTAACGGTAAGGATTACTCCTTCACCATTTTGTCGAGAATCGACCAAAACATGACGCTATGTTTGTTTCCAGGGCCAAGGTGCCATCTGCTACCGTGGTATCTTCCCCGGCAAGGCTCATCAGGCTTTTTAGGTTTTCTTGGGGGTATCGGTATTAAAACCGAAATACCCAAACCCTGAAACAATCAAGGAGTCATGTCATTCGACTTTTGAAAGTCGACGAGGGAAATAGGCAACCACTGGCGCCATCTGTAGGTACTATGGTGCAACTAAATCGCTTTAGATGCGACCTACTTTGGAGCACAAGACGACACATCTGTACAAAAATAAAAGAGAAACAGAAATTTCAATTTCTGTGTGGTTCTTGGTCGTAAAAGGAAACTGCCTGATGAGCCTTGCCAGGGCAGATACCACGGTAGCAGATGGCACCTTGGCCCTGGAAACAAACATAGCGTCATGTTTTGGTCGATTCTCGACAAAATGGTGAAGGAGTAATCCTTACCGTTACTGGTTTCGTTTTGTATAACTTTTTACGACCAAGAACCACACAGAAATTGAAATTTCTGTTTCTCTTTTATTTTTGCACAGATGTGTCGTCTTGTGCTCCAAAGTAGGTCGCATCTAAAGCGATTTAGTTGCACCATAGTACTTACAGATGGCGCCACTGGTTGCCTATTTCCCTCGTCGACTTTCAAAAGTCGAATGACATGACTCCTTGTTTGTTTCAGGGTTTGGGTATTTCGGTTTTAATACCGATACCCCCCAAGGAAACTGCCTGATGAGCCTTGCCAGGGCAGATACCACGGTAGCAGATGGCACCTTGGCCCTGGAAACAAACATAGCGTCATGTTTTGGTCGATTCTCGACAAAATGGTGAAGGAGTAATCCTTACCGTTACTGGTTTTGTATGTATATATATATATATATATATATATATATATATATATATATATATATATATATATATATATATATATATATATATATATATATATATATATATATATATATATATATATATATATATATATATATATATATATATATATATATATATATATATATATTATATATATATATATATATATATATATATATATATATATGTGTGAGAGGATGCCCTGAGGATGCAACAATAAAATTGCGAAACGTCGACAATTTAAAAACGTCTTTTGTTTCTCTCTAACATAACAAGAAAACGATCGTTAACGAAAACCATTTAGAGACTGATGATATGGGTTTCAAGCAGGATATAGTATCTATGTTCTAACAAAATTATTTTAATATTGTTTCGCCATATTGGATTTTTACGAAAATATTACCAGGTCATGCCTATATGACCCTTAATTTTTGGTCAAAATTTGAAGTCAATTAGATAAGTATAGTTTAAGTTATTTCGTGAACTGATAGACAGACAGACGGATCGACGGAAATGATAAACCATGTTTTTTTGGCATCTAGGGACGCTAACTTACAAACATTTTTACTAGTTGAACCCTATACCAAATCATTAAGTAGTTTCTTCAGGCTGAATTTTTAAATATTTTATTAAACCGCCATTTTGTTCTGCCATCTTGGATTTGTATCAAGGTTTTAACAGTTGATTCCAACATAATACTTGATGTTTATGCAAAATTTGAAATAAACTGGATGGTTCTTCCATAATAATTTTTGCCATACTAGATTTTTACCAAAATATTACTAGATCATCCCCATATGACCCTTAATTTTTGACCAAAATTTGGAGTCAATCGGATAAATAGTTTTTTAGCTACGCCTTGAACATAGAGACATACCAACAGACGGACCAACGGAATTGATAAAACATATTTTTTGGCATCTAGAGACGCTAAAACGTGAAGATGTGTAAAATCTAAGAAGATGATTTTTTCACGATTACAAATTTTACTAGTTGATCCCTATACCGCAATTAGTTATGACACGCAATTTGAAATCAAAACATTAAGTTTTTTCAGGCCGAAACTTTAAATATTTTGTTAAAGCGCCATTTTGTTCCGCCATCTTGGATTCATACCAAAATATTACCAGTTGGCTCCAACATAATACTTGACGTTTTTGCAAAATTTGAGAAA
Source organism: Kuschelorhynchus macadamiae (assembly GCA_030620095.1). Lineage (NCBI taxonomy): Eukaryota > Metazoa > Arthropoda > Insecta > Coleoptera > Curculionidae > Kuschelorhynchus > Kuschelorhynchus macadamiae. The sequence goes on from JAUTXW010005169.1 coordinate 900,354, forward strand.
AATTGGATAAGTAGATTTTCAATAATATTTTTTTTAACATTTCACTAGGCCACCATTTTATTTCGCCATATTGGATTTTTACCAAAATGTTACCAGGTCATCGCCATATGACCCCTAATTTTTGATCAGAATTTGACGTCAATCGGGTAAGTAGTTTTTTAGCTAGGTCGCGAACAGACAGACAGACAGATGGACGGAATTTAGAAAACATATTTTTCGTCATCTTCCAAAAAAATCTCGGAGTGTGATTTTTTCACGATTACAATACTTCCCTTTTACGAGGCAAGTAAAAATAAAAATATACCTCCCATATAACTAATAATCAACTTAAATAAAAGTTATATTTCAAAATTGCCGAGTTTAACACACTTTTTAGACAGATGAAGTTGTGAAGAATGGTATTTTTCAATAACAAGGAAAGACAAAGTAAAATTTTAATTAATTTAATTTAAATACAAAAAAAACGTGATCCCCTGTTATGTTATGTTTTTTGTATGTTTAAAAATGTCAATATATTATTTGATTTTTCGTTTATAGCATCCTGAAACCGTCACTAGCGTTGGTTTTCGCTCCCTTTCTAATAAGTGATCAGTAGTTTATAAAATAACATATTTTTATGAAATAAAATAGTTTTATCTAAAATGATAAGTTTTTTATTATCTTCTTAAGAAAATTTGAAATAGATTCTTTATAAAGGACAAGAATTCGTAACTGCTAAGAAGGTATATACATTGTTTTTATACAATGTATACGTCAATATATTATTCGTAGGGGAAAAGGAGAAAAGACGTTAAATTCTTTGTTCGTTTCGTTCAATACAAACAGTCAGATGTATGCTATTGTCTTAGTTTTCTTGTGCATATGTAATATAGGCCTCTTTTGTCTTGCACACCAGTTTGTTGCGTTATACAACATTTTAAATTTATGCTTAAATATAAGATGACACATCTCAAGAATGACTAAGTAATGACCATTCATAAGAAAGATGACCTAAGAATAACTCTACAGATACAGGATATCAACCGCTCTGGAAAACTGATCTTAAGGCTAGTGGCCTTAAAGTTAAAAACATGTTGAACTCCATTAGGGTTATTTTGAGAAAAATATACAATTGAATTTAAAAAAAATATAACAAAAATTACACATGTCCATAATGAGAAGAAAGCAGAAAAGTTTTTATCGCAAAAAATTAACACTAATAATAAAATAAAATACCACTAGGTTTTTAATTACAACGATCGTTCAATGACTAAAAATACACATTTTTTTAATATCGACAAGAAGTTTCATATAAATATTTGCATATTTGCAACGTAGAAGAATATATCGGGTATTATTTTATAAGGCTTTGTACGTGACTTTTAGCTAATTTAGAGGTGGATTCTTTAAAGATAAAAGTGGATTGTAGTCGGGAATATAGATGAGAAAAGCCAAGAATAACTTAAACGACTGTAATGCAAGCAATTTTTATCTATTTTCTCAACTTGCAAAATAGATGTGATACAATAGATGCAATGCTTAGCCATGATGTTAAAACTGTATTTTATTCTACAAATAGTTGTGTAGAATAAATATAATAATATGAAAATATGATGAATAATACTCTGGCTCTGAAATTGTAATCAATAACATCATAGAGATAAGTGTTAATTTTTTTAACTATAAAAAGGAGTGTATTATCTTAAGAAATTAATATTATATTAGAAGTTAAATAAGATTTGTTTAAAATAAAGAAATGTCTGTCAGTTTTTATTAAGTTATGATAAAATATGGATGAAGCAATGAAATATTAAGAATATATATATATATATATATATATATATATATATATATATATATATATATATATATATATATATATATGGTATTTCACTTAATTTTTTTTCAACATTATTGTCTTTCGAAAACCCTTTGAATACGATTTATTTTAATTTGACAGAATTATTGAATTAAACTGAAATTTTAAATAAGGATTTGTTTACCTAATACTTCAAATGGATTTTAAAACTAACAATAATAGGGACAGCGAAATTTAAGAAATTAATAGTATAATTGAAAGTCATTTTAGTTTTCGTCATATTACTAAACTAACAGTGAACCGTTTCCTTTAGTACAATTTATTAGCTACTAATATTCTTAAAGAGATAAACAAGAACAATATTTCAACTAACGAAATGAATCTGACTATAAATCAAACTTTAACAAAAATACTTCATAGATGACGGAAACATTTAATAGATAATGTAGATTAGACCACTATAGATGGATTCTTATATTCGTTGATATCACAATGCATCTTTCGCGTTCCTGCTTGAAAAAGATATTTTATATTCTTTTTGCAGCTATCTTTCTTCTGTTTTCGTTTTATATCACTTTTATTTTTAACTTTAAATAAGTCTAAATTTATCTATGTTGTTATAAAATACATTACAATCGAAGAACTATATTCAAGGGAGTGGAAAAGGACCTATTACAAGGTAAATGTTCTATCGTCACTATAGCTAGGTATGTCAGCGTATTTTCATTATAATGTATGATGATTAAATCCTAAAGCTATCTAAAATATTTCTGTTGTGTGTTGTTTAATACGAATATTCTTAGAGTATTCAATAACAATAAAGTAACATATTTAGATTGTTTTCTATTTTTTTTCTATTATATTGTTTAAGTTATTTTTTGAACATATTATCAACCCTACGTTTTTACCGCAATGTATTTTTTTGTAGTTGAATTGGTGTTATAAAAACACCAGTTGAAGACCGGCTTTTATTTTGTTCAGTAAAATCATGCATTTATATATCAAAGTGTCAAAAAGCTGATTTATCAGGTAGAATAGGAAAATATTTCACAGGGGCTTCCAGGTTATGGTTTTATAATAGAATTATATTACAGCATTTTGATTTCTGTCCAACTGTCTTGTTTTTCTTTTCTAAAATGGAGTTGTAGCTATTGTAAAAGAGGCAAATAGGGCTATGCGCAATATACCTAAGTGCAATGCTCGTGCGAGTAGAAGATATATGAGAAATTAAAACTACTTAGTGCTAAGCAGGTAATTACTTTAGATACTTTATTATTTATATATAAGTTAAAAATAAATTTGCGCCTGAACATTCATTAAACAATTGTAAATTTGTATGAGATATATTCCAATATAGTACACTTAACACAGATATTTTTTATATAAATACAGTTTGTACAAATTGTTGTGAAAATAGTCTGTTTCATAAAGGGTTGAATATATAATATTTACCTTAATTTACAAAACAAATGACAACAAATTAGATTTAAACGTGAATGTAGAAAATATGTTATAAGGAATATAACGATAGTTTAGGATTATTAAATAGAAGATTAAGATTTGTAAGTTAAATTTAATTAATTTATTTGTGAAGCTATATTGTAGTTAGCTATGAGCTATCAAAGAAATATATTATTATATTACTAGGCCTTTAAATACAATGATCGTAGCTTATTTTTAATGATTAAAAATATACATTATTTAATATCGATAAGTAGTTTCAGATAAATATTTTCTAATTTTCAACGTAGAAGAATATATTGGGCTTTGAACGTAATTTTTATTTTGGGGTCGATTATCTAAAGATGAAAGTGGTATTTATCTTTTTTTTCCAGTCGTAAAATAGATTTAGTAAAACAGTAATTTTTGTAAGATTAATACATTTTGGAAGCATTTCTCAAAATGCTTCAGCCATAATGTTAAAAGTGTATTTTATTTTTTAACAGTAGTATAGAACGGATAAAAAAAATATGAATATAAGATACAAAATACTCTAATTATGATATTAACTTTTGATTTTAAGATGGGACATCAAAATAAAAACCTCCTAGATAAATTATTCAATATCATAGTGCCAATAAAGAAAAGCGTTTATTTATTTTTATTTTTAAAAATGAATTCTATATCAATAGTTTTAACGTATTAAAATTCATGTCTAATTAAATTTCCATACAATTTGTTAAAATTCTTAAATAACTGCAATTAATAGATATTTAACTTAACTCGGTATGCTTAAATCGTATTTTAAATTTTATTTCTAGGAAAATTAACTCTAATATATCTAAATAATTCTAACAAAACACTATTCAATTAAATATTGGCATAAAATAAAGAAACGTGTGTCAGTATTGCTTAAGTTATGATAAAATCTGCATGAAACACTGAAATAATAAAAACAAATATAAATAATATTATACACAATCAAGTTTAATTGAGTAGAAATGGTGAATTAATCGGAAATTTTAAACAAGTGTTTTTGTTTATCTAATACTGGAAACGGATTTTAAAACTAACAATAATATGAATAGCGAAATTCAAGACATTAACGTATAATTAAAACTAACATGAGTTCTCGTCATCTAACTAAACTAACAGTGACTCTTTCCTTTAGTACAATTTATTAGCTACTAATATTTTTGAAGATATAAACAAGAACAATATTTTAACTAACGTTATAAATCTGACTATAAAACAAATATATTTTTGAAGATATAAACAAGAACAATATTTTAACTAACGTTATAAATCTGACTATAAAACAAATATTAACAGAAGTACTTAATAAGTAGCTCCTTACATTCATTGATACCACAGTACATCTTTTCCATTCTTGTTTGGAAAAGATATCCTTAAGATTATTGTATATTCTTGTTGCAACTATATTTGCTCTGTTTTCGTATTTCGTAATATAATGCTTCTATTTTTAACTATAATAAGTATAAATACCTCTATGCTATAAAAATACTCGAAGAACTATATTCTAGGACCTAGAATAGGAATTATTACAAGATAAATTTTCTATCGTCAATGTAGCTAAATATATCAGCGTAATTATGTTAAAATGTATGATGATTAAGCCATAAAGCTAACTAAAATATTTCTGTAATGTATTATACGAGTATCTAATGACAATAAAGTAACATATTTTGGACTGTTTTCTATTTTTTTTATTATATTTTTAAAGTTTTAAACGTATTATCAACCTTACCTTATTAACACAATGGATTTTTTTTATAGTTGAATTGGTGTTGTAAATACACCAGTTGAAGACCGGTTTTTATTTCGTTTTGTAAAATCAATATGTTTAATAACAAACTTCTATTTAATAATTAATAATTTAATAAAGGTTGTTGAGCTCTAAGTCTTAACTTTAAGTGATTCTAAAAATTTTATTTCAAGTCGACACATTTTTTTTTAATTTATATAATATAATAAATAATTGTTTTATTCGACTAGGTCATAGAACTAGATAAATTACACAGAAAAACACAGGCTTGAAATACAAATAAGGTTTGAACTCTATTAGGGTTATTTTTAAAATACATAAAATAAAAGTGGATTGTAGTCGACAATACAGAAGAGAAAATTTTTTTAAGTTGCAAAATAGTTTTGATAAAATAAAGCTAATGCTTTAGCCATAATGTTACAACTGTATTTTATTCTACAAATAATTGTGTAGAATGGATCTAACAATATAAAAATATGATACAAAATACTAATAATACGTTGAAATTGAGTTTAATTTTAAGATGGGACTTCAAAATAACAATCTTCTACACCGATTACTCAATAACATCATAGTGGCGATAGAGAAATAGTGTTTACTATTTTTTTAACTATAAAAATAGGAGTCTTTTATCTCAAGAAATTAATTTAATATCAATAGTTTTAACGTACTAAAGTTCATGTCTAAATAAATTTCGATACAATTTCCTTATTATTTGGTAATATCCTTAAATAACTATAATTAATAGATATTTTACTTGATTTGGTATGCTCATGCAACATTATTCAATTAAATAAGATTTGCTTATAATAAAGAAACGTCTGTATACTATAAAGACTATAAACAAACTATAATATAAATAATTAATAGATAATGTAAATTAGAATACTATTGTTGGTTTCTTACATTTGATGATATCTCAATGCATTTTAAGCATTCCAGTTTGGAAAAGATATCCTTAAGATTATTTTATATTCTTATTCTTGTTGTTCATATTCTATTTTTAACTACAAGTAAGTATAAATACCTCTATACTAGAAGAAGAACTACTAAAAGAAAATATTTCTATTGTCAATGTGGCTAGGTATGTCAGCGTAATTTTATAATGTAATATGTATAATGATTAAGCTACAAAGTTACCTAAAATATTTCTGTTGTGTGTTATCTTTTACGATTATTCTTGGAGTATTCAATAACAATAAATTAACATATTTGGATTATTTTTTTACCTATTATATTGTTTAAATTATTTTTAAACATATTATCAACCTTACATTACCGCAATGGATTTTTTTGCATTTCAGTTGGTGTAAAAACACCAGTTGAAGACCGGTTTTAATTTTGTTTTGTAAAATCAATATGTTGTTTAACAACAAACTTATGTTGCTTTACGAAATTGTAAAAATTCTATTTCAGGTCGGCCCATTTTTATAATTTTTATTATTTTATTCCGCGAAGTTATAGAACAAATAATTATATATGGTATATAAACAATATTTTCATGCACAAATGCAAGAACTTTTAGAACTAGAATTTTACTTCTTACCAATTTTGAAAGATACTTAATAAGCTGTTAGGGAATGCGATGCGATTTAGGTAAAAATAAATACTTTTATGGAAAAGATTGAGTCTAAATATTCCGCAAAAATTCAACACAAACATTATTGCTTCAACTGTTCTTAGACTTTCCAATCGAACAATACCCTCAGATAAAGAGATCAGTTAACAAAAAATACAAATCCAATGCATATCCCCAAACAATCTTGATATTTGTTTATAAACCTGATATGTTAGTTAGCTTCCATATTTCCTATAGAATTGACATTTATTATTATTTTATTTTTTAATGTACGATGTCTCTTCATTCACAACAGCCGTAAGCTCGTCTTAAAATTCTTATCAAAGGGTGCTTTGTTTATTATCACACTGGGTCACTTGGAGCTTAACAACCAACAAGACCTCTAAAAATGAACTGTCCTTTCTGTTTTTCACACACAAAGTCTCTTTTAGCCCCTCGACCCCCGGAATGGGGCCCTATACCGAATCCCGCGACATTTTCATTGAAAATAGATCAACTGCCAGGGCGTAGAGTGTGCGATATGTGTCCCGGTTCGAAGCGATCGAGAGTCAATTTCAGACTGAATGCATGGCTCGATCCGCTTTCCGGATGAAGAGGATCAGGGGGACGCAAGCGCACGAGGCGAGACGTTCACGACAACCCGCGGGATCTACGCGATGCTGAGGGATGTATGCGGAGATAGTTTTACACTATTATGGATTTTATTGGAGAAACTAATGTATAAAAGGAGTACGTTGTAATTAAGTTGTTAAGCATCACACTCACTAAAAATGGCAATTGTAATTAAAACTTTCAGTTTATTAGTTATGTTTTTAGCGTACTGCGCGTGCCAAGGAGGGTAATGTGTCTAATAGTTATATATGTATCAGGGGCGTGCAGTCCATGGAAGCAAGGAAATCAGTGCTTCCCCAAAAAAAATTACAAAACATCATCTAAAATGTAATTTTTGAAATAGGAAACCATTAATTTAGTTTATATTAAAAATGATAAAATATTATCTTAATTATCAAGCCCATAATAAATTGACTCCGACCCAGCCATAATAGAAAATCGAATAGAACCTATGCGGGCCGCTAGCTTCTCTGCATGCAGCCATGTCCTGTATGCTTGATTTCCTGTGAATCGAGCCAGAGGTTATTGAACTTTCCACCGGCTCTTTGCAATTTTTGCATTTCAGTCGCGTGCTTTAAGTGGAGGCGGAAGTTATAGTTGAAGTAGGTTCTTTGTTTGAACGGCTATCCGTGTGTTGTGTGATACGTACGTCGCGGCGTGCATGGTGCGATATGGAAGACAATAATACGGACGTGGATATGCAAATACCGTCAACTTCGGCTGTCGGTAATAACGTTGAAAATGTTGGAGAATTTAGTAAAAAGAGTGTGTGTGAATGTGTGGTGTGTGTCTTAATAATAAAGGGATTTTCAACATTAAAGATCGCTGATAAGCCTTCAAATAATTTCCAAAGGAATGGCAAAACCGCCTAAGAAAAATTTAAACACAAAAATGAAAAACTGTATTAAACATTTTTATCCGGAAAAACAGTACGAACAATTTAAATGGCTAACAGGGTGTGAAAATATAAGTAAATTATTTTGTTGACCATGTTTACTTTTTGAAAATGAAAAAGGTATTTGGAATAAAACTGGTTTGTCCGATTTAAACAATTTTCATAAAGCTGTAAAAATACACTTTATGTCCAAAGCGCCTTTGCAGGCCGTCATAAAAGAAAAAGTCTTCGGCAAAACCAGAATTGAACACGCCCTTAATAAACAGTTGGAAATTAATCACCACCAACACAATGAACTAGTCGATAAAAATAGACAAATATTAAGAAGACTTATCGATGTTTTTTGTTTTCTCGGACAGCACGAATTGGGACTTAGAGGTCATGACAAAACAAGGGTTTCTTCAAATAGAGGAAATTTTGAAGATATACATAGTTTAATGGCTAAATATGATGATTGCTTAAAAAATCATTTAGAGCAGTCTAGCGTTTTTCGCGGAAAGTCGAATCCATTAATTTTAATTATTTGTTGAACATATTTTCAGAAATATTTCCATTCTCGGACAATGTTTTTAATATAATATATTACAAACTAAAACAAATGATATTGCTTTTTGTCTAAAAAAATGATTTTAAGTCCATGTTAAGCCAAAAAAGAGATAACTTTGACTTATTTAGGGAGAAAACGATGACGTTAAATGTAGAGCTACAAGCCAAGCGTCTTCAAACAGACAAGGTGGGAGATGTTCAAACATCATACAGATGCCTGTTTTATGAAATAATCGATCAAATTCAGCAACAAATAAAATATAGATTTAACGGTTTAAATGATTTTAAATTCCTCGAGCTCTGCAATTTGAATGCATTTAAAGGAAAAACTTTTCCAGAAGATGCGTTTAAATCTCTTCTTCTTCATTATGGCCAGTTCTTCGACCAAGTGTTACTGCGATCTGAACTAAAAGTGATTTACGAAACTGATGACATTAGGGCAAAAAATAACGCTAAGGAACTAACGCAATTTTTAAAAGACAAGGAGCTGGAAGGTGCTTACACAGAACTGTCGAAATTGTGTGAATTAGTATTGACAATACCTGCCACAAGTTCATCAGTAGAACGCAATTTTTCAACACTTAATAGTAACAGTTTTTAAGATACAGGGTTAAATTGAAAATTTTGCAATTTCAGGCACCCCTCGTATCTCAACTGTCAGATAACTTATCGAAAATGCGAAAACTGTTTCTTATACAACTTTTCCTGTAAAACTCAATTCCGCCTTCGGAACTAGTATACGGGGTCAGGTCAAAAAGTTATGGGACCCTACTTTAGTTTTTTTAGTGGAACACCCCGTATATTTATAAACTATAAAATTTGTCTTTTTTTACCTTTTCAAAAACATATAATACTATAAACTTTTTCTCAGAAACACGCAAATAAATGACAATTTTGTGAAACTAAATGAATAATTTATTAGTAGGCCATGGTTATTGTTTATGACAACAAACAAAAATAAATGTCAACTATCTCATCGGTTTTTGGATCGACTTTTGGTTTATAAAGCAGTTTATAAACGTTTTTTTGGTATTTTTATTTAATAGATATTTATCAATTTCTTGCAATATGTAACTTTTAATTGTTTATTATTGCTATTCATGGCCCACTATTAAATTATGCATTTAATTTCAGAAAATTGTCATTTATTTGCGTGTTTCTGAGAAAAAGTGCATACTATTATATGTTTTTAAAAAGGTAAAAAAAGACACATTGTATAGTCTATAAATATATAGCAGGTACGATAACTTTTTGACCTGACCATGTATACTAATTCCGAAGACGGAATTGAGTTCTACGGGAAAAGTTATATAAGAAACAGTTTTCAGATTTTCGATAAATTATCTGATAGATGAGATACTAAGGGTGCCTGAAAATGCGACATTTTCAATTTAACCCTGTATCTTAAAAACGGAAAGAGCTATGATAATTTTGTTAACGGCATCTTTAATTTTACGAAAAAGTGTCGCGATAACCACAACTTTATATCTATAAAAATAACGGAAATACCGCGCAGCAAATGGGACATCTTGTACATATTAAATTAACGCGTTGCTTATTTTAGTACTTTCTGTAGTTTCTATTCCTATATCAGTATACGAAATGGCAAATCAATTCTGAAGTAGTTGCATTGTTCAGCAACCGGGATTTCAGGAGTAGTTTCAATTTCATTTTAGGCATTAATTACTACGTATACGAGTATAAAGTAAAGAGCCGTTGATTTTATTGCTTTTTGGAACTCTTGCAGTTTTTATGTTTATGAAACAAAGGAGTCTGTATAAAAGTGTATAATACCCCTAGTTTACAGTAATTTTGCGACAATGGTGTAAAAGGCACTTTTTTTGTTAACTTTTGGTCGCTAAATACGAAAATGATGGAAGTGTCTATTATCGCAATGAGACCTGGTAATGTACCAAAATAATAAAAATATACACAAAGTCTAGGTCTCAGTCAAAAATAGGGGACATGTTTCGCCCTAACAGGCATCCCAAATGAAGGTGATAATTTAATTTTGAGCCTCCTTTGATTTTTAATATAATTTCGAAAGAATAAATATATTATTCTTACTTTGTATAACATCTAAGTCTAATCTTTGCTAATTGTGCTATTATATTTACTTATATATATATATATATATATATATATATATATATATATATATATATATATATATATAACAGAGTAAATTTAAAGTGTTTGGATTTTGAACGTAGATTAAGACAGAATAATATCTTAATCTTTGGCTTGGAAACCCTGGGGGAGGATCTTCCCAATTTTGTAGTCAGTAAGCTTAACCAACTTCTGAGCACTAACCTTGAAGAAAGAGATATTAATAACATCTTCAGTATTCCTAGTTCCAGGCCTAACACCCCTGAATCCATTAAAGTTGAATTTGCAACCTTTCTTAAAAAACAAATTGTGCTAAAGAATTTATTTAAGCTTAAAAACACCCAAATTTTTATTGCACAAGATTTGTGTCCTGAGGACAGAGCAGAGAGAAAAACACTTGTTGAAAACCTTAAGGTTGCAAAGGCAAAAAACCTAAACGCAAGAATTAAAGGCAATAGGTTACTCATCAATGACGAATCCTACACTGCTTGTCAGCTTCAGGAAATGAACATATTTGATCAAGTCCACCAGTTAGACCTTGAATCTCCTAACCCTAAGCCGGCTTCCAATAGCGCTCCATCTACCCCTATTACCAGACCTAATTTGGATATAGAAGTCTTAGCAGAATATCACATAGGGACAATTTCTAGCCCTAACATCGACCCTCAAAGAAACTCAAAAAAGCCTGAGAACACAGAAGATAAAAGCACTGCTTGTCTGTCCACTGATAAAGCTGTGAATAGATTACTTCAAGAACCTAGTGATAAAGGAAACATCTTCCAGAAACAAAAAGAAGCAAATTCAAATATTCCCGCTAAAAATAACTTGTCAGCTTCTAAAAAGTCTAAATTTAACATTAACTTGCGATCTGGAACTAAACACCAAAATTAGATATCGCATTGGTGCGGATTAATGTCGTCCTTCATTTCAGTTCTTAAACTTCTGCTGCTTTTTTTTTATGTATAAAGTGGATTCCTAGGTTTATGTACAATTTATAAATTATAATAGCTACTCTCTATAAACATTCTGGTCTTTTTTTTTAACTTACTGGTTGTTAAAAGTTTTAAATTTTACTGGAGTTAATGTTTATTGTACTGTACTTTGAATCATTAGTTGTAGCTGTAATTTTATTTTATTACCGCTGTTTTTGTAACTCTATTTTTTATAATTTATTTATTTCTTTTTACGATGGCATTTAAGATAGGTCATGTTAACACTAGGTCTCTAATAGCAAATTTTGCTCAGGTTCGGAATCATATTTTGATAAACAAATTTGATATATTTGGCATTTCCGAGTCCTGGCTTAACACTAATATTGACTCTGATATGATTGGTATCCCTGGCTACAGATTGCTGAGATGTGATCGGGCAGATAGACGGGGAGGTGGTGTTGGGTTTTATGTTAAAGAATGTTACACTGTCTCTATTTTGCTTACAGAAAATTTAGTCTTTATTGAGCAATTGTGGGTCAAAATTAATATACATAAAAAAAAATATGTTCTTGGAGTCTTATATCGACCGCCAAATAGCAGTTTTAATGATTTTCTAAATAACTTCGAAAATAAACTAATTGATATTATATCGGACTACGATCACATAATCGGAATGGGCGATTTTAATATAAATTTTTTATCGGTAAATTGTCAAGTGCTTAATAATTTTGAAAGCCTTCTGGACACATTCAATTTGAAACAGATTATTAAGGAGCCTACACGTATTTCAAACAACAGTATATCTGTAATCGATATTATTTTCTCAAATTTAGAAACAAATAATACAAGCGTTGTTGATGCAAATATTGCTGATCATTTTGTCATTTCATGTAGCTTTCCTATTTACTCAAATTCTAAACATTGTAAAACCTATACTTATAGAGATTTTAGGGCTATGAACTTGGAGAGTTTTGAGCGTGATCTCGGGGCTATTCCTTGGGATACCGTGTATGCCATTACGGATATTGATCAGAAAGTAGAATTTTTGAGCGGTAATATGTTGCGTATTTTCAACTATCACGCCCCTACTAAAGTATCTCGAGGTAGAGGTAGGCATCCCTATTCCCCGTGGATAACGGAGAATGTCAGATACATGCAGAAAGTGAGAGACAGAGCATTGGCTAAATTTAAAAAAACCAAATCACAAGCACATTTCGAATACTACAAACAGCATTTGGAAGTGATGAACTTAATTTAACAATGATAATACTCTGCTGTCCTCTTATTGTCCCATATATTAGCCATATTATTAACGAGTGCATAGTGATGAACTATTTTCCTAAAAGCTGGAAACACGCCAGTGTCCTGCCTCTCCCAAAAGTTAATGAACCCATAGAATTCAATCATTTAAGATCCATAAGTATTTTACCCATTCTATCAAAGATCCTCGAAAAAGTTCTGGAAAAACAAATACGATTGCATTTGGAAAGGTTTCAGATTTTGCCTAAAAAACAGTCTGGCTTTAGACAGAGTTACTCTTGCGCAACTGCTCTTACTTCTGTAACTGACGACATTCTTCGTTCAATTGACCAGGATGAGATGACTGCGCTTGTCCTGCTCGATTATTCAAAGGCCTTCGACCTACTAAATCATGAAATATTAATTTCAATTTTGCATTACATTGGCTTTGAGAGGTGTGCCTCTGATCTCATACACAGCTTTTTGAGTAATAGAATTCAACAGGTCAAGATTGATGGTAAAGTGTCCTCTAGCCTTGTGGTGTCGCAGGGTGTATCTTGGGTCCACTCCTATATACAATTTATACTTGTAGTTTTGATTCCTTTTTGGAGCACTGCGATTACCATATGTACGCTGACGACACACAACTTTATTTGTCATTTCAGGGTGATGACCCTACAGGAGCAGCCTTGAGGATTAATCAAGATCTGAACAACATACTTAAAGTATCCGAAGACCATTTATTAAAAATAAATTTAGACAAGACCTGTGCTGTACTTTTTGGAAGTCCTCATTCTAGAACAAATATTATAAATGACTTAAAATTGAGAGTGGGATTTTCTCAAATCAATTTTGCCGACAGCTGCAAAAATCTCGGGCTGACTATTGACAACAATTTTCGTTTTAAACAACATATTTCCAACATACTAAGAAAAGCATATTTCTCTTTAAAGCTCATTTATTCACAGAGGCACTACTTAAACTTTCAGACGAAAAAACAACTGTGCGAAGTTTTGGTGTTATCACATTTTGATTTTTGTGATGGGGTGTACGGTCCCTGCTTGGATTCGCTTGATAAAAAACGCATTCAAAAGGCTCAAAATTGCTGCCTCAGACTACTTTATGGCATTAAAAGACCTAACCCTATTTCTCATAAACTTGCATGTGTCTAGTGGCTAAAAGTTTCTGCTTTAAACTATTAAAGTTTAAACGACCATCCTATCTACATGAGAGAATATCATATAGAACAGATATTCACAATTTGAATCTGCGTTTTAGAAATTCAATAGCTCTGCCGCGCTATAGAAAGACAATTTTTCGGAGGTCCTTCTCTTATTATATTGCAACCTGCAGGGAACTCGGAATATGCGATGTATCTGACTCTGTACAAAAATTCAAAAAGAATTATAAACAAAAATTATTCAATGAACAATGTAGGTGATTGCTGCTTAGGGAATGTGCTTTGTTTCCACACAAGTATGTATTTGTTCTTGTTACGGTACTAAAATGTTTTTGTGCTAGATAATGAATAGTTATGAAATATATATATATTTTTTGTTCTCTTTATTATAAACTCAGCTCTTGTGATGTATGAATATTCAACAAACTGCCCATGAGGAAGAATTGATGCCTGTCATCTATCATGGAGCATTTATTAACTCAACAATAATGTTTACTTTATAAGTGCAAAATGATTGTAAAATTTATTGTATTATTGTATTTTGGGTTAATAATAAATGTATTATTATTATTATTTTATTATTATATATATATTTATTTATTTATATATATATATATATATATATACTAAACGGGACAATGGACACATTGAATATACCGTTTATAGAAAACCAACACATACTGACAGATATTTAAATGCTGGATCATACCACCATCCAGCACAAATTCAAGCCGTGGCCAATACTCTCATATCTGGATCCGTGCGATTAACAAATACACAAACGAGCCATGATGAACTTAATATCATATCTAGTGCTCTAAAGAAAAACGGTTACACAAAGCATGCCATAGATAAAGCCATTAATAAACAGGGTTCCCGAACAAACCGCAAAGATTATGAACCCGGAAGACAACAAGTAGTCCTACCATATTTAAAAGGTACCACAGACCGTATAGGCAGGATTCTTAGAAAACACAATATACAAACAATTCACAAGTCACAAATAACCATAGGTAAACTACTTGGAAATCCAAAAAATGAAATAAAATTGGAAAACCACGGAGTATATAGCATCTCGTGCCAGGACTGTGAAAAGTTGTATGTTGGGCAAACAAACAGACGAATATCAGCAAGAGTAGAAGAACATAAACTCAGCATCAGAAATAAACAAACAACATCTGCCTTATTTTTACATCATCAGGCCACAAAATAAACTTCGAAGGGTGTAAGCAATATAGAGCACTATCGGACCAGAATAATCCGAGAAATAGAAAAACAAAGAGATTTAAATAAAAAGGACGAATCACTAAAGTTACCAGCAGTATGGAAATCAATCATATATAAACCGAAAACCACAGAAAATCAAGCGGCATTAGTCCAACAACAACGTCCCGAAAATACACACAATGACGTACGACCGTTTAGATATAACCTTCGGCCGAGGGTGGGGGTATAGAAAGGAAGCTCCGCTGTCATTAACACTTTCAGTCTTTAATCGGACGCGAAACAGAAAGCTTCGAAAATGCCAAATGCGATTTTGGCGAAACGTCAGCAAAATTGTTCTTTTCAGAACGAGAGAGATGAACGGATGTACACCCCAAATGAATACACATCATATATATATATGTATATATATATATATATATATATATATATATATATATATATATATATATATATATATATCTCCGGCATCATAATAAAATATCAACAACCAAAACATTCATAAACAAACTTTCTGGCACAGTATACGATATTTAATTTTGAAACATCACATACATTAAAACATTCAGAAGTTAAAATTCGACTGACTTGGATTAGAGATTTATATCAGCTGTTTAATATTATCAGTAGATGTTCTGTTGTTTTTTTATATTCGTCTTCAGTCTTTGAAATTAGCGCAATTAATATATAAGTTTATTTATTCCTGATACTGACAAGATTATTGAAAATTAAAATTAAAAGGTTTATCGATTTTAATTTGAGAGAGTGATCACATAAAGTCGAAGAAGGCTAGATTATATAGTTATTTTAAGATGTTGAAGTAAATTATATATATATATATATATATATATATATATATATATATATATATATATATATTTACACACATATATGTATGTTAGATGAAGATCATGACGTTGGCGATATCGAATCAATGAGCTGCTTTGAGACTATGAAACAAGGCCAGTCACGTAGTCGAGTAATAAGAATTGCTGCTGTATCAACAGATGTCGGAGCCATATAGTTTCGATAGTCAATTAGTTGGTCGTTGAGATTTCACTTTCATATCTTTTATATTCTTGTCGTTAAAAAGAACAAATCGATGTGTTTGAAGGCTAGTTGTGTGTCCGGTTTATTAAAATTAAAGTGAATTCTATATATCTATAATCAGAAGTGGGATATTATCCAAAAGACTCTAAAATATTGTAAAGAACATAGAAAAAATCTGGAAATAGGAAGAATCTGTGGATTGGCGAAGCTTTTCCTGGCTACTGAATACGAGTGAACAATTATTGTTTCTGATACTCGAGTGAGACAGTTGAGGAGTGAGTGACAGTAAAGGTACGGCATCACATCACAACTAAAACTGATGTGCTGATATCTAATTTGGACAAAAACGTTAGTAGTAGAACTAAAAGTAATAGAAATGTGCCCGAGAAAAAAATTGTCGAACGGCAGAAAATAGATGCTTTTTTCAAAACATAGAAACTCGCAAGGAATCCCAGCAAGGCTATAGCTGTAAAGATGGTTTTGTATTTTTCGACTCACTAAAAAAAAATGTCACGACGATTCATCGCATCCTAGGCATGAGAAAATGTTGTTAGCAATGAAGGAAGATTTAAACTGGAAAGAAATGGCGCGATGCACAAAGAAGTATGTACTAAACTGGTCGCGTCTTAAGGAAAGATACAAATTCTTGTGGTGATAGATAGTTTTTTAAAATTGTGAAAACGTGAAATTCTGTTCACTGCAAAAAAGACGAGTGAAGATTGCACAAAGGCCTTAAAACAGGTATTCAAGGGCTTAGGCAAAGCAAAATGGATAATTGAAGACGTTCAAACAATGCTTGCAAGAAAACGGAACAGAATTGCACTTGGTGGAACTCTGTTCAGCATGATGAAAGCAACAATCAAAGAAATGAAAAACAATGAGTGAATGAGTTACCTAAGATAGAAGATTACTACGCTTTAGTAAATAAAACAACAGGAGCAAGGCAAATCGGTTCCAGGTGTCCGATCAAGTACTGCTAGAAGAAAATCAAATTGGAAGTGGAAAATTGAAGGCCATACAAAGGGCCATTTGAGGTACTGAAGTGTCTGTCAAATGAAAGATACACACTAAATAAAATTAACGTACAGGAAAGAATCACAGCTGCGGCAAACTAAACTTTATGGCTACGTTTATATTTATAGGTAATTATATTTATAGGTAAGGTCATACGTTAAAAAGCACTGAGGTCCACATAAAATTGTAAACACTAATGGCTGTCAGAGCGTTCGATTTAAGAGGCTGACCTTTCCACTAAAGGCCCGCTATTCATATTTTCTGTTAGGTTGATTCAAGGACAAACCATGAGCAGGAAGGCCGTGTGAGATGAAGACGATAACGTCGGAGATATCGAATCAATGAGCAACTTATTTGAGACTGTGAAGCAAGGCCAATAGCGTAGTCAAGTAATAAGAACTCAAATCTTGTATCAACAGGTACGGGAGTCATATGATTCCGATAAATAATTAAATTACTCAGTTAGTTGGTCCTTGAGAATTCGCTCGCAAATTTTGTTATATTCTTCCCCCCGTTAAAAATAATAAGTCGATGAGTTTAAAAGCGCTCTAGAAATATATATATATATATATATATATATATATATATATATTTCTTAAACCATGTCTAATTTTTTTTTGTTAAAAATTCTTGGGTACTGGTTTATTTTCTTAAAAGAATTATTTAGTTCCTTAACCTTCCACACTTTATAGAGAGCTTTTTCAAAAGGATATTATTGGCCTACAATAAATACAAAACTATAAAGTATCGATTGACACACTAAAAACTATTACAATAAAATGTTAAAATAGGACGTTACAATTTTTAAAACTCCAGTTTAAAATCGATGTTAAAATCATGTTAAAATACGTTGGTATACGCACTTTGGAATTAAAACAACTCACTGTGTTATACGTGTACCGATATGTTTTTTTTTTCGCTGAAAGCGATTATTTAGACTAACAATGTTTACTTTATTTATATTGGCGTAAAATCAAGTTGATATTATAGAAATTATATTTATGATGTAGTATAGAGCATATAAGCATTTAGGTTATATATAAAATACAGAATCAAAAAATTAAAATATCAAACCGTGGTAAATCTGACTCAATTTCTTGACATCTTTTTTATCATTTACAGAATGTTTTTCTTTTTTGATATGAAACATCTCCTTAATGATTAATTTTTGATAGTATCTTTATTCAAAATTCGTGTGTCAGAAAAATTAAACTCGTGATTATCTGATTTTTCATGTTTATGAAGGGCAGTGGGCGTATTTTTTGTGTACTTGTGGCCGTTTATTCTGTTCTCTAGGTATTATGTGGTCATGCCAATTTATTTCATGGGACAATTCATACATGGTACCGCATATATTAAGTTTGATTGTTTTTTGCTGGTATTTTACTTTTGAGAGGTATGAATAGCCTAATAAATTATTGAATTTATGACAAAAAATTATGTTGCGTTTGGCTAGAGCGTATTTAATTTTTTCAGACAGTTTATTTATACAGGGTTATTCACGCAACCCGTTCATTAAAAGTTTTTGATAATGCCATTTAGATAAAAATTCCAAATTTTGGGATTAAGGTAAGGTCAAGAGGTACTTCTTTTTTGAAATACTTTCAACTTCCTGTCACTTCCGGTTTAACCGGAAGTTGGTATCAACTTGCTTATTTTAAATGGAACACTCTGTATTTTATGATATTTTTGGATTCTACGGAGAATTTTAATGCTATTTTACGTAGCATGTTCTATACCTAGGTTCAAGCGTTCTTATGATATTTGACCTTGAACCGAAAATGAGCCTTCAGGGTACTAAATTTTAAAATCTCATATTTTTGTAAGTTTTGAAGATATAATCTTCATATTTTGCAGACAATCGGTAAATAATCTTAGGTTTCTATTTCCTTTATTGAATTTGTCTATTTTTATACAGGGTGTCCTAAATTCAGCGGCAAACATTCACATTTTCAAAGCCGCAAAAGTCCGTTTTTTTAAATGGGACATCCTATAACTTTATTAAGATTCCCTATACCTATTCGTAACCATTTTCGAAATAATTGGGTTTTATAAAAATATCGTATGTATTTGCTTAAATGTTTACATGTTCCAATGGTGAGCCATGGAAAAAAAATTGAGATCCAATATCCAATATGACAGATGATTAGTATGCGTTATTTATCGAAAGCTGTCAGTGATAAACTAAATCTTCTAAATCGAAATGGAAGAGTACTCAAACGCTGATATTCTGAAGCTATTTTATATTCATGGAGAATGTTATAAAATTTTGGAGAGAACGTGACGTGTGTTTAATGAACGCCACCCTGATTTGCCGCCAATAAACAAGTCAAAATTCAAGAGTATTAAAACGAACTTTTTGCGTTTTGGCAAGGTTAAAGTTACAAAAAATGTTCCGAAACCAGTGACAAATGCCGAGGATAACGTAATAAACACATTAGCTTATTTCCACGCAAACCCGCAAAGTTCAATACCGTCTGCAGAAAACGATTTGGGAATTTCTTCTTCATCTGTCCAAAGAATCTTAAGAGAACATCACATGCACCCTTATTCCTTCCAAAACGTGCAAGCCTTGAGACCTGGTGATGACGTCCAACGAGTAGAATTTTGCGAATTCATGTTTTTGAAAATTCAAGAAGACCCTCAATTCCTTTCAAAAATATTTTGGACCGATGAAGCGAAATTTTCTAGAGAAGGAATAACAAATAGAAGAAACGAACATTTCTGGGCAGCAGAAAATCCGCACGCTTTACGCGAAGCACGTTCTCAAGAGAGGTTTAGCTTCAATGTTTTCGGTATAGTATTAAATGATCAGGTGCGGTACTGTATTTATGAAGACAATTTAAACAGTGATAAGTATTTGGAAATTCTACGAGGGATGGTTTCTGAATTTATAGAAGAAATTCCTATTGGTGAGCTGCAAAATTATTGGTATCAATTAGATGGGGCACCAGCACATAATTCCGCTTCATTTTACCTCCAATTATCTCGAATTTTTGAAGATCGCTGGATTGGTCCCAATAGCCCTTGGAGATGACCCCCGCGATCGCCTGATTTAACACCCCTAGACTTTTAGTTATGAGGATTTATCAAAGGTAAAGTCTATGCTTCCCCAGTAAATAACCAACAAGATTTACTGGACAGGATACGAACAGCTTTTGCGCCGAATTAGAAAACTTGTCGTTATAATTCAATTTTATTATTTTATTTATTTATTATTGATTGTTAGATTGCTATAATTTTTAAGCTCACTAAAACAAGTTTAGAACAGTCTCGAATGGTTAAAAATAATGTAAACAATTTATTACATTTTTTATAACTTTTCCGAAACGAAAAAATTTCGTTTCAATCCTCTTTAATTTTCTGTTGTTCATTGGCGATAAATGAGGATGTTTTTCATTAAAAACATGGCACGTTCTCTCCAATATTTTGTAACATTCTCCGCGAATATAAAATAAATTGAGAATATCAGCTTTTGAGTGTTATTTTATTTTAATTTAAAAGTTTCAAATCAGCTGTCATGTTGAATAGAAAAGCACAACAATTTTTTTTCCATGGCTTACTATCGGAAGGTGTAAGCATTTAGCAAATACATATGATAGTTTAATAAAAACCTGATTATTTCGAAAATGGTTACGAATTGGTATAGGGAACCTTAATACAGTTCGATAGAAAATTAAATTCTACATTTGATAGTGCATAAAGTTATAGGGTGTCCCATTTAAAAAAACGGACTTTAGCGGCTTTAAAAATGTGAATGTTTGCCACTGAATTCAGGACACCCTGTTTAAAAATAGACAAATTCAATAAAAAAATAGAAACTTAAGTATATTTACCGATCGTCTGCAAAATATGAAGAATATATCTTCAAAACTAACAAAAATATGAGATTTTAAAATTTGGTACCCCGAAGGCTCATTTTTGTGTTTCGTTTAAAATAAACAAGTTGATACCAACTTCCGGTTAAACCGGAAGTGACAGGAAGTTGAAAATATTCCAAAAAAAGAAGTACCCCTTGGCCTTACCCTAATCCCAAAATTTGAAATTTTTATCTAAATGGCATCATCAAAAACTTTTAATGAACGGGTTGCGTGAATAACCCTGTATGTGGTAATGGTATATGATAGATTTGTTTTCATTTTTATTTTTTGTTTGATTATTCTCTTTGTTTAAGTTATTGTAATATAGGAATGTCCTTTGTTTGATAATTCTGTTGATTAATTTAAGTGGGAAATTATTTTCAATTAAAGTTGTCTTACCTTTTTTTAACATTTTCGCTCGATATTTTGGAGCCGTTAACAATATGGCGCGGTCAGCTAATCCAATCACAACACTATTTTTTTGACTATTAGGATGGTGAGAATTAAAATTTAGATAGCGGCCTGACCATGTATGTTTCGTATACCATTTAGTTTCGAGTTTATTATTACTTTTCTTTCGAATTATAGTTAAATCTAAAAAGTTTATGCAATCATTTTTCTCAATTTCGACGGTGAATTGCAATTTTGGGTGAAAGTTATTGAAGGCTTGTAATAAATCATTAATTCTATTTTCTGATTCGGAGGTCAAAAAATCATCTACGTATCTTTTAAAAAAACCTACTTCAAAATCTAAACTTTTTATGATTTTCTCTTCCGCGTATTCCATAACTATTTGGGCAATAGTTGAAGATATTGGGGAGTCCATTGCACAACCATCTAACTGTTGATAAAAATGATATGATGGTTATATGGTCGTATGCTCTTTTAACTGATTCCATTTTTTTAAATATTCTTTCTTGGTGCAACCAAGTGTGACCACATTTACCTATAAATAGTCTCGGTTAGGATAAGTTACTTTAGTTTATATCATCTGCTGATGATGCTAACTTGGTTAGCGAAAGGCGCGTCCAGAACGTAACAAGTTGTGGTGTAGTGTGGTTAGAACTCTTGTATTTTGATTCTTTCTACAATTTTATTAGGAATGTAAGTGTATAACCCATATATTTTTGGTGCATTTGCATTGTGGATAGATAACCATTTGGCCTCCCTGTCAGATATCAGTTTATCTCCCAAAAGCTTTTTTATTAATTAATTACTAAGAAAATGTGTCTGACACACAGATTCTCGGTGATGTTTCAGAGATTTTGGCTTTGGGTGATAATTTTTGTCTTCCAATCAGCAATGAAAAAGATCTTCCAATTGCAGAGTATATTTCTGGTATTGAGTCAGCTATTAATAACAAGCCAGATGATGAAAAGGACGGTATTAGATCTAATATAGTTAATGTTATTACTAATTACAAAATGAAAATGCGGCACAAAAAATCAAGAACTAACAATTTTCAAAAGAAAATTCAAAAGCCTCTGAATAGAGCCAAACAATTCATTAAAGATAACTCACAAATTACTTTACTCAATCCAGATAAAAGTAGTAAAACCGTAGTAATGAATACAGCAGAATATGACTCAAAAATGAATACACTCCTTAGTGATACTAACACGTGCAAAATATTAAAATACGACCACACAAAAATTTTTCAAAATAAAAATAACTGGGAAAAATAATTATTTTATTAAGGACTCTTTTACATTTAAGTAATTTACCGACCAAACAGAAATACCTGAAAATCATAAATTAATTTCGTTAGACGTGGTATCATTATACACTAACATTCCTAATGAAATTGTAGAAAGAATATTAAAAGAAAAATGGAATCAGTTAAAAGAGCATACGACCCTAACATGCAAAGAATTCATGAACTGTGTAAACATAACTTTAAATAATAACTACTTTCAATATAAAGATCATTTTTATCAACAGTTAGACGGTTGTGCAATGGGCTTAAAAGATACGTAGATGATTGTTTGACCTCCGTGTCAGAAAATAGAATTAATGATTTATTACAAGCCTTCAATAAATTTCACCCAAAATTGCAATTCACCGTCGAAGTTGAAAAAAATGATTGCATAAACTTTTTAGATTTAACTATAATTCGAAACAAAAATAATAATAAACTCGAAACTAAATGGTATACGAAACATACATGGTTAGAACTAAATTTTAATTCTCACCATCCTAATAGTCAAAAAAATAGTGTTGTGATTGGATTAGCTGACCGCTCCATATTGTTAACGGTTCCAAAATATCGCGCGGAAACATTAAAAAAGGTCAGACAAACTTTAATTGAAAATAATTTCCCACTTAAATTAATCAACAGAATTATCAAACAAAGGACATACCTATATTACAATAACTTAAACAAAGAGAATAATCAAACAAAAAATAAAAATGAAAACAAATTTTATATATCATTACCATATATAAATAAACTGTCTGAAAAAATTAAATACGCCCTAGCCAAACACAAAAAATTGTTTGTCATAAATCCAATAATTTATTAGG
The DNA here is from genome assembly GCA_030620095.1 of Kuschelorhynchus macadamiae. NCBI lineage: Eukaryota > Metazoa > Arthropoda > Insecta > Coleoptera > Curculionidae > Kuschelorhynchus > Kuschelorhynchus macadamiae. The sequence goes on from JAUTXW010005169.1 coordinate 924,141, forward strand.
CCCCCTATTCACACCTCTTAAAAGTAAAACACCAGTAAAAAAACAATCAAACATAATATATGCGGTACCATGTACAAATTGTCCCATGAAATACATTGGCATGACCACACAATACCTAGAGAACAGAATAAACGGCCACAAGTACGCAAAAAATGCGTCCACTGCCCTTCATAAACATGAAAAATCAGAATATCACTAGTTTAATTTTTCTGACACACGAATTTTGAATGAAAATACTAACTATCAAAAATTAATCATTAATGAGATGTTTCATGTCAACAAAGAAAAACATTCCGTAAATTTTTTGATCTAGTATTTTACATATAATCAAAATGCCTATATCCTCTATACTACACCACAATAAATATAATTTCTATAATAACAACTTGATTTTACACCAATATAAATAAAGTAAACATTGTTAATTTAAATAATCGCTTTCAGCGAAAAAAAAACATATCGATAGTATTTATTTAATATCCACAAGTCACAACTGAAACATCATTGTTACTATAACGCAGTGAGTTGTTTTATTTCCAAGGTGCGAATACCCGGAATGAAAACAAATCATATATATATATATATATATATATATATATATATATATATATATATAGAGATCGTGGTGAACCAAACTTGTGTTTTTTTAAATGGGATACCCGGTATATTATTATTTTAGTTGATTCTCCTATACGTTGCGATCATTTTGATATAGGATTAGTTGGGTCTAAAATTTATACCAAGAGAATGGGACGAGGTTAAAGTGGAAAAAAGGGTTATACTCCGGCCATTTTTTGAAAACAATTGAAGCAGGTACGGAAAAACCAAATATTCTATAAAATGTATTGTATCTAGGACTACAATAATCGCTTGTAAGTCGTTCAAAATTATTCACTGTTATACAGGGTGGTCAAGTTTTGCAAATTTACCTTGGATTGAATTTTTTTAAATGAGACACCCTGTATATTTTACTTTCATGTTAAAGATAACATTACTAGCTTTCAGAAAATACCATATTTGATACCTTTCTGACCAACAGTTTTTCAGTAAATTAGCTGTGAAATCAAAATTTCTTCATTTTAACACGAATTACTCTGAATTCACGTTGTTAAAATTGACAATTTAATATTAGGAGGCCATGATATCATCATAAATTGAACAAAAGATTGACAGTCCTGTCAAAACAGCAAAATGTCAGAATATTGTCATCAGTAAATAAATAAATATTGTTCTTTGATGATGCGATGCCGAAATAAAAACATAGAGATTTCAAGAAACAGGAAATGTTGCTTTCAAAAAAACGTAAAATAATTAATAAACCAGTTACCAATGAAGATCATGCTTTGACAGTATTAATAACAGATCTTTTTTTACAAAAAAAAATAAATTTACAAAAACAATGTAATTAAAACTTATAAAAGATGTTTAACTAAACCACCGTTTTGCTGAAGGCACATTTCGAGTCTATCTATAAATGAAAGTTTCACTTTTCTCAAAGTCAGGTCTGAAATGTTGCGAAAACTGCTTATTATTCTCAACTTCATATCTTCCACTGTGGTTGGAACCTCTTTATAAACTTCTTCTTTAACATGTCCCCATAAAAAGAAATCTAGTGGCGTTAAATCGGGTGACCTCGCAGGCCACTTAACTGGTCCACCTCGCCCAATCCAATGCTCTCCTTTCCAATTATTGAGAAAATGTCTTACATGCCTATGGTAATGCGGGGGTGCTCCATCATGTTGAAACCATAAGGAATTTCTTAACATTAAAGGTAAGTCTTCGAGCAATACGGGCAACTCATTTCTCAAAAAATTTAAATAGACTTCTCCCGCTCTTCAAAGAAATATGGTCCTATAACATGAGAGCCAATTATACCTTCCCAAACATTAATTGACCATTTATTTTGATGGTCCACCTGACGAATCCAATGTGGATTTTCGGTTGAATAATAGAGCATATTACGTTTGTTAACCAAGCCGTTGCTTTTAAAAGTTGCTTCATCTGAAAACAGCACCCTATCTACAAAACCTGGATTATCCCAAATTGTATTTAAAAACCAAATTGAAAACTCTTGTCGTTGGACGTAATCGCGATCATACAGTTCTTGGTGTAATTCAATGTGGTAGGCATGATATTTATGTTGTTTCAGAATCCTTTTAATACTAGTGCGTTCAATATCAGTAGCTCTCTCAATTTACCTGGTACTAGTGTGTGGATTTTCTTGCACTGTTAATAACACTGTCAAAGCATTATCTTCATTGGTAACTGGTTTATTAATTACTTTACGTTTCTTAAAAGCAACATTGCCTGTTTCTTGAAACCTCTCTAATAAACTTGCAAAAGCTTCAAGTCTTGGTTTTTTTTCGGCATCGGGATATCGTACCGCATAAACCCTGCTTGCTAGTAAAGGGATTTTTTTGACACTCGCCCAACATAAAACTCATGTTTATCAACTCTGGAGTACTCAAACTCATTGTTATTTAACAATTTCTCGGCTTATCGTCAAAAAACAATGGTAATTGATGCCAATTCCCTGACACTTTGCGGTTTTGACAAGAATGTCAATCTTTCTTTTCATTTATGATTATATCATGGCCTCCTTATATTATAGGTAGTCAATTTAAGCAACGTAAATAATACCGTTTCTGTTAGAATGAGTAAATTTTGGTTTCACGGTTAATTTACTAAAAAACTGTTGATTAGAAAGATATCAAATAGGATATTTTCTGAAAGCTGGCGATGTTATCTTTAATATGACAGTAAAATATATGGGGTGTTCCATTTAAAAAAATTCAATCCAAGGTAAATTTCCAAAACTTAACCACCCTGTATAACAGTGAATAATTTTGAACGACTTACAAGCGATTATTGTAATCCTAGATACAATACATTTTATAGAATATTTGGTTTTTCCATCCCTGCTTCAATTGTTTTCAAAAAATGGCCGGAGTATAACCCTTTTTTCCACTTTAACCTCGTCCCATTCCCTTGGTATGAATTTTAGACCCAACAAACCTCATATCAAAATGATCGTAACGAATAGGAGAATCAACTAAAACAATAATATGCCGGATGTCCCATTTAAAAAAACACAAGTTTGGTTCACCACGAACTTTTCAGACCACCCTGTATAATGGGTATAATTTTAAAACACAGCGTTCTTGACTATCAATCATATCCCAAAAATGTTTTTTCAAATTCCTCTCCGTTTGTCCACAATCGTCCACCCCATCTTGGTTGCACCACCCTGTATATATATATTTATATATATATATATATATTATATATATATATATATATATATATATATATATATATATATATATATATATATATAATTTTAATAAATAAAACACTAAACAAGTCTTTAAACACATCGATTTATTTATTTATTTAATTATTTATTTATAGGAATCATATGACTCAGGCATATTTTGATACATCATTCGGGTTTTTACCTAGAACAACAAGAAAAGTTAAGAAATATATTTAAAACTCCTGTACACGTGATTATGTACCATACTGAGGTATTCAATTCTTCAAATAGTCTCGCACGGCATGAAATGCGCAACTGGGTAATAACAATAATTAGAAGGTAATTTTCCCAACCAACAGCCATGCGTTTTTCTATAATATAGCATTTTCGTGACCTCGTTGCATTTTGAAGGTCAGGGGTTATTTAAATACATAGCAATTAAAAAACAAACCCATGATTTTTAGTTATTTGCAACTTCTAGATACACATTTTTTTTATATTTTAATGGATGCCAACCTATTTCTATGAAACGTCATTTAATGGGGTAATAAGAAGGTAGTTTTTCACAAATTGAGATTTTTTTCTAGTTTTATTTCGAGATTTAGCTGGAAAACGTTGTCAGTTTGAAATGTTGATCAAAGACAGTATTTTAATGTACCGTGGTCATAATAAAAGTGCTCAAAAATGTTCAGTTTCGACATTGTTTACTACATTTCTTACTATAAGCCCTAAAAAGCAATATGATCTCCGTAAGGTTGACTTGAAAGCAATATTGAAATACCCTTTTTTTAATACAGGGGCACCACAAAAAGTACCTCCACATATTATATACCTTACTGCATACCGCATATGCTTATTTCTTTTAGTATTAAAAATAGATATAATGCATGGAAACCGATCATCACTGGAACGATAAATATATGATTTACCAACTTTCAGAATCTTTTAATAGATTATTGGCATCATTCTTCGTCGAATGGCAGACATATGGTCCATAGTAAAATGTTAAAAAATTATTGCTGATAAAACAAATAGTCCAATTTACCTCAAATTTTCCAGAAAAATTAAGTGTTATATAGGAATGAACTGGTAACTTTGGTGAGAATCCAAGACAACAAAACACAGTGGCGGCCTAATAAAATACACTTATCAAGACTTATAATAGAACACTGATGTTTATAATTAATTTTTATGTTATTATTACCGATTTTAATAAAGTTTTTTTTCCTGATAGGTCAGTCCTACTTTCTGAAGCCCTAGGCAGAGTTGAAAATTTAAAAAAAAAGTTTCTTGAGTTTGTAAATAAACTAAAATTTAATATGATTGCCAAAAAGAGACAGGATATATTGGGAAGGCGTGTAAGAAAAAGTAATTAATTTTTTGCAGGTTTTCCCAACCTTACTGAAGCCGCTGTGGAGGAATGGAATGTTATTCCACACGACCACATAAACAACCGAATTGAAAGAACGCCAAGGAAAATTGAGCAATGCATTAGAGCTGGTCGAAGGCCAACAGACTATTAAGTTTTTGTGTTACGTTGACGTTTTATTTTTTCGCATTTCTTTTTTAATCTTTTTTGTCGCCTTGGTATAGTTTTTTTTGTATGTTTGGTAGTAAAAGCTTATTTATATTAACTGTTTATTAGTGATTTTTTAATGGGCAATATCTCTGAAAAAATCTGGAATTGTGTCCTCAAATGTAAAATAAACCTGGACTTTATAGAATTTCATCTCCCCTGTATCAAGGCGATGGAATACAGTAGCTCAAAAATGACTTCTTTTTTACTTGAAGTGTATGCCAAGACATAAAAATAAATAATCTTGTAAATAATTGAACTTGACAACACTGTTCAAGGAAAATAAAATTAGTACATCTATAGGTATTCAAAAATGTTCAATGGCTATGTGTATTTTTAGTTAACCATATTTCTAAGTTATGGTTTAAAGTGTATATTTTTTTATTCACCCTGTGATAAAAATTAAAGTTTCAAACTAGGTAATGTGGTACAGTAAACCTTTACGTATCCGTAGCATATAAAAAATTAAAATCTGCATGCCCCGTCTCTTTTTAGCTGTCATAATAAATTTTGATTTATTTACATGCTTATATAATTATATTTTTTTAGTTTACAATAAAATTATCAATTCTGCCTAGGGTTTCAGAAAGTAGACTGACCTATCAGGAAAAAAGTTTGTTAAAATCGGTTGAATAGGAACAAAAATATATGCATTTGTAATAAATGTTAAAAATCAATGATGCATTATAAGTGTTGACAAGTGTATTTAAAAAATTAGCTTGAAAAAACTATTTAGTAGATTAATATGAAATTTTGTGCAAGCATGAAGTGTGAGATAGAGATTAACTGATAAAGTTGTGTTACGAATTCAAGACGGCAAAACAAAATGCCGAACAAATAAATTATTTAAAAAATGAACATAAAAAATATCTTATTCAATTGACTCTAAATTTTGCAGAAATATTAAATGTGATACAGAGATAAACTGCTACGAATTCAATATAATGTAACAAAATGGCTGTGTGTGTCAGTGTAAAAACTACTTATTGAATTCGCTTTAAAAGACCAAAATTTAGGTGTGGCATAGATAGAAACGAGTAAATATTACAAGATTCTAAGAATTAATACGTAGCTTGATTATAATGAATAAACTGTACTAATTATTTAACATATATCCTTTAACTTATTATACCTTTCAAAAAAACCATTAGTCGCAAAACCCAGTTTTAAGGCCCTTTACATTTTTTTTATGAATACAACTGTACGTTCTGTTACCGTCTGTTTCCACATCCCTTTATACTAATCATATGCGCTATAAATTTAAATTACGGACTTAAAACAGGAAGTATGAAAGCTTTTAGGAACATGTTGAATTACACAGACCCGTATTTAAATACAACCTAATACGCGGGTTGAATTTAGCCACTGAAACAGAATAAAAGGCGAGCTTAGTTCACATCTGTATTCGTTTTTCTTGTGTCATACGTGCATAAAGATAAAACACAGTAAATGGCGTATAAATTTAAATGTAATATTGAAGTAACCCCGCCAATTCATCTGCGAGAAAAATACAATGTGACAAGTGAATGAACCTTATCAACGCCTGAAGGGGCAGGGGAGAATCTCGTCAAAATTCTTCCCGTGTCATAGGCGTGCGAAGTTATTTTGATCAGATTATTACTCATTAATATTGATGACAATAATACTAATAATAATAATAATGATAATATCAATAAGTATTACTTTTGGACTTCCCTCGTAAAAGGGAAGATTGTAATCATGAAAAAAATCACCCACCGAGATTTTTGCAGATTCTTACATTTTTGGGTCTCTAGACCTCGGAAAACATGTTCTCCCATTTCCATTGCTGTGTCTGTCGGTCTTGTCACTATCTTTAAAATTTGGTCAAAAACCATAGATCATAAGAGGATAAAATGGTAACATTTTGGTGAAAATCCATTAAGGCGAAACAAAATGGCGGTCTAGTGAAATATTATTACTAAGAAATACTAAGATTATGTGGAAATTAGCTGGTAAATGTTGGTTTGAATTTAGGATGGCGAAACAAAATGGCGGCTTAATAAATAATTTAACAATTCGGCCAGAAAAGACCATTTTATAGATTGATTTCAAATTTTGCTCTAGAAATAATTGTTGTATAGAGATGAACTTGTAAAATTTTGGTACGATTTCAAGAGAGCAAAACAAAATGGCGGCCAACTACAACATTTATAAACATGGAAAAAAATCAATATTTTACGTATCTTCGTATTCTAGCGTCCCTAGGTCCCAAAAAATAGAGTTTCTATTGATCTGTCTGTCTGTTTGTTTCTTTGTTAATTTGCGGCATAGCTGAAAATCTACTTGCCTTATTAAGTTTAAATTTTTGTCAAAAATTAAGGATTGCATGACAGTAACCTGATAATATTTTGGTAAAATTCCAATACGGCGGAACAAAATGGTGGCCTAGTGAAATGCTAAAAAGTGTATTGCTAAAATTGTAATTAACTAATGTATCTAAAATTCGGCACAAAATTCGAGTGTTACACAGGAATGAGCCCATAAAATTTTGGTTCAAGGTGCAATTGTTCAAAAACTATTAGTTCCACAAAGCCTGGTTTTGGTGTGCATAAAGTACTTAACAATGACTATTATTTCATCAAAGGCTTCCACCACATCTTCAAAAAATAAGGACATGCATTTATGGAAAAAGCCTAATTTTTCAAATTTTTCAGCTTTTTCTCCTGTTCTAATGATCCGATCAAGTCGGCGATACATTATATTATTTGTAAGTTCATTCTCTACTATTCATGTCGTTATACCATCAAGATTACTTTATTAGTTTCGATTTTAAAAGCCAAAAACGAAAAAAATAGGATTGTTTTGCATTAAATTGTTTATAACCTAAGTTGATACCTAGTCGTGAGTGGAAAACATAAAATAATATTACTATGAACTATCTTGTGTATGATGGCGCACTCGGATTCTGATTAGTTTTTTGGCAAAAAACGACTATTTTTTTGCTCTATTGATTGGTGTAAAAATCAAATCTCTCTCTAGCACATTGAAATTTATGATAAGGTTTTTGTCGATTCACTCAGTCATCTTCAAAGATAAATATATCACCGGATATATTTAGAGGAAAGAGAAAGCGATGTCTTTGAAATTGAAAAGTATACATGGTATTCCATTTCAAATAAATTATTTTTGTTATATTATCGGGTTCTCACGTATATATATTTTTTTTGAAGAAAAGTAAAAATTTGATTGAAAATATATATAAATTTTGTTACAAAACTTTTACCACTTTGTACAGGGTGTTCCAACAATAATGGCCATCGGCGATATCACAGAAAGGAAATTATTTCCTTTGCTGTTACGTTCTGTAGCGGTAATTTTTTGTACTTTCTTGGTGAAAGCGGCCACGACAAATCATTGGAAAATATTTTCAAATTCAAAGTATTGCCGCTAGGGGTATAATAGAAACGGAAAATACTTTTCATGGTATCGACGAGAGCCATTTTTATTAAAACTTTTTTAATTTTAATTAAAACACAAGTAATAAATTATTATGATCGTTATCACATCATAAATAAATTAAATATAATCAATTCCAAACACTCACCACTTGCCCTAATATTGCTTACTATTCCAAATGCGTCATTGCTTTGCCAACATTTCCCAAAAGTTAAATCATTATCAACCCATGTCTCATCAATATAAACTATGTTACGACCCTCCTCTCTATAATTTCGAATTGCCCTTGTATATTTATAGCGCCAATGTAAAATTTCGGGTCTTCCAACAGAATCTTTCGTTTATTTTGTCACTTACGAAAAAAAAAGCCATTGGCCTTCAACAACATCCTTAATGTTTCGCGACTATAAGGGAAATCCATTGTTTCTTGCAATTTAAGGAGAAGCTTTCTGAGTGTGGGCGCAGTTTTTAGTTTTAAATAAAACTTGTTTATTGTTTGCCTAATGAAAATCATCAAAATCCTTTTAACAACACACCACCATATAACACACGCCAAGCTAACAACCTCTCACTGCCTATTCCCAGGACGCCCTTGATTAGGCATTATCTTATTTTTAAAAGCATAAAGATCTACAACCGCTAAACCTGAGAAATATTAATGACTTAAAATTATCCCGAAATCAGTTTCTAGATGTTTAGAACAAAATGCGTATTACAATGTACAGGGTGTTCGGATTTGGTTGCAAAAGCAGGGTATCTCGCTTATTTTTCAAGATAGAACCTTGCGGTTTTCACGAACCTGAGCTAATTTTTTATGAAACTCATGAAGCCGTAAACAAAATTTTCATAGCCTTCTTCCTTTATGGGATACAAAGCGAAATAGAAAATTTTGCATTTTGGGACCCCCCTCGTATCTCGGTTATCCTTTAACTTAACGGAAAGGGAAAAATTGCTGCTTATGCAGTTTTTTACGCTGAATCCAGTGGCGTAGTCATATTTTTCATTTGAGTTGTTATTTTTTAGATATGACCCAAAGTTGTGTTTTTTTAAATGGGACACCCTGTATATTTGTCCAGAAATTGATTTGTCCTTTTAAAAGCTTCTCAAAAATATATAATAGTATGGGTCTATTTTAATAAACAACAACAAAAATCCTAATTTTTATAATTATCATCCCAAATTTTGCAGTAGGCCATGCAAAACGATGCCGTTTTCTTTTGTTTTCTTGGAAGCAAATGACATTTCACAATTTTGTACGCGTATATAAAATATAGCGCTAGTTTCTTGTATTTATTTATTGTGTAAAAATATATTTGTATTATTATGAAAGAAAACCAAACTTTCGAACATTATGAAAAGTACGATATGTTTGTTTTATATTAAGTAATGAAAATGTTGAAGCGGCTTCTGAGATGTATTTTAACAGGTAAATAGTTAATTTTTAGGTATGTTGAAATACTATTGCTTACTTTTTTATTCAGATATCCAGAAAGGAGGCTACCTAATATATCCACTTTTTTCGGATAAAAAAGAATTTACTTATCACGGATCATTTATCAAACCTCGTACGAAAACATAAAAGAAAATCGGGAGGCTGAGGAAATTACGGTTTTGGCTAATGCAGAAGCTTACCCTACAAACTCTCGTAGGGCCAGTGAAAAGAGCATAGGGATTCCAAAAACTAGAGTTCAAGAAATTCTAAAAAAGCACAAATACCACCCATACAAATTTAGGCTCGTGCAGCACTTACAGCCAGGGGATGCAGAGCGTCGGGTAGTCTTCTGCAATTGGTTTCGAGAAAGATGCGATATGGTTAGAGATTTTGAAAGGAAGGTTATATGGTCAGACGAAGCACATTTCAGTAATTCTGGTATACTCAATAGGCACAATAGTAGATTCTGGTCCCAGGAAAATCAACACCAAATATTTCCCAGAAGACAGCAGGGCTAGTTTGGTCTAAATGTGTCCTGCTTCATATTAGGAACACATATAAAATTTTATATATTTGAGGGAAATCTAACAGCCAATCGCTATATAGAAATTTTAGAGGCAGCTATACCTGAATTACTTGACGATGTTCCTCTAGCGCAAATTAACACAATTCTGGAATGACGAGATTATTTCTGGACAATAATTTTACCAATCAATGGATCGGAACAAATGGACCTATAAGATGGCCCCCTAGGTCCCCAGATTTGTCGATTTTACATTTCTATCTATGGGGATATCTGGAAAATAGAATTTACAAAATCATCCCGTTATTTTGCTTAATTCCCTAAAACGAATACGAAAATTGTGCGAAGCATGCATAGAACAAAATGGAAATCAGTTTGAACAGTTCTTTTGATTTCCTTGGTTACTGTAGTTCTTATACGACAGTTGATTTTTGCTGAAAGGCTTGTTACATAATAATTTATTACTGTTTTGTTCTTGTGTTACATAAATCTAGGTAGGTGGTACTTTTTTGGTGCGAAATTATCAATACATATTTTGATAAATAGATTTAATTACATATTTATTTTGATTTATTGTTAGGATGTAGATATTGTTAACGACTTTAAATAAAAGGCAGCATTGTTTTGCATGGCCTACTGCAAAATTTGGGATGATAATTATAAAAATTAGGATTTTTGTTGTTGTTTATTTAAATAGACCCCATACTATTATATATTTTTGAGAAGCTTTTAAAAGGAAGGAAATCAATTTCTGGACAAATATACAGGGTGTCCCATTTAAAAAAACACAACTTTGGGTCATATCGAAAAAATAACAACTCAAATGAAAAATATGACCACGACACTGGATCCAGCGTAAAAAACTGCATAAGCAGCAATTTTTCCCTTTGCGTTAAGTTAAAGGATAACCGAGGTACGAGGAGGGTCCCAAAATGCAAAATTTTCTATTTCGCCCTGTATCTCATAAACGAAGAAGGCTAAGAAAATTTTGTTTCCGGCTTCATGAGTTTCACAAAAAATTAGCTTAGGTTCGTGAATACCGCAAGGTTCTATCTTTAAAAATAAGCGAGATACCCTGCTTTTGCAACTAAATCCGGACACCCTGTACAGTCAAACTTTTCTGACGAGTTTTTTAGTTACTGTATGCGAGCATGTTGTCTGATGTTATGCTTTTCTATTGCCACATTACATGCTTGTTTGTTTTTTTACATGTTTTTAACCATGACTTTATTTTGTTTTAGTTTTAGCTAGATTTAGAATGACTTCATACATCTTCTTTTAAGATTTTTATATTTTAACTTTCTTTTTCTTTTGATTTGTTTCTGTTTGCCTTTATCTGCTTGGATAGATTACTTTATGACAATAAAGCATATTTGAGTTTGAATTTATTTTCTCCAATTGTTTCTTAAGGGTGGCTTATTAAAAAATAACAATATTTACATGCACCTAAACAACTCGCCCGTCATTTTCCTTATAGTAAGTCATAAATGAGTTTTGCACTATATTTCCCTGGCCTATATCTCTTATTAATTTCGACGTGTGTCTGGTTCGTAAATGTATTAAATTATATCCCTCGGGAGTCGAGAATATTTTGTCAAACGCACTCTACACGTGCCGCGCAAATCATTACAAATAAAATCGAAGACTTCCGAATGAAATCTGTGCGAATCTGATTGACATTGTAATTAAGCTTTCCCAATCGTTGTTAGGAAGATGTATGTTTTTTCGTTGACTGGTTCAATGTTATTTTTCTGTGTCTGACGCTGTTTTTTTACGGTAATTTTTTCGCTATAACAAACACTGGTAACAGTGACAACACTCAGAGGCTCGAATGGTATTGGCAGTTGCATTACGATATTTATGCTATTTTAAATATACAGAGTGTCCGACAGTTGATGGTAGGTTAGGCGTTTCTGGAGAATGGATAGATAAATCCTTTTGAAATTTTTGCTACACATATAAATAACCATTTAAAATAGCGATGGCAAGATCGCTATTTTAAATGGAACACCCTGTATATTTTTAGCTTTTCTAAAACTCCATGTATTTCTAAGAAACTTCTCTGAATGGTTCTCTGTATCTGTCTTTAGCCGTTTCTAAGGAATTAATTAATTTTCTGTTTTTTTTTTAACGAATACAGGGTCTCAAATGAATCTGAATTTCTCACAACTCTAGAATACTTGTAAGCTAAAATTTGGACTACGGTTAAATAATGCCTTTATGAACAATGTAAATAAAAGACTTTAAACTGTTTTAGATTTTCACTTTTATTTACAACTTGTGACATGTTTCGCTAACACTATAGCTTCGTCAGAAAAATGGTAACTATCAATTTGCTAAATGAGCTTAATTTTTATAAAACATATTTCTAGGTAAAGATTTTTATGGCCTACTTTCTTACAAAAGAGGTGAATTATTTATATCTAAATGGTCGTTTAAGAGATACTGGGTGTTTATTATTTTTATTTGTTTTTTCTTTGTTATTTTTTATAAATTTACTTATTTGTTTTAAATTTTAATTTTTTTACGCAGTGTAGAAACCACGTTTTTCCGTAGATTTACTGATATAAGTAAGTATTTTATATTAATATTCTTCTTTGGGTGGGACATCGTAAATTTCTGAAAGTGTTTTTTTAATAATTTTTTTTATTTAAAATATTGTCAATTATTTTGGCATCATATCCATTGTTGATTGCTATTTATTTAACTAGGTTTAATTCTTTTTCAAAATTATATTTCTTTAAAAATATATTAATTAATCTGTGTATCATGCTATGAAATCCTACTATTTTTTGTGCTAATGGGTGCATTAATTTATTATTGATGGTTGTGTCGGTATGTGTAAGTTTGTGAAAAATTGAAAATTCGTGTTTATTTGCTACCTTTGTTATGTTCAAATCTAAAAAGTTTATAGAGTTATTGGTTTCTATTTCGACAGTAAATTGTGTATTTTTGTTTATAATATTTAAATCTTTTATAAATATGTTAAGCTGTCTCATCGTGCCAGTAAAACAGGCCAATATATCGTCGACGTATCTATACCACCAGAGACGTTTTTGAAACACACTTTATTTTAAATTTTCTTCCAAATTATGCATAAATATTTCAGCCAAGAATGGACTTAAAGAGTTCCCCATAATAAGGCCTTCCTTGGCTGAAAATAATTCCCCATTAAACTGGAAGTAATTTTGGTTCATGCATACTTTTAAGGCATCTATAATTTCTGTTTGCAGGATAGGATTGGTTTTGTTTAGAATAATGTTATTTTTTATAATTTCAACTGTCTCTAATGGTGGTATGCGTGGGAAAAGGTTTTTTACATCAAACGATATAAAAATTGAATTATTTGGCAATTTAATATCTTTAATTTTTTTAACTAATTCAATAGAATTTTTAACAGAATAGGTGGATACAAAATTGGCCTTTTCTATAACAATATCTGGATTTTTTTAGAAACTTTAAAGGTAGGAGCAGTCACAAATGAGACTACCTGTCTTATAAGTACATTTTCCTTGTGGAGTTTAATAAAATAATAAAGTTTGGGTGGCTGTGGATTCAAGACTTTGTAAAAAACTTATCTTTTTCTGAAAAAATACTTTTACAATTTTCGATTATTCCTAAAACTTCTTTCTGAAAAATCTAGAGTTTTTTGGGAATATTCTTTATCTATTGGGATTATAGTTTTCCCTTTATCTGCTCTTGTAAAAATCAGATTATTTTCTGTGGTTTTTTGTCGTATACTTTTAACGGCCGCGTTTTCATGTATATTTGATTTTGTGATCGGAATTTTATTTCTTTAGCCAATAAATATTTTGTTTTCCGATGTTTCTATGGCTAGCTCTGTTTCTAATCCCAAATATTCTAATGTTTTATTGTTAATTGCCGTATTTAATTAATTATAGTAATTAAAACCTTTTTCCAATACTTCATTTTCTTTTGTGTTAAATTCTACGTTACTTAAATTTATGAACCTAACATAAAAAAACATAATCCGAATAGAGCTTATTTTAATTATTATCACTTTTAGGTTTCTTGGAAATTAATTTAACAATTTTGTTTTTTTTGCCTAAAATTATTTCTTTAACTTTACATTTTGTTTTCTATCTTCGATAGTTTAGATTAAGTGCTCCTAGACTAATTTGGTAATTTTGCTACCGTAAAGTGTTTTCTGCCAGCCATCAGGACACATATTTAGTAATTCCTGTGAGTACAACAATAAACTAAATAAACCCAACCAAAAACAATAGGGTTCTGTAAGACCCGAGGAACCATCGTTCCAGAAAGTTTCGTCAGAAAAAAATTCAAATTGCGACCTCAACCGTGTTACATTGAAGTTGACTTTTTTGGTCAACTTTGCGGTACCATATCTTCGGTATCAAATGTGGTACAGAAAACTGCTTCAAACAAATCTCGAGATCCACGTCCGCGTCTCCTCTAAAAACGCATATCAAATTCAATGTCCTATCTCTAATAGTTTTTCGTCCCCGAATGTGAGAGCCATAGTAACAAATAGCCGCGATTCCATTTTGTATCTTTGTCCTACACAGGGCTCGCTAAGCTACCCGTAAGCAATGAAACAACATTGTTTGAAAATGAGATTTGGATATAAATTAGCTTTCTAGTTTTTTGTTTCGTCGTTGTCTCTTTATTGATTTTAATCTGTGCGAAACGTAACGAGTGAGTAAATAACCCATATAAATACCTTTAAAGATTATAATAAATGATTTCTCACTATTTTTATTTTAAAAAACTTATATATATAAAAATATATTGAAAGATGTATTAAAAAAAAAAAAGAAAAAAAACCCACAAACCAAGAAATACTTGATCTTCTAAAAAAAGACAGAGGAAGCTAATAAGGAGAACAGAAAGAATTACAATCATATCAAGAATGAATTGCACTCTTTAAAATCAACTATAATAGCTGATATTGACTCCATCAAAGAATACAATCTGAAATTTAAGGAGGAAAATAACCAACTAAAACAGCGAGAGGAAACTCAAAAAATACAACTTAATATTCTATGGAGTAGAAGAACAAACAAATCCACTTTCAGACTTACAAAATCTCCTTGATTTAATTAATAACAAAATGCATATTGATTGTCTTTTCGCTGATCTGAGAGACAGTTATTGTATTGGAAAGTCACGTGAGAAGCAAGTTAGACCCCTATTAGTTGAAGTCGTAAACTATAACCTTAAAGTTGACATCCTTAGCAAATCTAAGGAGCTCAAAGGTACAAACATTTATGTCAAAAAAGATTTGATACCTGAGGACTACGAACAGAGTAAGGTACTATACTTCCGATCTAAAAAAAGCTCGATCAAATAATTTCGACGCGCATATAAAGATTAATGTCTTGCTTGTGAATGGTGATGAATTTACATACAAGAATTTGATACAGCAGAGGCTACTAACAATCAGAACATCGACGCAGCGGTACTGCAGCCTGTGACTCAAAACCACGGAGAAGAAGTTAGATCAACTAGTTCCGAATTAAACGGAACAAAGCGCAAACTTAAAGATAATACATCAGAAAACACAAATCCGTCAAAGAGAACCACTCGTTTCAGGACCACGGCTAAAAATGTATATTTCAATTGATGAACTTTTTTTTTCTCTTTCTTTTTTTGTGTTAGTATAATATTATGTAAATTGTAGGTAACGTTATTTTTTATTGTGACTATTTTTAATTTTTTTTAACGTTTTTTGTATAATTTTAATGTGTAAAAAGATTAATTACATTTTGCTTTTAATTTGCCAATAATAATAGTATTGTAAAGTTTATAAAGTTGCATGGTACTGCTCCATCATTAAATGGTATCCTATCGTCCACGCGTTTGTCGCCTTTTTTAAGACTAATTTTCTAAATACCTTTATGTGTATGTATTGATTATACATCATTCACTATTGAATACTAGGCATTTGTATTTCATATGTATGTATTTGGATTTTTTATTACAACGCAATGTTTAAAAATTTTTTGATGGCATAATTAGAAATTATTATCTTCTTATCAAACATAAATACCTTATTTTATGTATAGGACGATGGCTCTTAAAGTATGTCACGTTAATGCTCGTTCGCTACCAGCAAATTTTAACACATTTAGAGACGTTTTCTGTAACAAGTATGATATTGTCACGATCTCTGAGACCTGGCTACATGCACGTGTAACAGATGATTTGGTGGCAATGCAGGGATATCGGCTGCATCGTAAAGGTAGATCTACAGGCAGAAGAGGTGGCGTTGCTATCTATGTCCGCAACTGCCTAAAGTCGAACGTTGTTATTCTTGGTGGCATTGACCATACTGAACAGATATGGATATCAATAAAACATTTAAAACGCCAGTATGCAGTGGGCTCGTTGTATCGACCCCCGGGCTTTTCTATTGGTGACTTTCTCGGAGAACTGGAGACTGTCCTTGGTATTTTGATACCTGAGTTCGAATTCTTGATTGGCGCAGGGGATTTAAACACTGATATTGTAGATTTCGAAAACAAGTCCACAAAAGATTTCTATTCGCTGCTGGAGTCATTCGATCTAGGTCAGTTAGTGAAGGAACCATGAATTCTAATCTAATGAAATATCTGATCATCATCTTGTATCGTGTTTGATTCCAAGTTTAAAATAAAAAATGACACAATTTTTACATACTTCCCGAAATCTTAATAATATTGACATTAACGAGTTTACTCAGAATTTGAATTTGATGAACTTTTTGCCCGTTTATTACGCCGATGATATTGATTTAAAGATTTCTCGATTCAACTCAATTATATTGAGTCTTTTTGATTATTATGCTCCTATGAAAACCTTTCGTATTTCAAAGAATTCGGCACCCTGGAGGATTGGAATTTCTATAAAGGGCCTATTTTGAATATAAGATCTCTTCTGAAGATGGCAAGGTGTTCTGGAGGGAGGTAAAGAAGCTGAACGTAATTACTACAAAATCCAATAATGAACTGCCTGGCTATCTGTCTGATCCACAGAAGATAAATAATTATTTTTTGAATGTCCTTTCCAACCTGAATCCGGATGCAGAGACAATGAATTATCTGGCAAATAACAAGTTAATAGGAAATCAATTTTCATTTGAACCTAAAATTGAACTAGAAATATATCGCACTCTCCTCTCAATAAAGATGATATAAGCACGAATATGCTCCTTTACTGTTGCCATCGTATCCTTCCAGTAACTGAATATTTAATTTTACACGTTTCCGGCGCTTTGGAACTCAACACACGTTTTTTCTTTAGTTAAAAAAGCTGATCCTAAGGACTTTCAAGACCTGAGACCCATTCGTTTCTTATGCATGCTCCCTTAAGTACTAGAAAAAATTTGGGACCATCAAGTCAGGACATTCGTGGAGGAAAACTCCATACTCCCTGAGTTTCAATCAGGATTTCGCAATAATCACAGCTGTATTTCGGCATTAACTAAGGTCAGAGATGACATCTAGATTGAATCAGATAGTGGCAGACTGACATTATTAGTCCTGCTTGATTACTCGAAAGCGTTTGATCGCATAAATCATAGCTTGATGCTGGCTTGGAGTGTCTGCTGCCCGCTTAAGATGCTGACCCAGCATCGACGTTTCGATGAATGGAGTACATATTTCTTTGAAAGAGATTTCAAAAAACCTGGGTTTGGTTTTGGACTGTAGAATGAGATTTTCGGAACACGTCTCTGCTGTTATCAGAAGAGCGTTTATGAACCTTAAAATGATCTACCTTAACAGACATTTATTGAATTAAAAACGTTGACTAATTCTCTGCGAAGCTATAATTCTCTCGCATCTGAACTATGGCGATGTTGTTTATGGGCCTAACATAACTCAGGCAGACGCCCGGCGACTGCAACTAATTCAACACATAAAACCGCTAAATTCTGTGGATCATTTAGCTATAATATTGCTAAAGTATATAACGAAATTCCCACTAATATCAAAAACCTTTCGCTAATTCTTTTTAAAGAACGTCTCAAGGACTGGTTAAACAATCGTTTGTAGATTTTTATTATGCTTTTCTCACTCTTTGATGGTATCTGCTATTGTATTTTTTCTTATGCTCTCTTTTAACATTAATAATAATTTATAATAAATAATTTAACTGGTAACATTTTATATTTTAATATAATACCATTATAATTATTATACGCTACTTTGTAACAATAAAGCAATAAATACATAAATAAATAGTCCATTTTCTCATCCCCCTAGTTATTCCTTTCTGTTTTTGGTTTTTAACTTGATATAATTCGGGAAAAGTTGATTTTTAATACACATGTTAAGAAACCATGTTTTGGTTTGCTATGCTGGATCTTAGCATAAGTTTAAAATACTACACGATCAGAGTGCCGATATCGGCTTCTTTCAAAAACTTGATTGCTTGAATCGTTACTTGATAAAAATCCATTATCAAAAATGTAACACACAGAGACTAGCAGAGCATAAAAGACGTTTTATTAAAAATAAAACAGATTCAACATACGTCGAACATTTGTTAGATAATAGCCATGCTTTCGATGAAAATTTTGAAATATTATACAGGGTGTCCCGAATTGCAGTGTCCAAACTTTAACTTAGAGGAGCTCATTTTGAGCAATTATTGTGAATTTTAAGGCCCACATTAATCCTTAATGATATTTAAAGTGCTCTATAAATTTTTTTCACGATCTAAGTTAATAAAAGTTATGAATTCTAGTTTTCGTAAAATTAATTACGAACTTTGCTAATAAAGAGTAGTTTCTGCAAAATGAAGTATCATCTTCAAAACTGAATTAATTCTAATTACCGTTTTACAAAATAAATCGACGATTTTAGAATTATAAACTCATCTGTCATACTTTAAAGACGAACCTAGCAATTGTTCAATTATCACAAAAATGCAATCATGGCATACCAAGAGTCGACAATGAAGGAATAATGGTAAGTACCAAGGACATTAGATTTTAATAGGTTGCCTGCTAACTTCTGCGATGTCACCCTGATAACCCAAACATAATGCAAATCTCCATTACAACGGGTCGATGACGTCATCTCTCCTTAGTTGTCAGACAAGCTTTTATTTTAGAAACCCTACATACGTTGTTCAGAAATTATGAACTCACCCGGAATGAATGAAATAAATATCGGAAACCAAATAATTTTAAAAACTTGCTGTTACAATCCCACCTTAAAGGTTTTGCTACTGAAATTAACAATAATGGAAATTTTAACTATGCCATACATAAAAATGGTTTTTAGTTTTTTACTCGAAATCCTTACACCGCACGAAAAAAAGACAAGGGATCAAATTTGTTCCAAACTGAGTGGGGATTTTAGGAATGATTTTTGTTTTCAGAAAAAGCAGTAGAGTACCATTTTTTCTTCAAGAATATTCAATAAAAAATCCCGTACGGACGCCACTGATGAAAAATTAAAAAATATTTCAAATCAAAAAATGCCTTTTGTTATTCCAAGGCTGTTTACCAAATTTAATAACAATATCTCAAGTAATAAAAAAGTTATGACTAAAGAACAATTTTTTTCTTAAAACTTTAACACCCTGTATTTCGAAAACGAAGCATTTGCCGATATATGTTTATATAGGAAATTAGGGCTTATTTTGAATGCAGAATGTGCTGTTAAAGTTTGGACACTGCAATTCGGGAAACCCTGTATGCAATAAACAAAAGTAAAAAATTGTCACTTTTAGAGTCTATGGAAATTAATAAACATAAAAACACCCATATCTCATAAACGACCATTTAGATATGAATAATTAACCTCTTTTAAACCAATTTTGTTAGACATTTCCGTCCAGATGTTAATTAGGACTCTCGTAGGCCATACAAATCTTTGCCTAGAAATATGTTATATAAAAATTAAAGCTCATTTAGCAAATTGTTACTTTGATTACCGTTTGTCTGACGAAGCTACAGTGTTAGCGAAACGTGTGTCACAACTTGTGAATAAAAGTGAAAATCTAAAACAGTTTAAAGTGTTTTATTTGCATTGTTGATAATGGATTTTCATTAACTAACGATCCAGTCAATCAAGTTAATGCCTTTATGTATTATATCATTACACGATGTTTTTATCATACCTTAGTTGAAGCATACAGGGTGATCCAGACATAAATATTTGTAGGGAACCTATAAAAGTGCCAGATAATCAAATACTTTAAATGGAATACCCTGTTTATTATGTCGAATAATTGAAGCCGATTCAAAATTCCTTCAAATGAGGTAATAATAATCATTTGCCTAAATATTAAGCCCGCTACTCACTATTCGGTTCGATTCGTTAATTCGATTCCTCTTTTCATATGAATGAACATCAACCACACTATTCATACGTTTTTATTTAATTGATTCGCGTTTCAATTTCGGACAATAATGCCCAAAAAACAAAAGATTTGGTTTAGACGAATGGTTCGCCGAGATCAAAGCCTACTTGATTATCCGCCCAAAAGACGGAATCGCCGTGCAACGAATCGAACGATTGAACCCGACCCTCCACACTATGCGGACGAATCAACCAATAGTAAGTAGCAGGCTTTAAGGTTTTTGAAATAAACGCATTATTCTGTAAAAATACGACTATCTATTATTAAAACCCTTGAAACCAGTTAAAACGCCCACGTTTTCATCCCACATTAATTAATACCTACGCTAAATAAATAACAGAGTAAACAAGTAGTGCAGGAAATATAATGCGTACATAAAATAGGATAACCATTCATTAATTACTGCAGTATTAGGGCTTTTCGCGAAAATTAGCTTTAGGAAGTTTCCATATTGTTAAGCATTATCATTTCATGGAACTGACCGACTAGCTATTAGAATGCGCTTGTTTCCGAAAGGCTTTTTGCGAATATTTTCGATCCTCTCGTTTCAACTCCCTAGCGGAGGTGAGACTCACCAATGAAATTTTAAATCGGCTGAGAAATTTTAAATTTTAGGGTTGAGTCTTATCTCCACTAGGGGATTGCAACGATAGGGTAAAATTCAAGTTATATTATGTTTGTGTTATCAAAATTTAAAAATAAATATATTTTTGCTCCGTTTTTTTTAAATTTTATAACCACTGGTATCGATTGATGGTATTATATTAGTAAAATACTGCATATGAGAATATAAAATATATATGAAATTCATCATTCTTACCTCTAAGGATAGAGCAACACCTCTTGTATACTGGCAACTTACCTGAAAATAAATATCTTAATTAGAAATAAAATTGGGCATATAGGACATAACAATATATTAAATTCATAGCGCGGGAACATTATGTTTATTAAGAATAAATTAAATGATTCTGTATTATAAATATGGTGTTATTCAGTATGTTTTATATGCAAACGAACACACGCGTCAAGATGATCATGTATAATATTAACCCCCTTATTGGCAAATAGGACTAAGCTATACGCAGGTATGTACTTACCTATTGACATAATATATAAATACAACTATTTCTGAGAGGGTATAATAACTCTGAACTTAAAGACAGTAAACTGAATAAACATGTTGCTTTTTAGAATTAATTTATATGGTAAAAAAAACTTAGAGCTAGAATGTAAAAAATGACAGAAAGTTACAAACATAAATTAATTAACACTTAACAGAGAAACCAACAACAAAGCATTGATATTAAATTTTATAAAAATCTGTCCCTGAGATATTCATAGACTAAGTAGTATCCCTTGGTTTTTAAAATCTTCTTAAGTTTGGACTTGAAGACATTTATGGAGGTAATTCTCTTTAAATTATCCGGAAGGTGATTATAGATTCTAATACTAGTATAATAGGCAAATCTTTTAAATTTAGTGGTTCGGTGTACTGGGTAGCGAAGGTTCACAGTATGTCTAGTACTATATTGATGATTCTCGGAGTTAGATTCAAACAGATCTCTATTACTTGTGAGATATAGGCAACATTTCAGGATGAAGTTGGAGTAAAAGGTCAAAATTCTTTTGCTAGTAAATGTCTGTCTACAAGACTCTCTGTTTTTAAGGTTATACATCTTTCGAATAATTCTCTTTTGAAGAATGAAAATTCGGTCTGAGCCAACTACTGCTCCCCAGAGAGGAGTGTGGTATGACATTGCTGAATAAGCCAAAGCATAATATACTGTCAGTAATGCATCTTGAGATAGGTCAGGTTATAACGTGCGAATGGCAACGAAAGCCCTGCTCATCCTATTTGAGACAAGGTTTATCTGTTTATCCCAGGCAAAGCGATATTAAAACCGAGAAATTTTACGTTTTCACACAGTTGAATGCCATCAAAACAGGGGGAGGTAGCAAGCTGTTTATTAAATTAAATGCATTCCGTCTTTTCGGTGTTTAATATAAGCTTGTTTTTGGAACACCAGTTGGCCATTTCCTGCACTACAATCTTGACAGAGTCTGTGAGTTCTTGTAGATTATTTTCTGCTAACGCAATAGAGGTGTCGTCTGCATAGGTCACCACAAGTTCCCTTGATATATGAAGAGGTAGGTCATTGATAAATAGCAGAAATATTAATGGACCAAGTATTGACCCTTGAGCCACTCCAGATTTTACGTTAAAGTGACAGGAGTAAAGATGAAATCAACTGTATCGAATGCTCTGGACAAATCAAAAAAAGTCCAGCTACATGTTTGCCAGTGTCAATGTTCCTCTCAAGAAAACAGGAAAAACGTACTGCAGCTATTTCGGTGGAACGAGTAGAACGAAAGCCATACTGGTGGTTTGATAGTAATTTTTTTGTTTCTAAGAACGACATTAGTCGACGGTACATGAACCTTTCCAATATCTTTGAAAACACACTCATCGAACAGATGGGTCTATAGTTCTCGATACATTCAGGTGTCCCACTTTTAAAGGCTGGTATTGTTTTGGCTGTTTTTAGATTGTTTGGAAAGACACCTTGGTGAAACGACTGATTAATGAGAAAGCATAGGGGCTCAATTAAACTCCTATGCAAGTCTTTAATTACTGTGGTGTAGACTCCATCAGGTCCAGTTGAGGAAATTCTTAAGTTGCTTGATGGTACTAATTAATTCATGAGTAGTGACTGGCTCGCAAAACATAGTCTTATTCACCACGTCCGAGGTAGTGCATTCGGTTGAGATATTCATTCCAAAATGTTGTTTTAATTTTTCTTGCATTATCGTTGAGAAATATAGGCCAAAGGATTTAACAATATCTTGAGGGTCATCGATAACTTTCCCATTTTTAACGAGGCCGTTGATCTGTCCAAATTTTTTAAACTTTAATTTTTTGTTTACCTCTAACCAGATTTGTTTTGATTTGTTTTTTGCTTGTGAGATATGATTGCTGATGTAATGTCGTTTTTTGTCACTTATTAGTTTCCTATATTTCCTTCGCTTTAGTATATATAGTCGGTATAATGTAGGATCATTAGAGGATTTAAACATTTCATATGATGTAGTAAGGGTCTCTTTTTCAAGCCGGAGTTCATTACTGTACTTAAAATAAATAGCCAAGTGATCACAAATATGGGGATTAAAGATGTTTGAATGACATAGATGGGGTGGTAAATCTGTCATCAAGTAGTCAAGGCCCGATGAGCACATTATACCATGTGGATTAGTCGAAATTCTTGTTTGCGAATCAACAAGATTATTGAGGCCACATGAAGAGGCCAGGCCGACCAGTAATTTATAGTTTCCCTCACTGGGTTCAAGAAAATTAATGTTGAGATCTCCATATATTATTATTTTGTAGTTTGCCGGAACCTGGCTAAGTAGCGACTCCAGGTTCTGTATAAAAACGTCTATATCGCCATTTGGTGGTCGGTAGATATTTATATTGCAGACTTGAAACATTGAAACATTTGGACATTGGCTTGACTTTGCTCTGACCCTCATATGCTATATTGAAGGAAATTATAGAGCCACCATGGCTTTTTTTGCTACGAGCAAAACATGCCACACTTTTATAACCTGGCAGATTCCAAAGCCCAATGTTCTGTGACACAAAGGAAAACTGGTCTCCTCTCATTCAATAATACCTCAAAATCCCTTATCTTGTTGAGCATCGATTGAGCATTCAGACTGATTATAGTCAGGGTAGTTGATAGCTTTTTTGGTCCTTTTTTTTTATTCAACTTTTCGCCGGGGTTGATGGGCTTTATAAGTCTAAAAAATTATTATTATTGATGGTAGGATATGTAGATTTAGAAAGCTTTTAATTTTCAAACTCAAATGAAGATTACTTAACTTTTTTGTTTTAGTAGATGTGTCAGATTTTTGCTTAGAGGTTGGAGTCGAATTTGTAAGTTCTAATTCGTGATCAGTTTAAGATACTCAACCCTTTTTAAAACATAATCAGTTAGTAACATATTAAAATGTGAAAGAACTTGAATTTGTATTAAATATACCTCGAACTCTAACTCGCGTTATTTTCACAAGCAATTATGTTTAGCTCTTGTGTAATTTAGGATATGACAATTGCAGTAACCCGTCATGTTTTAAAATAAAGAAAACGTAACTAACCTTACAAAACATTGTGTTTTGGATAAGTACTATGTTCACTCGTTAATAAATTATATATTTTTACACCGATTTTATTTTGTTTTAGTTACGTAACATCGAGATTTCAAAACAGATTTACCAAGAAGTTTATCTACATCCAGTTGGAGTTGCTGCCATGAATAAAACCAATTTTTTATTAAAAATTATTTTTTATTTGACATAATTTTTGACTAAAGGTTCTGTAGTTGATTGTGGTTTGGCTTTCTTATTTCACATATTTTCATAGTTTACGAAAAATGTTTAGCAAACATACACATTTAATACATAAAAAATGTACAGGGTGTCCAAAATAAGAATGTATATCTCCTTATCTCGAGAACCATAACAGATAGAAGGCAAGTTCATATACAAAAGTTTCTTAGCTTCGTTTGAATTTTTATTTTATTATATTCTTATTTATACAGGGTGTTGCGTTTGGTCTGGGCTGAGATGCACTTTCTTATTTTAAATGGGACACCCTATATATTATTGCAGATTATGATAACGCGCTTAAAGACGAGTTCACCAATATATAACAGTATGGGCCTATAGTGCAACGTTTCGGATTTATTGACATTTTTCTTCAGTTTTCTACCTATTTTCAAATTAACAGAACTAAAGTACTTTTATAATTTTTTAAATTTTTGTTAAAACCTTAAAAAATTAAAACGTCGTTCTACTCACAGTCTTATACTCGAGTTTTAAAACTTCATAAAAGTTGCAATGTTGCCATGCTTCGCGTATCATAATTTTTTTTTTTAAATTTAAATGCAACACCCTGTATATTACAATAAATTCGGATAGAGAATTGAAGTAAGATTTCAACGACCCATTATAATATGGGTCTCCGACTTATAGTTTTAGACTTATTGACGATCATCTTCAGCATGCAACTAATTTTTTTAAGACAAAGTTTTCAATTTGTTTAATTTCAAAAAATTCGTGGGTGTATTATAATGTATGCATTAAGAGTTATTACTTAGGTACCGATAATCTTTATTTACTCTTGATTATTATCTTAACTAACTCAGTTATTCAATAAAATCTAAACCGTGTATATTTTGCTTTTTTTAGATAGTTATTTAATTCAAAACATACTTTGTAAGCGTATCGCCTGTATTTCAGCCGGTATAAACGAAAAATATGATACTTGTTAATTATTTTATAATTTTCCATATTTTTGTGTATTTCTAAATAAAAAACAGCGTTATTGGTTGGTAAAGAAATAATATTAATAAAAACAAATTATAATTTGAAAACGCTTTAATTAGATTTACAGATTTTATGCTTTATATATTAGATTGCTTAATTGTTTTTATTTATATAATAACTAAATTTATTTGGAAAAAATTCTACAAAAAACTTATACAAGAAATTATTTTATTAAATGACCAATGAGTCCACCGTTTTCGGCAATGTAAGTTGTAAGAATTATTTCTAATTTATTGGTCGGTTTTCGAACTGCTCCACTTTCATTTAAATACGCAACTTCCATAATAATTTTGTTTCTTAAATCCTCAATATTTTCGCAGCGGTTTTGGTAAACCTTATCCTTTAATGTTCCTCATAAGAAATAGTCCAATGGAGATAAGTCTGGGCTTCTAGGAGGCCACAGAATATCCCCATTTGGACCTATCCATTCCATAAAATTGTTGGAAAGAAAGTTCTTTACATCTAGCGTGTTATGGCATGGAGCGACGTCCATTTGATATATTATTTCGTTGGTATTTCCTCGTATGTCTAGCAAGGGCTTAATTGTGTCTTTAAGTAACTGTAAATATCTAGGGCCAGTTAAATGCTGATCAATAAATACGGGGCCTATAATTGTACCTCTGTAGATTCCGCACCACACGTTAATGCTTCGTCGTCCTTGATGTTGTATAGTTTTAAATTTTTTCGGGTTCTTTTGTGCCCAGAAATGGCTATTTTTTCTGTTGAAAACTCCACAGGTACTAAAGGTTGCTTCATCTGTCCAACATATTTTATTTAATATAGATTCCTGGAATTGACGATCCATAATTAAATTGCTATATTCTAATCTAGTAACGGAGTCATTTGGCTCTAAATGATGTAATTTCGCAAACTTCCATGGCCTGTACTAAATCGCGCTCTGCATCACGAATAGAATTTTCGGAATTCTCTTCAAAATACAAGGAAATATTTAGTTGTTCTTCTTCAGTTAAAACAGATCTTGGTGTTATTCTTTTATCGTATTTTAAAACGCTGTGCCCCTCGAGATCTCTTTCAATTTTCTGAAAAATTCTTCGATCTGGGATTCGGTTTTCGGGATATTTTCGTTGGTATGCCCTAAGAGCCAAAGCAGCACTACGATTATTTTCCAAATAATTCTTGATTTGAATACATTTTTATAATGTTAAAAGATATCAATAGCACTAGCAGGAAATTATGTTGACATTTCTTGCGACGTTTACCTTGGCGTCCTTTCAAACTCTATTTCCATGGCACTCTATGTTAGTTGCATGCTGAAGATGATCGTCAATAAGTCTAAAACTATAAGTCGGAGACCCATATTATTATGGGTCGTTGAAATCTTACTTCAATTCTCTATCCGAATTTATTGTAATATACAGGGTGTTGCATTTAAATTTAAAAAAAAAATTACGATACGCAAAGCATGGCAACTTGTAACTTTTTTGAAGTTTTAAAACTCAAATATAAGACTATGAGTAGAACGAGGTTTTAATTTTTTAAGGCTCTAACAAAAATTTTAAAATTTAAGTACTTTACTTCTGTTAATTTGAAAATAGGTAGAAAACTGAAGAAAAATGTCAATAAATCCGAAACGTTGCACTATAGGCCCATACTGTTATATATTGGTGAACTCGTCTTTAAGCGCATTATCATAATCTGCAATAATATATAGGGTGTCCCATTTAAAATAAGAAAGTGCATGTCAGCCCAGGCCAAACGCAACACCCTGTATAAATAAGAATATAATAAAATAAAAATTCAAAAGAAGCTAAGAAACTTTTGTATATGAACTTGTTTTCTATCTGTTATGGTTCTCGAGATAAGGAGATATACATTCTTGTTTTGGACACCCTGTACAATATTATCCAGAAAAATGTATTTTCTAATATAATGCACAACTTTTGGGCATAAAATGTTCACAATTTGTGCAATAATTATGCACAATATTGTTTGAAGAAAATGCATATTGATGTTATTAAAATATTTGCTATACAAAATTGTCCAAAAAATATGCATTCTCTTGTGCAAAAATCATATATATTATTGTCTGTCAATTAAAGACAGTAGTGTTTAGAAGACATGCACAATTATTCAGAAAATATATACAACTAATTCTAATCAATCACATGTGCATATTCTGGACAAAGTTGTTCCAAGTACACATTCAGACACAATTTAGTGCACAATCTACATAATTGTGCAGAATGTATGCATACTTTTTTTAGAGTGTAGCGCCAAACTAAACATACACAACCACACCAGAGTCATTAACAGGAGCAAAACCGACGTTTGTTGTTACCGAAATCTTCGCTAGACCTGATACTCTATTAAATCGGAACTTAATAAATAAACTATTAGTGTTCAAGTCCTCAAGTCTAACAAGATCTGATTGCAACAAAAGGCAATCTTCACTTTAACATTTCGAAATAGTTCTTTACGCTTTTGAATGCACTGTGAATCATCATCAGACACTTGTGAAAATAAGTATTTCAACTTATGAATATTTTTTTCATATTTGCTATTAGGTCATTGACCAACGGGAATGAAATAGTTTCTGCAACCCTATTTAATCAGTGACCTAGGCAAGTTACATGAAGTAAATTTATCATATACGGCGCAGCATCGGACAACACAACAAGAATTTTATCTGTAGGAACTGAATTCGGCAAAAAAAATGTGTTAATGTTTTTTCAATAAAACGGGTAACTGTAAGGTTGTTTGTTTTTTCTTGTTCTTTTACCGCTACGAGGTAAGCTTTTCCAGGTTCATCTTCTGTGAGTTTTCCGATCATTAAATTAGCTATGTAACGACTACACGAATCAATTGGTTCGTCGATGATAATATACATAATAGTTATCTATTATTCGGTACCAAACACCTTTCCAACGGCGTTTTTTCTTAATGGTGATTCATCTGGGGCATTAAGTTTTTATGCGGGTTGGTCAACTGGTTTAAAGGAATATTAGCGGCCAAAAATATTGTACACAGTTCTTTCCGTTTTTAGAAGTCCCAAAAAACTACTTCAATGTTTAAATAAGTAATCGGATGAAACAAAACAGCTCATATAAATATAAGAATTTAGTGATATAAACATACGAAATACAGCCCATTTAAGCTTTCCTGCCGATCATCCAAAAGGGAAAATGGTTATTCTCTTAGTAATTAGTGATTTGCAGTAAAATTACCATCTATTGTATCTTCTGATAGTACAAAACTTCTCAAGAATGCCTGATCTTATCAGCATTAAAAAGTATCTAAATCATTAATTTGAAAATTATCGAAGAGCTTATGTAAGTCAGAAATTAAAGAAGGTAAACTAACAACTCTAATGATCTCATTAAAGAAGTTCGAAACTAAAGTCACCAGGCAGCTCCCTTATGCCTGCGTAACACAGTCTAGATTGTCAAAACACCTGAACGGCGACAGCAAATTAAGTAAGCGTCATCTCAGCATCGTGCATTATTAAATTTAATAAAAATTTGAGAGTACTTTTATTTTCCTATTATGTGTAATAAGACATCAAACTTAACAAGTTTGAAGTGCTCGAACATTATGGAGTCAGGAGTTTGTCATTTGATGTTTTTAGATGCTATTTCTAGGGCCGTATTAAGGCAAATTGGTACCCTAGGCACATTTTTTTACCGTCCCTACCTACTAGAACATTTTCCTTAACAATATATTTTATTTTAGAAAACTTCAACTTAAAAACATTTTAAAAATTATAAAAAAAACAAACAACTTTTTAACATTGATCAGTGGTAATAAAAATATACACATACATAAAAAAATATCGGCAATTTTATCCTTCAAAAAGGTTTTTTCTTTGACTTTTTTTTGGGCAAAATCGTTAATAATTTCATCATAACTTATGTTTTTCATAACATGGCATAGATAAAATGGAGAGGGCGTTTAGTCGTTCTTGCTTGAAAATTATGTTTCAGATGAAGTTTTAGCAACCGGAAAAGATAAGTAAATTCCCAGCGCGATTGCGAAATTGGCGAAAAGGCGAAACCTTTTTCCGCAGAATTCAGTGCTGTTCTCAGAATAAGTATACGTGGTCGGGTCAAAAAGTAATCGGACCCTACTTTATTTTTTTAAAATTTTAATATGCGTTAATATAGATATGTATGCAGTTATTTTGAAAAACAAGCACAAAGTTCAAGATTTTCAAAATTTTTCTTTTCTGTTGCAATTAGTAGACTATGACTAATTTAACAAACGCTTAGCACAACATAAACGAGATTGCAACATTATATACAGGGACAACCCAAAAAGTGGCTTAGCAATCCACCACTTTAGTGAGGGACATCTGTTTGATTTTTCAAAAACAATAATTCTAGATGAAGAACCTAATACAAAAAAGAGGCTGTTTCTCGAAATGGCACATATACAAAAAACTGAGAATACTGTCAATCTAAATACAGATGTTCAAAATCTCAATATAGTTTACCACAATATCATTAAACACCTAAGCTAATTTTTGCGCCTCCCCCGGTATCCACTGGGCATCGATCGACGCCTGCTTCCTCTCCACTTCCACCTATACATAAGTACTACACACCACATATTTGCAAATACATATTTTTGATCATATAGTTTAAAACCTTTAATCTTCTCAGCGGCATAAAATTCCTCTGCTCGTTCGTTGTTTTATTTTGTGTTTGTGAAGTAACAACAATATGTATGTCTATTTAGACTACATAAGTAATTAGAATTTACTAGGTGAGTCAAATTCAAGAAATTACAACAAGTATTGAAAAAAACCTAATTCATTGTTTATCCAGGTACCAAGTTAGAGTAAATTAACAATTAAACTAATTAAGCAAACTCCCAAGTGACCTCAGATGAGTTGGTTTTTATCTCTTTGTTTTAACAGTTTGCCACAATAATACCCTAGTGTTGTTTTTTTTTCCTTTTTCTGTTTTTAATCTGCGTAGATGTGAACATGTTGTGTGTATGTGTGTATGCCTACATGTATGTATGTGTATGTATATGCATATGTATGTGCTTCAGTTCACCTACCTTTTGCTTTAAGTATATAATTAGATTTAGAGCGTTCCTTTGTGTTTTAGCCCTGATGATGGCACAAATTGGTGCCGAAACGTTGGCTTAGTAATAAACGTTCAACTCTATTGTCCAAGGAAGCTGTCATTGTTTCATTTCAAAGACTATGACTAATTTGGTTTGGAACAAAAATCAAAAAGCTTTGCGATTTTGTTACTTTTTGATTATTAATAAAATGTTTTTGTTGTTTTGGTATTTCTATTTAACTATATACTATATTTAATTTCTTTTTTTTTACAATAATGGCAGTCTACGAAAATAATGAAAAGTATATGTTGATTGGTTTCATATATTCTAATGAAAATCCCCAACAAGCTTCGGAATTAAATTTACAAAGGTAATGTATTTTGGGTGCTATGGTTACGATAATATCTTATGAGTCCTTTTTGCTTATATTAGATATCTAGAGGGAAGGCAACCTTTCCGAGACATACAGGGACGGCAAACTAATTGGAAACGACACCCTACGAAAATCTGAACCGTTGCTAGTAAAAATTGGTTTAAGATATTTCGAATATTATAATCATTGTTGCTATTGTTAGGGTGTACATCTATTATTATCGCATTGAACAACCTTCTTAAGTTTAAAAAATAATTTATTCATTACAAAATTCGAGGAACACTACATTTTTAAACGGCAAGCTAATTAAAAAGGTATTTTTGAATCAACATTTTCTAACAAGTAGGCCCATTTTAAAATTGAAAATCAACATTTTCTAACAAGAAGGCTTACTTTAAAATTGACAATCGTTACCATAGAGCTTTAGTGGGTTGTTGACTTCCGCTCCTATGGGGAAGTTTTCAACGGTGTTTCAGGCTGAGGTATATGCCATTCTAATGGCAATAACGATGAAGGAAGTCATAGAGGGGGCAGAGGGAGAGATTGTCATATGCTCAGACAGTTAAGCAGCACTTAAGGCGCTCGACTCACCCACGGCGGGATCAGTTTTGGTTCAGGAATGCGGTGACAGGCTAGAGCAGTTGGAGCGATGTAAAAGAGTGAAATTGGTTTGGGTGCGAGGACACTGTGGGATTGAGGGCAACGAGAGGGCAGATAAGTTTGCTAGACTCGGCGCCACCAGCCCGTACGTAGGACCAGAACCAGCTTTAGGCATCACTAGGCAGCAGATAAGGACAGTACTCGACGAATGGGCACAACATGAACTTCAACGTGGGGCCTACTACTACTTACACTCTTTAATGTGATTGATGGATTGGGATAAAACTTAATTTAATTTATGAGCAAAACAATGGACAAACACAGCACTTGGGAAAGTTTCTCGAACTTTAGCTGGCAGACCCCCTAATTGTCCTGCCATCACTGCAGCTCCATCATAGCTTTGAGCAACTAATTTTTTCTCTCCATTAATTTCTTTAGTAACGTTTTAAAGTACGGTATATAATGCATCTGTTGTACGATTTTCGGACACATTCTTAAAACCTAAAAATCGCTCTTGAATACTTCCGTCTATTTTAACGTAGCGTATTACTATAGATAATTGGCTAAAATTAGTGATATCAGTTGTTTCGTCCAGAACAATAGCAATGAACCGCGCCTCGCCGATCTCCTGCTTAATTCTTTTTAGAATAATGGTTGCAACAGCGGAAATTAAATCATTTTGGATTCGATTCGACGTTCCGCGAAAAAAGCTAGACTGCTCTAAATGATTTTTTAAGCAATCATCATATTTAGCCATTAAACTAAGTAAATCTTGAAAATTTCCTCTATTTGAAGAAACCCTTGTTTCGTCATGACCTCTAAATCCCAATTCGTGCTGTCCGAGAAAACAAACAACATCGATAAGCCTTCTTAATATTTGCCTATTTTTATCGACTAATTCATTGTGTTGACGGTGATAATTCCCAACTGTTTATTACGGGCGTGTTCAATTCTGATTTTGCCGAAGAGTTTTTCTTTTATGACGGCCTGCAAATGTGCTTTGGACATAATGTGTCTTTTTACAGCTTTATGAAAATTGTTTAAATCGGAAAAACCAGTTTTATTCCAGAGACCTTTTTCATTTTCAAAAAGTAAACATAGCCAATAAAATAATTTACTTATATTTTCACACCCTGTCAGCTATTTAAATTGTTCGTATTGTTTTTCCGGATATAAATGTCTAATACAGTTTTTCATTTTTGTCGTTAAATTTTTTATAGGCGGTTTTGCCCTTCCTTTGGAAATTATTTGAAGCTTATCAGCAAAGTTTAATGTTGAAAATCCCTTTATTATTAAGACACACACCACACTCATACATACTCTTCTTACTAAATTCTCCAAAATTTTCAACGTTATTACCGACAGCCGAAGTTGACCGTATTTGAATATCCAAGTCCGTATTATTGTCTTCCATATCGCACCATGCACGACGCGACTACGTATCACACAATACACGGATAACCGTTCAAACAAAGAACCCACTCCAACGATAGCTTCCGCCCCCACTTAAAGCACGCGACTGAAATGCAAAAACTGCAAATAACTGGTAGAAAGTTCAATAACCTCTGGCTCGATTCACAGGAAATCAAGCATACATGACTTGGCAGCAGAGAAGCTAGCGGCCCGCATAGGTTCTATTCCATTTTCTATTGTCGCTCAGTCGGAGTTAAGGCCGCATTTATTATGGGCTTGATAATTAAGATAATATTTTAGCATTTTTAATATAAACTAAATTAATGGTTTCCTATTTCAAAAATTATATTTTAGAAGATGTTTTGTAATTTTTTTTGGGGAAGCACTGCTTCCCTCGCTTCCATGGACTGCACGCCCCTGGAAGCGACGTCCCAGAAAAACGAGTATGGAAACAGATCGTCGAATTACGATTATTACGCATTTCTAAGGCAGTTGATATTTCGAAAGAAATTTTTGTTGAAAATCCAAGAGAATTTAGTGTTCGAAGTATTCGCAATCGTTTGAACGAGGTACAATTTTTTGGCAGGGTACCAAGGAAGAAGCCTCACCTTTCTGAAGTGAATCGAAGGAGCCGTTTGGAATTTGCTAGACATCACCTTCCTTGGAACGTCCAACAATGGAAGCAGATTCTATGGCCAGTTGAATCTAAGGTAAATAAATTTGGTTCTGATGGAAAACGTTTTGTTTGGCGTCCACCAAATAAAGAATTTGACCCGCGCTACACCATGAAAACAGTGAAATTTGGTGGTGGTTGTATCATGGTATGGGTCTGCTTCTCTTGGAATGGTGTTGGCTCTCTTTATAGAATAACTGCTACTATGGATCAGTATAAATACATTAACATACTGGAAAACGTGATGCAACCATATGCAGAAGAAAATTTATCATTAGTTTGGAAATTATAATACGATAACGACCCGAAGCACTCTGCTAGGGGAGTGACTGGTTTCAGGATAATCATGTAGATGTTTTACAATAGCCATATTGTATTTCAGATTTTAACCCTTAACTTAAGGTTCAAGAACTTTCCAAAATTTCGACGTAGTGTTCCGTTAGAGACTTATAGACGTTTAATACAGTCCATACCTATGAAGTATTTAAAAGTAATTGAAGCCAAAGGATATCCAACTAAATACTATGTACTCGATTGAGATAAAAACTTATAAGTTGTTAGAAAATACTGATTCAGAAATACGTTTCCAATTAGTTTGTCGCTTAAAAATATAGTTCTTCGAATGTTGAGCGAATAAATTATTTTTTAAACTTAGTAAGAATATTTAATGCGATAATAATAGATTACCCCAACAATAGCAACAATGATTATAATATTCGAAATATCTTAAACCAATTTCTTCTAGCAACGGTTCAGATTTTTATAAGGTATCGTTTCCAATTAGTTTGCCGTCACTGACCAAATTTAGTAGAGCATGGATTATTAATCCAGTCCTTTTCTAAAGCATACACCATACAAGATAGAGACAGAAAAGAAATAAACGTATTGGGTTATGTAGAAGCGACGCCTTCATCTTCTTGTCAGCAAATAGAAGAAGCAACTGGTGTATCTACGTCTGACGCCCAAAGAATTTTGCACACATATAAGAATCACCCATATAAATTCCAAATAGTTCAACAGTTAAACCCCGGCGATGCCGAGCGCCGAATGTTGTCTTGCCAATGGTATTTACAACAAATCCATACTCATAAATCTATTGGAAGACTGGTTGTCTGGTCCGATGAATCTTATTTTTCAAGTGTGAGAATTTTCAATGGCCATAACAGAAGAAACTGGTCCGCAGAAAATCACCATTTAAGTTTTGAGAGAGCACAACAAGGACTCTTTGAGGTTGGGGTCTCGTGTTTCATTTTTGGAAGACGCATAGTCTACAGAATTTTTGAAGGAGGTTTCACAGCGCGTCGGTCACAACCTTTAAAAACTATTTGCTTTTTCAAAATTGTGTTTCTCTTTTGTTTTTCTTTACATAATATTATTGTATTCTTTGTTTTTCTTTACGTAATATTATTGTATTGTTTGTTTTTCTTTACGTAATGTTTTTGTTTTATCTTATGATGTCGCTCTAGAATTTATTTTCCTTCCGCCAACTCACACTGCTCTGTTTCTAAGATAACCTTAATTCTTTGAGAATTACTCAACTGATGGAAAATGTGCCATTAGCATTTTATAATGCAGCTTATCTTCAACAACACGGTACCCCAAGCCACAATTCTGTGCTTTTAAGGACATTTTTAGATGATAACTTTCTCAAAGATGGATTGGTGTAATAAATAATTAAGAGTTGAAAATTAAAAAAAAATCTTTTTTGTATTAAATTTGAGAGAATTACATCTTTAATCATAATAATTACTTACATACATTTTGTTCTTAATACATTTTGAGCTTATTTTTCAGCCCAAATTATTCCTAATAAATATTATGAATACTATACAGGGTGTCCCATTTTAAAGAAAATAAGGTCCGATAACTTTTTGACCTGACCCCGTATACTTAATCCGAAAGCGGCAACTGAATTCTACGGAAAAAGTTATATAAAAAACAGTATTTGCCTTTTGATAAGTTATTACTGTTATCAGATAGCTGGGATACGAGGGGTGCCTGAAAATGTGACATTTTCAAAAATACTTTGTAGCTCGAAAATCAAAAAGGCTATGAAAATTCTGCTGGCGCCATTTTTAGTTATACAAAAAAACTAGCATTGCTATGAAAACCGCAACCCCTTATCTTTAAAAATAAGGGAGATGCCGATTGTGAGATATGTACACCAATTACTCCTTAATAGTTTGACCAATAATTTCTTTCTTATTTTGATTTGATATACAAAACTTTTCAGTAATTGAGGTGTGTGGTGGTGGAGAGCGTTGAAACGAGGGAATTATTCAAAATATCATATTTTATTTGCTTTTTGAGGATTATAGGGATACAAAATTAAATTCTACTAATCATTTTAATGCATGATGATTTATACTGGTGATTATCTATAAATATAAAGGGTGTACGGGAAGCCGTAAACAATCTCTTAGATATAAATATAGCTAACAAAAATAACGTCAGCTTGTCATAAAATTTCCTCCCAAACTGCGAGAGAGAGATAGACAGGAGTAAAATCATTTATTAATAATATTCATAGTGACTTGTTTACCTAGTCTCTTTGTATTTGCTAAATAGCTGTTTTCTTGTACCCTTTATGGAAATTTTAACTTCTAATTTTATCTCATGATGTCGCTCTAGAATTTATTTTCCTTCCGCCAACCCACACTGCTCTGTTTATGAGATAACCTTAATTAAAAATTATATTTTTCCTTCTAAACAGGAATGCATTTAAGCTTTTAAGAAGTAGAGAAAAGAGAGAAAAGCTTTTGCAATTTCCAGCTGTATCTAGAGAGAATACCGTAAACGTAAGACTTCATAATTAAGTAAAAAGTCGGCAACGTATTCACAAGAGAGCAGTTGTGCAGAGCTTTTTTCCATCCCCATTTAATATTATTTTCATAAATGGGACTGATCCCACGTCGATTTGTTTTAAAATGATAAATTCAATACTATGTTAAACGGCCCATCAAAACGAATGATACACTACAATCCCATTCACAAAAAAATAATTGGTTGCCAACAGAGAGAAATTTTTAAACAAAATCTAAAAGCTGCTTGTTAAAAACTGCCTGCGTAACACAGTCTAGAATGGCAAACACCTGGACAGCGAAGCGAAAAAATGCGGGATATCCGACAAAACAATTGTTATAGGTCTGTTCTGAGGGACCCGACAACGTAACTAGAAAAAACAACTAAAAATAAAATATAAAGTTCACCAATAAACCCCGAAATTCAACAAAAAATCATAGCACGGGAAAAGTCCAGCAAATGTTCTAAACTCTATGGTTTACCAAAAATACACAAACCAGGGGCGCCCATCAGACCTATTGTTAGTGCTGTTAATTCGCCGCTAAAAAAACTGGAGAAATATCTTTCTGAAATTATACTCGGAGCATTTCACTCGAATTATACGAGATATCGTCCTTGAAAAAAGCGATATCATAGCAAGCCTAGATGTCAAATCGTTATACCCCAGTATTCCTATCGACGAAGCATTGGACAAGATTGCTATGAACGAGGATTTCCAGGCACATATAATACAACTCTCGGAGCATTGCTTCAAAAATACTTATTTTTCATTCAACGGGCAAATGTATAAACAAATGGATGGTGCTCCAATGGGGTCCTCGCTATGACCAGTAAACGAATTTATGTCATGAGAAAGTAAGTTTAAAGCCCAAATTATTGATTCGTTATGTGGATGACATATTTATTATATGGCAACATGGTCATGCAGAGCTCGAAAAATTTCTGATCACGTAAATTCAATCCACCCCAGAATACAATTTACTCTAGAGTTAGAGGAAAACAACAAACTACCATTTTTAGATGTTTTGGTCACAAAACTGCATAACGGGCATTTCGAATACACCGTGTATAGAAAACCAACACATACAGACAGATATTTAAATGCAAAATCACATCATCACTCAGCACAAATTCACGCTGTGGCAAATACCCTAATATCCAGATCCGTGGGATTAACTGAAACACAGACGAGACAAAACGAACTAAAGGTAATATCTAGTGCTTTAAAGAAAAATGGCTACACAAATCTCACCATAGAGAAAGCTATGACGCACAGAACAACGAATAACAAGAATTATGAATCGGGAAAGCAACAACTAGTCTTACCATATGTAAAAGGTACAACAGACAGAATCGAAACAATTCTTAGGAAACACAACATACGAACAATACACAAGCCACAAACAACTATAGGTAAACTACTTGGAAACCCAAAAGATAAAATCAAACTGGAAAACCACGGAATATACAGTATTCCGTGCTAGGACTGTGAAAAGTTGTACGTGGGGCAAACTCACAGGCGAATATCAGCAAGAGTGGAAGAGCATAAACTCAGCATCAGAAATAAACAAACAAACTCAGTTTTATTTCTATATCATCAGGAAACCGGCCATAAAATAAATTCCGATGAGTGTAGAGAGATTGCCAATATAGAACATTATAAAACCAGAATAATCCGAGAAGCCATAGAAATTGAAAAACAAGGTGATTTGAATAAAAGGGACGAATCATTAAAACTACCAAAAGTATGGAAGACAATAATCGACAAAGCTAAAATCGCAAAAACTCAAGCGCAATTAGCGCAACAACAACAGCGCCATCCGGAAAACATAAATAACGACCAACGCCTGCGCAGATATAACCTTCGGCCCCGAGTGGGGGTATAAAAGGAAGCGTCGCAGTCACCAATACTTCAGATTTTGGCGAAACGTCAGCAAAACTGTTCTTTCAGAACGACAGTAGTGAACGGAAGTACACCCGGAATGAAAACACATTGTATTTTTCCATCCGTGAAGGACTAAAAATTAAAATATATATATATATATATATATATATATATATATATATATATATATATATATATATATATATATATGATACCTGTAGATATTAGAAATATAAGTAGCTTGAATATATTTAAACACAGGTTAAAGGAGCATTTGAAGGGAGAGTGATACATGAAGCAAAATAAAATAGTTAATTTTAATGAGATGTAATATTTAGCATTGTTTTCTTTTGAATAGGTTTGTAGGATATACATGTTTTTAAACTTTGACATATTTATAATGTTGACTATATATTGTAATTTTACAGATTTTGTTTGTTTTTAAAAGAGTGTACTGTTCTGTTTTTATATTTGACATATTTAATAATTTTGTTTACATTTAATTTAATGGATATGCCTTACAATTGTTTGTTTATACATGTATTATTAGCCAGGTGCTAAAATAAAGAATTATTATTATCACATACACATTGTCGAGCTCTGTTCTATAGCACAGAGTGTTAGTTAATTAGGTACTGTGCTGAATTCCCCCAAAATGCAATAACATACATCAACTGAGATTCCACAAGGACAAAATAAACCACTTGCGCCATAGTCAAATATAACTCTTTTTTTATTATCCTCAGGGCATAGCTACCAGAAGCAATCCTTCGTAACAACTGCAATATTTTCTATATTTGAATTGAGTTTTATGTCTTCCAAAGTAAAATTAAAGGGGATTTGTTTTTGTTAAATTATTTGAATCGCCCCATCTTGGCGAGTTCAGTGGGATCTGGATAATACCAGAGGATTGTGGTGTCGTCCTCATAAAAAGTGAACACCCCTCTACTATTTGGCTTAGTTATATCATTGATATAAGAAAGAAAGAGAATGGCCCTAGACTGACCCCTGGGATACTCCCGAAGCTACAGTACCTGTCTATATATATATATATATATATATATATATATATATAATTGCAAAATGCAATATATATATATATATATATATATATATATATATATATATATATATATAAAGTTTTTTTTCCAAAGTAAAATTAAAGGGGAGGATATTTGTTTTTGTTAAATTAAAGGAAAGGAGATTTGAATCGCCCCAAAATCTGTAAGAACATTATTAAGGCAACTATTTTTTTACGTAGAGTGCACCTGCGATTAAATCATATATATATATATATATATATATATATATATATATATATATATATATTTGTTTTTATATATATAAATATATATATATATATATATAGTTTGCTATATATATATTCTATTCGAAAAAGTCCTATATATATTTATGAAAATTGTATCTACATATATATATATATATATATATATATATATATATATATATATATATAAACGTATATATATATATATCACACTTTGTAATTATATATATATAAAATATATATATATTAATATATATATAAAATATATATATATATATACATCCAGTTCTATATATAAAATTAGTTAAATATATAAATTGCACAATGTTCACAAATGTTATATATAATATATATATATATATACATATTTGCTCAAGTAGGCTTTGGTTTTAAATAATAGAATGCTATTTAATCTGTCATATAAATGCAATATTTAAGTTTTATTGAACATTATATATATATATATATATATATATATATATATATATATATATATATATATATATATATATATGATATGTTATGTGTTATATATATATAAATGAAAGAAATATATACATATATATGTATATATATGACACGTATATATATATAGATATAGAATATATATATATATATATATATATATATATATATATATATATTAATATATATATATAAAGAATATGCAAAAGACAACGAGCAACGCAATAGGCAAATCCTATATATTTTAATGAAAATCCGAATATATATATAAGAAGAAGCGAAACATATATATAATATATATATATATATTCATGGCGTATATATATATAGTAACTAAATATATATATACAAGCCAACAATTATGCAAGGATATATATATATATATATATATAAGAAGAATTGTTTTTTGTAATTGATATATAATAGATATCGAGAAAATCCCGCTTATATATATATAAGTCATTTGGTTAGATGAGACATATATTTATATATATATTTTTAATATAAAAAAATCATATATATTATATATTGAAAATCCGCAACTACGCGATCCACGCAGGCTGCAAGAGCGATTTGGTTTTAATGTGTGGTGCGGGATGCTTGGTAAGATAAACATAGTCTAATTGAATTGCTTATAATTCAATATTTTCCATTACTTTTTAGGAAATCGTCTCATTGGTCCCTTTATTTTTAATATCAGACACTGACAGGCTCAAGATACCTTGCCATGTTACAGAATCAAATAGTTCCTGCCATTCGAGAAGCTGTGCCAGATGATCAGTTTAATAGCTTGTGGTTTCAGCAAGACGGTTGTCCTGCACATAACAGCAGGGATGTACAAACCTTTTTAACAACAACTTCTGGTGAAAACGTAATATCCAACAGTGGTCCTGTCCGCTGGCCAGCTAGATCCCCGGATATCACGCCGTTGGATTTTTATTTATGGGGATGTGCGAAAAGTTCTTGAGCAGCGAACCCGAAATATTTAGAAATATAAAAAAAGAAATACCATTCAACGGGTAATCAGAACAGTTGAAAGGAAATGCGGACACTGCATAGAAAAAAACGGTCAACATTTTTAATCCTAGTATTATGTAGCATTTTTTTATTAATTTTGTTGAGTAGGTTGTTCTCCCAGTCTGAGCATTTTCTGTTAATCTCTTGTAAGGTTAGTACTTTAAATCGCCATGAACGGTTGACTTCAGAATGTGAAGTTCTGTTTCAATTCTTCTTATGGAAAAAAACCTATTTTCATTAAAATATTCAAAATGGTTTGCCTTATTCCATTCCTTGTCATACTTGCATACTTTCGGTTTATTTTCTTAAAATTGGCTAACCCTAGCAAGTCTCTAATCCGTTTCAGCGCTTGAAAAGAAGTTCTGTCGACAGTCGTTCTTCGGGGTACATTATGTGCAGTGCACATAATAAATGTTACTGAGTAGAACTTACTGATTTTATGCAGATTTTAATGTCCAATTTAAAAATATTGCTATTTGAAACTATTAAATTTTAATTTATATCGATAATTCGAAAAAATGTTTAAACTCTTATTTCAAACGCAAAGCCTACTTGGGCAAAGGTGTTAGTGTTATATGCGGG
The DNA here is from genome assembly GCA_030620095.1 of Kuschelorhynchus macadamiae. Classification (NCBI taxonomy): domain Eukaryota; kingdom Metazoa; phylum Arthropoda; class Insecta; order Coleoptera; family Curculionidae; genus Kuschelorhynchus; species Kuschelorhynchus macadamiae. The sequence continues at coordinate 966,197 of JAUTXW010005169.1, forward strand.
TGGTTTTTCTGAACTTGTGAACATTATGCACGAATCAATTATGTTATTAAGTAAGTTTTTATTGATTTTTTGTAGCAACTGGATGTTAAATTACAATATATTGCTATTTAACATATTAATTTTTAACTTTTTCTTTGATAATTCCAAAAAACGTTGCAAATACGTCCTTCTACGCACTTTTTCACCCCTTTAGTAATAACCTAATTACAAAGTGTAATCACCGTTGAAAAGCTATATATATATATATATATATATATATATAAATATATATATATATATATATATATATATATATATGATGGTTCATATATATATATCGAAACGTTGTATGTAAAATCTGACTCAATAGGTGCACTCTACGTAAAAAGTTGCCTTAATAATGTTCTTACAGATTTTGAAAATTTTAGTAATTAAATAAATTATAGGACTTTTTCGAAAATGCAGTTTTTTTGGTTTTTTCAAAATAGCTCAAAAACTAAAAAAGATAGAATCGCGAGCAATACGGCGTTCTTTTCAGAACATTATTGTAGTAAACTTTCTCCATTTAAACGTTTTTGAACTATCACATTGTTTTTGAGATCCCAATACTGTCATAAGGATTTCGGACACACTGTATATATATATATATATATATATATATATATATATATATATATATATATACATTTATATATATATATATATATATATATATATATATATGTATACATATATATATATATATATATATATATATATATATATATATGTATATACCGTCTTTACAGACATTTTTATTGGGCGCCATTTTGTTTCGCCATCTTGAATTCATAACACAACTTTACCAGCTTATCTCTATATCACACTTGCTTCCAGATTGAATGTTTAAATATTTTATCAAACCGCCATTTTTTTGTTCCGCCATCTTGGATTCATACAAAAATTTTACTAGTTGATGCCTACATAATACTTGATTTTTTTACAAAATTTGAGATAAATTGGATAATTAGGTTTTTTAGTAATAATTTCTTTAACGTTTCACTAGGCTGCCATCTTGTTCCAGCATATTGGATTTTAACCAAAATATAAGCAAAATACGCCATTTTGAATTAGTACCGCACTTTTACTGGTTCATTTCTATACAAGAATTAGTTATGGCACACAATTTCAGATCAGTTCAAGCAGTTTTTCCAGGCTGAATTTATAAATATTATTTAAGCCGCCATTTTGATCCTTGTATTCGTAACAAAATTTTACCAGTTGATTCCTACAGAATACTTGATTTTTGTGCAAAATTTGAGATAAATTGTATAAGCACTTTCTTAGTAATAATTTTTTTAACATTTCACAAGGCCGCCATTTTGTTTTTTTGCCATGTAAGTTTTACCAAAATGTTACCAGGTCATCCCATACCGATCCTTAATTTTTAACCAACATTTGAAATCAATTGGTTAATTAGTTTTAGATATTCCGCGAACAGATAGACCGACAGACAGACAGGCAGACGGATAGAGAAAATATGTTTTTCGTCATCTAGGGACCTGAATAGTAAAGATCTGAAAAATCTCAGAGGGTGATTTTTTCACGATTATATATATATATATATATATATATATATATATATATATATATATATATATATATATATATATATATATATATATATATACAATGTGTCCCAAATTTGGCTTACATGCATTGCTATCTCGTAAACCGCTATAGCTACAGGGTGGGTTAAATTAGGAAAGTTTAGAGAATTTTATTACAAATTTGATGACGTTTTGAAGTTTCGGGATTCTGTTTGTGGTTTTCAAGAAATAATAAGAAAGGCGTAAATGGTGCATTTTCAACTTTTGCCCGTAGCTTCTAAACGACTCGTATTGGTTTTATGGTTTATACATTCTCGGCACTTTTCTCGAGGAACATTATGCAGGTAAAACAAAAATTCTAGCTTCAATTGTTTTTGAGAATGTCGCATCAACTTTTTATTTTCTTACCGACGCCATATTGGATTATTGTATTTTTGGAAAGATCCTTTTTTAAGAGCTTTCCAATGATGTATAACAAATTCACAGTTCTTATTTTTCTTGAGCTCTAAAAACCAAAATAATTGTTTTTTTTTAAGTAGGCTTTGATTACGCATGGCGGCCATAATGAAACAAAATGGGTCATCTCAACGATCGTTTTGTGTACCTGAATAGTACTTATTATGACTTGTAACTGTGCCGACTTTTACAGAAAGGTTTTTTGAGTTTCTTATACTACTTAAAATGGAGAGTAATTATTCCAACGAAGAAGTTGGATATGATAGAACTTTATTTTAAAGCAAATAGAAATACACAAGCAGCTGCGCGTTCATACTAAAAACAATTTCCAGACCGACATCAACCAAGCCAAAGGCATTTCAGATTTCTAATTGTAAACTTGTTAGCTTATGGGTAAAAATATGAATTCAACCATCGATGTTTCAGATTTTCAACTAAGATATACTAACAGTGAATACCTAATGACTAAAATGTAACTATCACACTATTGAAAATACCTAAACTAAATTTAAATTAACACATAAAAAAATATCTAGTTTACACACATGCCTCCTCCATTTTCCACACATTTTTGACATTTCTCCAATACCTTCAGTGTAACCCTTCTTAAGGTGTTCCTGTTAATATT